>JAPMOR010065988.1:1404449-1456958 GCA_026543865.1 Argiope aurantia
TGAATTGTTCTATAAGGTCTGCTTTCGTTTGGAAGTGAAATTTTTCTGGACTGATTTATCAAACTTTATAAACATATGGAACATACTTTGCATTGGGTTCCATTTTTGTCTTGCTCCTCCACTTTGATGGCTCCTCGTAATTGGGAACTGAACACCTCGTAATTGGGGATAAGAAACTTCAGACATGATGGCTGGTTCTCGCTTCCCTTGTGGGCACACGAAAACACGGGAGTCTGACTTCTCCCATCGATGACGGAACGTAAAACCCTAAGGAAAGGGTTGTACCGTGGTCAGTATTCGTGGTCAGGGCTAAACTACAGTTCCCGCCAATGTGTTTGTGGTGGTCCAGTCATTCAAGTTTTTCTGTGCGCCTTCCTGCGAGTCGGAGTAATTTATCTCAAGAAAATCATTTCTCTCAATCGCAATATAAAACTAAAAATGAAATGCAAGTCTTAAACTCGTAATTACACGCAAATTCGGTTCTGCATTAAGAAAAACATTGATGAAAGAGAAGGGAAAATGACAGAAAGTGGAAATGGAATGATGGGTGGGGAGTGGGGAAGCCCGATATGCACCAAACATGTAACTGATCCTGTTAAACGTGTTTTCTCTCGCTTTACAATTAAGCTAAATAGACAATTTATCAAATTGAAGGATTATTGAATTAATATTACTTTTTCATTTCCGGATAGAATTTATGAAGAGGAAATTATTATTTGCGATTTATGAATATATATTTAAGAAGTTCATATATATATAATATTACGCTGCTCTTAAATATATAAAATTCAAACACATTAGACCAGTGATTTGTGATAAAACTGTACATGTTGGAAACTTTAAATCATTTTTCCAGTAACCAGCATCCAAAAAACACTAATTATTTTAATTATTAGTGTTTCCGCTAATAAGCTAATTTTCAAGCGTTAAAAAATAATTTTAATTAAAATGTTTAAAAAAGGTTCGTAAATAATATCAGGACCTTTGTGCTTTTTGTTCGATGTAATATCATTTAATTATTCATCGTCATTTAAACATATTCAAATATAGCCTTGCAGTTTCAACAAAAATGCTCTCTAACATCGATTCCAAACATTGAATCTCATAGTATTCATACCAGACACAATTGAATTCCTTGTTTGAATTATCTCCTCTCTTATCGGAGAATAAAGGTTGTCTTTATGTTTTCAGACAATGATAAAAATGTCAAACTGTAAAATTCAAAAGAACTTCTTGCTCTTTTTCCCCGTGAAACCACTAATACATTTATAGTCAAATATTTTCATAGTTAACGAAGTCTGGAAAGTTTATGTTGGAAAAACTTTGAGAAGTAAATGTTCGCACGTCATTAACAGCAATTCAATGAGTAGATAAAAAAATAGAGAAAGGTCAGTCTGCAATGTAACGATTTATGAACTGACGAAATATCTCTACCAGCAAATTTATTTTTGCTTTTAGCACGAGAGGGTGCAGCTTTGGAGTTCAGAAATATTAATTCCACTTTCTTTGCATAGCTAAACTTTGAAGTATTTAATCACCATATACACATTCCGGTCTTTCTGCATTACACATAGATAGATTAAATGTTAGGGAGTAAAGTTAAAGAGAAATTCTTTGAGTGTTGAAAGAAACATAAGGTTTTATCTTCTGATTACATAAAAAGGAGAGAGGCCTTATGTTTTTTTCATCAAAACCCTCTTCTTAAAAGGGCATCATGCTTTGGTAATCCTTAAATTTTTTAATCTGGTTTTCATCATTTTTTGTATTTATAAAAAAAGGAATAATCACAATTCTTATTATTCTATTTACGTTTTGAATTACACACATTCACTCACTCATCTTCCTATAAAATATAAACTTCGTATTCCAAATTTTTCTTGAAATCCTCTCGAAATTTTTATTGCAGCGACCTAAATATACTCAGTAATTTGCTTTTATGCGAAATTGAACTTATCTCTTAAAAAACTAAATACGCTGGTGTGCAAAACTTAAGCAACAGGTATTTTTTTGCCATAACTTCACGAGAAATCATCTGAGAGACATGAAATTCAGAAATGAGATACAGCATTTTGTTCTGAAAGAATGACGATAGCATAATTGCGCAGAAATGAATACAATGCATACAGTATGGAATCAAACAAAAAAAAGGCTTTATTGAACTCATAGTATCGTTACACATGATTGTCTATATGACCGAAACGGTCTCTTTTCGTGATGTTACTGGGATGAAACCATATCCCGACCTCTCTCCAAATCAACTGGCGTTGGGAATCGCTTGTAACATCACGGAAAGAGACCGTTTCGGTGGTCCTGGAGTTGTCGTCTGGGGAGGCATTATGATGAACGGGCGGACTGAGCTCCACGTTTTCGAACGAGGATCTGTAACTGGAGATCGCTATTGTCAGGAGGTGATCCTTTCCCATGTGCGTCTGTTCCGAGGTGCCATTGGATCAGACTTCGTTTTTATGGATGACAATGCACGGCCACACAGGACTCATGCTGTTGAGGAGCTCCTGGAAAGTGAAGATATCACTCGAATGGATTGGCCGGCGTGCTCCCCTGATTTAAATCCGATAGAACATGTGTGGGATGCTTTGGGGGGATGCCTTGCGGCACGATTACATCTTCCTGGGAACACCCGACAACTTAAACAGATGCTGATTGAGGAATGGGCACTCTTACCTCAAGAACTGTTGGACAATCTGATGCTGAGTATGGGGAGACGGTGCGAAGCAACCATTGCAGTAAGGGAGGGCATATCCCATACTAAGGAACATCTGTTTGCTGTTCTTCCTCTTGGACAGACAATCATGTGTAACGATACTATGAGTTCAATAAAGCCTTTTTTTATTCCATACTGTATGCATTGTATTCATTTCTGAGCAACTATGCTTTCATCATTCTTTCAGAACAAAAGGCTGTATCTCATTTCTGAATTTCATGTCTCTTAGATGATTTCTCGTGAAGTTATGGCAAAAAACATACCTGTTGCTTAAAGTTTTGCACACCAGTGTATATCTTCAATACCAATAATGGAATGAATTGCTTCTTGCTCTATATCGGGCAACAAAATTATGAACTTCCAAACTCAAAAGGCAGACCGAATAAATCGCTTCAAAGGTTATCGTGACAGAGAGGCATAACATGCTGAGGAAAGGCAATTATATCTTCATTAGGGATGAACCATACTGTAGTTTTCGGATCGGATGATCTCCGTGCTAGTCCATTGGGATATTCTGGAGAAATTATTCTCAAATTTCCTCTTTTCCACCTCTGTGGGAAAAGCACATTAACAGACCTCTAGAACTGTGGTTAAAAAAAACGCCCAAAAGGAGAGCAATTATTGTTTCCTAGAAAAAATTAAGAGTAACGATTTTCTTCCTCTCCATCAAAACTCCAGCTACAAAACTTGTGCCAGTTTAACATTTCGGTGTGAAGAAACATACTTTTTAGCAGATGTATATTAATGTTTTTTAATTGGTCACAATTATAAAAAAACCCAGTTTTTAATACTTTATTTTGTGTTTGAGAGAAGAAAAAGATAAAAGACACAGCGATAATCGTAAGTTAACTGTTTTTGTTCATCTATATCAGCTATTTTATGAGTCTGAAATCTTTGTTCTGAAGAGTTTTGAGGGATGATTTAGTATATTTAGGATGAACTAAAATGTGGAGCGATATATCAGTTATTTATGGTACTATCAATCAGAGGAAAAGCAAATACTTTTGAAAATATTACATCATAGTGAAAAATAACAGCATCACGAATATGTTTTAAGAAAATAATGGATGTGGTTTTTCAAATGTTTGTTTCTTTCAATGAACAGATCGTTTATCTTTTCTAAAATAATGGAAACGTCGATCACAAGATTCAACTCGTTATTTATAGCGGTGCTTTAAAATCTATGTTTTTTTCCCCAAAAATAACCGTCACTAATTTAGAACACTGGTCAATCCTAATTGGATGTAATACTTTTCATATAAAGTTAGCATATTCTTAGTAAGACTTATCAATCGCCTAGTTTGCAAAATTGTTTCAGTCAAAATTCAGTGGTAGGTAACGAGATTATGAGCTCAATAACGAATTTGCAATCACTTGGATTACAAACTTTCTAAAGTTACCACAAAAACGTTTCAATTGAGAGCTCTAAATTTAGTTAAAAATAGATATTGGGCAAAATAGTGTTGTCATAAACTTAGGTGAATAGATAGAAATTTGATTTCAATACCAGTTTCAGTTATGATTATAGTATTTTTATATCGTTTGTCTTTCGAAACAATGCACGCAACATTTTGCTGTTGGAAGACACGATTACAATAACAAATCATGCAATCTATAAGGCTACTTTGAAGACTTGAATAATTTCTTTTTAATAAAGGAATAAATTATTGATTTTATTTTAATTTATAACATCTCAGCTGCATTTCTTACTGGATAAAACTAAAGGCTTTGAGATCCGCAAATATAAACTTCTTGTCTAGTATTCAAAAACGAAGCAAAAGAAAAGCGTAGGAATATTATTGTGCCACTAGCTTCACAGGCCAGTTAACAGCCTCTGGGCAGAGGTGATTACTTTTGTCTAGTGGTTATGTTACGCGACTGCGGATCGTAACCACTAGACAAAAGTGATCACCAAAGTCTATAGGCGTTAACTGGCTTATGAAGCTAGCGCCACATGATGAGCGGCAAATAGAAAAACTATTCACAGATCTATGAAGGAAAATCTGAAATGTTATTAATACTTTTATTGACATATTTTAAAAAATAAATAATGGAGTAATTTTTTAAAAAACTAATAAGATGGTCGAAGATGTTTTACAAACATCACACAATTCATATTTTTAGGGAGTGGAGATAAGTATAATCATAGACTGACAACTCCGACCCGCACGAAGGCAGATGGAAAAACTTGAATAACCGGACCGCCGCGACACCAGCACTGGCGGGAACTGTGATTGAGTCCTAAAAGTCATCACCGGCCACGGTAAAACCCTTTCCTAAGGAAGTACATCCCTTCATCGATGGAAGGAGCCAGACTCCCACCTTTTCGTATACCCACAGAGAACCAACCACTATGCCGAAAGCTTCTCATCCTCAATTACGAGGTGCTCGCCTGTGGGAATTTGCTGTGTGTAGAAGATATGTGCGCAGACCTTTTTAAACCGTGTGACATCAATCCCAACCGGTGTCACGAAAATCTCTGTAATGAGTTCTGCTTTCAGAACTCATGCAAAAATTTGTTTTAGGTCAGATTCTTCAAAAAGTCAGATTCTTTTTGAGAAAAAATGATTGCGAAAATCATCTTAGTCTTATATATTTCATTAAAATTTATTTGAACAAAAAAAATTTCATTAAAGTTTAATTGATTTTAATTGAATTTCCTTTCATTTATCGTTAGTTACTGTTTAATATGTTTATTTAATACTACTCAGTTTTTCTTATTATATGTTTATGCTTTATTTTCCTATTTTATTTATTATCAGAATTTTTTTTTCTTTTATTTATCATCTGATCTAAAAAATTAGCTTCCAAAAAAATAATTAGGTCTGAAAAGGGATTCGTAAGGGAAAAAGAAACTTATTTTGGGGTACAACAGTCGATTTAATCTTTACACGGAGAAAAAATTGTCTGCTGCTACAGCATCCATATCACCCATGAGGAAAAGTACAAGTAATAACATTTTATTGTTTTTAGACCTCTTACAGCTTATCTTTCAGTGACATGTTACTTGATCTAGGTTTCATTTACTAGCTACTAGATCAGAAAAAGAGAAAAATCCATTTCCTCTCTAAGCGCTAAAAAGGATTTATGAAAATCATATCTTAAAGCTTTTTATATCGTGGTAATGGAAGCATATTTTAATACACGGCATTTGGTACTTTTTTCAAATATGATCACCAAGCTACAACTAATTCGATTCTTTCATCTATCCGAATATGTATTTTTTTCCCTTTAAATACTCCAGACGCATCCGAATCATTATAAATCACAATTACCATGAACTGATCCTGTAATACCTCTTTCATCATAAAAAAAATGGAGGAAAAGAGAATCATTTTCTTGAATCTCCCTTTCCCTTTTCGTGAAATTAAGATTTCGTTTTCGTTTTTTTTATTATAATTTTTTTTCTTTTTTTTTCCTACGTTATTACAAATGTTGAATTGTTCAATGACGAATATTAAAAACGTTAGTGCCGAAATTATGAATCGTAAATCTTCATTTGCAGTTCTTATTACTTTCAATCGATCTTTCGATTTTTTTGCATTGTATCATGATTTGCGGCTGAACCAATCTAAGTAGGATTAAGTTAGTTTCTGGAAGACATCATTTATATTGAAATTTTTTGTACAAGTAAACTTTCATATAAAGTAATTTTCATCCACAATGTCCAACGTATCATATTTCTAAATATGATATGTAAGATAATATAATGCTGAAGATAGATTACTATAATCTATATACGTGTATGAAGTTCAGGTGAGAAATATTTGAACTGTCTGTTATGTTTATTACAACAAATTATGCATCTTATAATATCCGCTTTTGAAAAAGCAAAAGGTTTGCAAGAAATTAAAAGTGTCATTATAATAATTTTTGTTGATTTTATATTCAACAGAAAAGAGTGTCAAATGTTTAGCTTGTAAACAAGAAATAACTGAAAAATAACACAACTAGGGAATTAAAAACATGATTAAAGAAATCATTACAAAACGAAATATTATTTAAAACACGTTTATAATGCGCAATTTAAATACTAATCATATTATAGGGAAATTTGTTCAAAATGATTTTCTTCGGATGAAATACAGAAATATTGGGTTGTTCGGAAAGTAATTTCGTTTTTACCCGACAGAGGATTTAATTGTATTTTTTGCACCCAACTTCACATTTAAGCCGTATAATTTTTATATGCTTTGAGAGCTCATATAGCAAGGCTTGTGTGTGATAAATTCGAATTAATTCTAGGCTGTAGTTTTTGGTTGGCGCCCTTTTAAATATGGAGAGCGATAAGCAGCATTTTCGACATATCTTACTGTTTTACTACAGAAAGGGTAAAAATGCTGTTCAAGCCAGAAAGAAATGGACCGATGTATATGGAGAAGGTGTGTTGACAGTACGCCAGTGCCAGAACTGGTTCGCTAAATTTTTTTAGATGGTAAAACCTTTACCTGAAATGAAGAGGTCAAAAACCACCTCGATCAGTTTTTTGGCAGCAAAGACCAAAAATTTTATGAGCGTGGAATTATGCTACTACCAGAAAGATGGCAAAAGGTGTTGGACCAGAACGACCAATATATAATTTAATAAAGTATTTGTTTATTATACGAAAACTGTCTTTCATTTCCACACACACACACACACACACAAAAACGAAATTACTTTCCGAACAACCCAATATATCTATCAAGCAAATACATCTATCAAGCAAATATATCATGTAAATTCTATAAAATTGTTTTTTAACAGATTTACATGCCATGATATATACGTTTATCAAATCTGCTCTATTCTTGATTTCTCTTTCATTATCTGTATTTTTTAGGTAATCTAACTCATTTTTAACTAATGAGCGTTCACAGTAATTGAAAGTGACATTTTCTGCCACTGGTTTAAGTCAAACATTTTCTTGGAATTAGTCATATGAATTTTGGGGAATAAAACTGAAATTCTGGATCAATTTTAAGTAGAATTTTTATGCTTTTATACATAATTTGCTACACATTTGTAGCGATGGAATTTTATAATCACTATTTTACTGATTTCCTAATATATATGAGTTCTGAAATTTTGTAAAATCTTATGTTCCCGATGAAAAACATTTTTTTTTCAAATTTTTAAAAAATAAGGATTAGTTCATAAATTAATTTTGTTTAAATTATCGCTCCATGATAAATAAAATCTTTTGAAAGAATTTGAGAAAAATTTTGATTACCAGATTCATAATATTTATAATAATAAATTATGAAAAGTACCACATTAGATAATTATAAAAATAAAACATTATTTAATTTAGTTAAAACAATTTTATCAATTCTTAGAGCTTTTAGAATTTTGTTTTGACCTTTATATTTAAATCATAAAATTTAATTCCGAGTTTTAATAACATTAATAAAAGCGGGTTGTTAAAAGTTTTTAAATTGAAACTTTAAATTTAAATTTAAACATTTAAGAAAGCTTGAAAACAAAAAGAACTAATGAGCTAATTATCCCCTTTTTATTCATTATTTTTTCTCCATTTGTTTATTCAATGAGTTCATTTCAATCAATAATTTAAAAAAATTCTATTAAAAATATTAACCAAGACTGAATCGAGAAATTATTCTGCATTACGCTTATTGACAGAGATCTAGAAAGCAAAGTTTTAGTTCTTTGCAAACAAAGAAAAAATATATGTCAATTGTTATTCAGTGACGATAGTAAATTAATAATTTTATTCCTTGGCATCATGAAAAAAATATATTTTATAAAAGAAACCATATATAATCTCCCTCCCCTCTACGTTTTTGTTGTGGAGCACCATAAAACACAGTTTCTTTTGTAACTGAAAGTAAATGCTTATTAGTATATTTATACAGTTTTAATAAAAAATCAAATGAAAAAGTTATTAAATTGAAAAAATTACAAAAATATATGTATATAAAATATACACAATTTCAAATTAAATCTCGAAATTTTTCTACCCTATGTTCTCTTAATGGAACAGCAGATAGCTGTTTCTCAATTTTAAAGTAGTCAATAAATTATACTTATGCTAACGTCTATACTTATAATAAAGCTCAATGTGCGTGCGTGCGCGCGCGCGCGCGCGTGTGTGTGTGTGTGTGTTGGCGCTCTACAGGCCAGACCATTCAACCTACAACTACCATATTTGGCACGTGTATACCTTGGAGGTCGGGAATGTGCACCCGAGGGTTATTTTTTCGAATTTTTATTTAGAATTTTATTTATTTAAAAATTAAGCGAAATTTTGCCATGTTTCTGCTATAACTTCCGAAAATATTACCGCACAAAAAAGATTTTTACATGGTTAAAGATAAAAATTTTATCTTTTAAATGATACCAATGTTTTAACCTTAAAATTAAATTTCTATTTTTAATGAATTTTTAAATAAATATTTTAACTATATTTTTCAACAATTTTTTCGTACAAAATAAAAATAAAATTTAAGCTGCACGAACACGTTTCGCATTCATGGGAAAAAATTAGCTTTTTTCAAAGTGTTGCCATCCCATTGATTAAAGCTCCAATTAAAAATAAATTAAATCTTTTTGGAAATGAATTCTGCAAAAATATAATTTTCGGCACGTGTCTGTAGGAAATGAAACAAATAAAAAATATTATTTTTGCTAAAAAATAAATTCAAGAAAAATTATTTTATGATCTTTTACACTCTCTATATTATGAATCCAATAAATCAGTTTTATTTTAAGGCAAGTTTTGTTTAATATGAACAGGACATCCATTCAAATCAGGGCCACACAGCTAATTTGTAAACCTTTAGTAAGACACAGATCTGCTAAAATGGTCTAAATGGAAAATGATTATATTTTATGTAACTTGATTCAATAAATGCTCTAATAAATAACGAATTTTTGATTTTACATAAAGCGTCTGCTGTGGAAATCACGATTAACAAAATGCTCTTGAAACACTAATATTTTAAATAAAAAGAGTTAATTTCCAATCAACTAAATCAATCACTGAAACTGACGGATTTATGAAAATTTGAATATCACTATTCAATTAAAAAAAGAATAATTTTAGATTTTCCATCGATCGTTTCAAAGAAAATACGTCAATCAGCGCGCAGGTTTCCCAAGATTAATTGGCCTAAGATTATTAAAATGTTGAGTTTTTCTAAATTTTTAACATTCAACACTTCATAAATAAGTCTTAGTTGATCGTGGAAAATAGAAATATTCATTCATTTATTTAAAATTTGGTGAGTCCAGAATATTTCTCAGAATATGATACCTTACTGCATTAAATTTAGACTTCATAATTTTTGAAAGATATTTTTAGGCCGGAACAAAATATTATTATTAATTTCATTTCAATCCTTTTGAAAGCAAAACTAAAAACTGAATTTTATGCTGAATCTGAGAAATTTTTGTTGAATTATTGTTTTAGATATTACATAAATTATGAAAAATATTTTGTACTTCACATAAGACTTAAATACCGAGCGATTCTGTTTGCAATACTCATATTCAGTAATAATAATAATAAACAAATAACAATAAAGATGATAAATAAAATAAAACGCTTGGTTTTATTACAAATATCTTTATATTAATTGCAATTTCATCATTTCCACTTTAAATTAAATTTGAAGTGTTACCGGAAATGACAACAAATTAGCAAAATACATATATTAAACTGAACGAAACGATCTAAATAACAGTATAAGTTGGTATGACTATCAATTTTGAAGATTAAAAATGTTTTGTTTGAGAATCTATTAACAGACCAGTTACTTAAAATATTTAATTGAAAATTGTAGCGAGAGGTAATACTGGCGAATCGGCTGGTCACCAAAGGCGGCTAGTATTTACATAATTCTTAATAACTGTCTCACAAGAAATTTATTCCCTTTAAGCAATAACAAAGAAATATTCTACCAAAAAAACAGCTTTAATTATATCTTGAAAAATTTCCAACAAAAGTTGTATTAATGGAAAATTAGAAAATAGCATTCTAATTCTTTGCACGGCGAGGGAAAATGTGCGCTCATAAATGATGAAAACGTGTCAGACCGAAAACACAAACTGACGGAATAACTACCGCAAGTAATCCACGATTGCTGCATGGGTTCTCCCGCTCTCAGCAATAATAATAATGAAAAAAAAAGTCCTGCCCTCTACAGCGCATGCGCCGCTGCTCTTGGGCTTCCGTGGGCAAGGGTTTAGAAGGAGTTGACTGGCAGAACTCGAGTCCATTTCTCCACTGCTCTCCGAAATGTGGGCTCTACTGTTTCTACTAACCACCGGAGCAGCTCTAGTGCAGAGCGTGAGCCGTTTTGAACGAGCTTCTGTGAAAGGTAAATAAGTCTTACAACTGATCAACTTGCTCTTAAGTAATGAAGCGAATGCCTTTATTATAGTTTTGCTGTCAGAATGTTGAGACAGAATGATGCTGTGTGCATGTGCTGGTTTTTTATTAAATGTAAATAGCTACGGACGGCAAAAGTGTAGATTGTTGCTTTTTAGTTATATCCGTTCCAGGTAGACGGTTTCATTAGTTTTCTTGTTTAGTAAGAAAGTTTAAATCTCAGACTTGAAATATTTTTCGAAAATGTGATATTTTAAAATTGAATATTTCGTAGCATTTCAATGTAAAATAAAATGTTGGAATGACTGTTTTCTTTACAATTAGAAATTTAGTTTTTTTTATTATACCTGGCTCTCTGCAGATAGAATTGTTATATTAGTATGATGTTATGAAGTATATGTGCTATTAAATTTCATGTTTTAATACTTATTATTTATACTTTTTTAATACTTATTATAGAATTCTTGTAATTTTAAAATTTCGAGTAGAATTGAAATGCCAAAAAAGTTTCATTTCGAAAGGCTTCATCGCGTTTTTGCACATTTTTATGAACGATGAGAGTTACTTTTGTGATGTTTTTTGAAACTATCTTATTTCCATATGCTGCTTTCATATTCTAGATGGTACTTCAAATTAAATTGCCCGCATTTGAATTTTCATTTCAATTTTTATGCCTTTTTCCATTTTAAAATATTTTTGTACAATTTTTATAACATTCTTCAAGTGTTTATTACATACACTGACTGAATTCTTGAAAATTATTTAGCGCATCAAATTCTAAAAATTTACGATTTGCACCAGAACTAATAAATCATCTCATATTGATTTTTATACCATTTATTAAAATGAAAGAAAGGACGAAATTAAGTATAAAAAAGAAAAAATACCTTCATGTTAACATCCATTCGAAAAAAAAGAATGTTATCGAATGAATACTCTGAAAATCCTTCCATTTTTGTACTTTGTGAAACAATGAATTGTATTCTAAATACATACCATTCATACTTAATAGACGAATAAATTTATTTAAATCTTACATTAATATAACACTGTTATTCTTTACACTTTAGTAGAAAAATAAATAAGTCTATTTCCGAGAATAATTTTTAAATTATGTGAAAAAAACTCGTAATTTAAAAACTCGTTAGGAAAGACATATTCAGCATTGTTTTAACGCAATATGGCTATAAAATTCAAATATTTCTTTTGTTAAATTTGCCTAGATTCAAAATATGTGTGAAGTAATGTCCTTTTTCAGAAGTATTTCAACTATTAAAGTGGAAAATATGAGAAAACTTTTAAGGCGCACTTTATGAATTACGTTTGAAAACTGTAATTACTACTTAGTATAAAAATATTCTAACATAATCAATAAAAATTAAATTTCTCAAATATAAATAACTTAAATGTATTAATATTAAAATTGCATTAATAGTAATATCATAATCCCTAGTATTCTTTGATTTTTATAAACGCAGCATTGTTTGGATAAAAATATTCACAGCAGTAGTTAAAAAGCTAATCAAAATTATAAGATTTTTCGAATGAATCCATACTTTTTTTGTATTCTGGGTAATTGATTTACACACAAGCAGAAAAGATTGGATAGTTTTTTTATATACTGTTGAATAAATTAATTATAAACAAAAATTATTTTAAATTATTTCCATCTTAAAATCCTTCAAATTCTTTTTCAAATAAAAGAAACATTTACTTCTAAAATGCATACATATTTCTGATCATTTATATTGCACAATATTTATTTTTAAAAACTGTAAATCATACTATTAAAAAATAAAACAATTATAAATTATATTATGCATACTTTTTCGCTTTAAAATATTAATTCATTTTTAAAATTTATAAAATTAAACTTTATATTCTAAATAGTTCTTTTAATTACACATATTTTTAGCTGCAATGCAAGAATTACAAATTTGAAATCAACAATATTTCTTATTTTTACAATGACTGAAACATGAAAACTCAAAAAGTTTAATTTTCTTTTCCTAGTTATAAACCTTTACATTCTATAATTTTTTAGTAAAAATATTGTTTTAAATTTGTATAGAAATTAAATTTTAATCCATCTAAATTTAGTTAAGATGTTTTCTGATTGACTGCATGATACAAATAATTTGTTATTACATATTTAAATGTAATAAATATTAATCAATTGAAATTTTACCCAGTTGGTAAGAAATTTTTAAATTGAATCTGAATATGTTTAGCAATATATAATTCCCTCCAAATATTCTATATGAATCAAGAAAAATTACTTCAGTAATTATTTAATAATATTTTAAGATTTTTTGAAAAAATGTTTGATTACTTAAACATGGGGAAAATAAACTTTTATAAGCAGAACAAGAAATTCTGTTACAATTTCTATAAGATAACTTATTTTCAAATATATATTCATGAAAATGACAGAAAGTAATACAAAAATGATTTTATCACTTTCATAATAATAATAGATATAATATTCAATTTGTGCCTCCCCAGATTGAAATGCACATATTTTAATTATTTTTTTTCTTTTTCTAATTCGAAATGAAGCAGTCTTTCCTAGTTTTAAAAGTTGCCATTTCTTTGACAATATATTTTAATAATTTCTTTGTCTCATTCGACTGTTTAAATTAGCACAAAATTATATATAGTTGTATTCATCTTATCCATAATGGAATTATATTGTAAAATCTTTAAAACCATTCAAAATAAAAGAAGTTATGTTTAGATTATTTCATGGATGTATATACAAAAATACCTAATCTTCATAATGTAAATACGAAAGTACCTCCTCTTTCCTGTGCTTAAATATTTGGAAGCTTAATTGCACAATATCAAATGCATTGTATAAAAACCTTACATTTTACTCTTGACTTTAAAAGCATTCAAAAAATGTAATAAGAAAAGAACACAGAATTTTATGCTCGTGGAAATATAAGAAATAAAAAATTATAACTGTATATGCAATAAAAAATAAAGCTGTATTTTGTTATATATTTAAGTTATTTTCAGTACAAATTAAAACAACGTTGGATACAATTAAACGTTCAATTCAGTAAAATTAAAGCAAATTCTTAGAAAGGAATCCACGATTCCCCTTACAAACCTGGCGAAGGGAAAAAAGCATTTCTGAAACCTGCAATAAAAAGTAACCAGACCAATTTTATTTGATTTATATTAAGTAAATACTGGTCAAATATTATTCCTCTATTTGACTTACTATCCTTTCTATACAATTTAAGGTAACAATAATATTTGATATGTCTCATGCTTGTATGACAATTGAGCACAAATGAGAAGGACAGAAAGTCATGGATACAGTAAAAATTCATATAAATTATTTAAAAATAATTTAATTAATGGAAAAATTAAAATTTATCTACTATTTAAATAAAACATTTTTAATTATTTAAATAAAAACTAATAAATATCTTTTAATAATTATTTTAAAATAATTTATTGCATTAAAAACTAAATTTATTACAATAAAAGTTCCAATTTTCTTGATTATAATTATGATCATCTTTTAATACAAATAAATTAAAGTAATAAAACATGATATACATATTCCGTGGCATTTTTTAACTATGTTTACAGTTATTATAATTTTTTTCCAATTTCTAAACAATGATATGAAAAATTATTCCTTGGTACGCTGATTTATCAAAAAGCAATTATTTTCTCATAGAAAGGCGCAACGTAATTTTTTTTATTTCTTTTTTCTCGAATGTTGGTTTAATGAACTAATAAGAATTTAACGTCGTTATTTTCTAGTTCTTAATAATTAAACAAAAACATCCACTATATTCCGATCATTTTTAAGTTCTACGTTGATTGAGATCTAACTGTTGTAGCCTACAATGGAACTTAATAATTTTAAATTTACAAGAACTAATTTGGTAGAGTAATTTATATAACCTTTATTAAAAAATTTATAAAAAATATCATTAATTGGAAAGTTTAGGAACAACGCTTTTGTCTTGCGTTTTTCAAATAAATGTATCATTATTTGCAGATTATAAGCATAATATGAATTAATAAAAAATATAATGTATTCTGTACAATTGAGTCAATCTGAACGAGCTGTATCCCGCTCGTACTATTCTTTCCAATCTGTGCATCTCTAAAGTACAAGCATCTCTATAAGGATTAGGATATCCGGAGAGTTGCTGCCTCAAAGACTCATTGAATTTTATCATACAAATCAAAGTTTTACCCTACTTCGCTAGTTAAGAAGAATAAAATAATAAATAATTTATTACTCATACTTTATACATCTAAAGTATAAATAAACTAATCCCTAATTTATTACCCCTACTCCATATATCTAAATTATAAATAAACTAATCCCTAATTTATTACTCATACTCCATATATCTAAAGTATAATTAAACTGATCCCTAATTTATTACTCATATTCCACATATGTAAAGTGCAAATTTTCGTACATTTCTCTTATGTGAAACGTACCATAAGATGTACTGAAATGTACTGATATTTATAGCATTCGTCGAAGCTGCAATGAATAGATGGATACAATAAGGAGGAGAAAGGAGACAGGAAAAAGAAGATTTTCTTTTAGTGAAAACATTCACATCTAAAATTACTTAAAACCCACGGAAACAAACGTAGCGCTATTAGTTTTATATTTATTTCCTTTCAAGCACGTAAATTTTGGTACTATTATGAAGGAATCAACATACAGATCCAACTGTCCAAATTAAGATTTATCTCAAAGAGCACGGCTTAGCTTTTAAAATCAAAAGAATAAAAAGGCAAAAATTAAAGAATATTCTAAAATAATACTCATATTCCATTCATTGCATAGAATCTCATAGGAAAATGAAAGCCAAACCAGCAAGCATTAAGTATTTATCATCCTCTAGCTAATCATTTGACTATTTTGAAATTTTAACTTGTTACTAAATTTCAAAATATAAAATTTCAATATGAACGTTCTAGTAACTCATAGATATGTTAGAGCTCTGGTCTATTATAACCAATCGAAATTCGGGAAAAGAAAGAAGCTGTTTTCAAAGCGTTCTTTATTAATTCACGAAAAAAATATACTTAACCACAAAATTGTAAGGGATCACCAATTAGACTGATTATTTCGATAGCATTATATAAATACTCAATAAAATATTTTGCCAATTTAGAAAAAATAGTTTTCCGCTAACAGTAAAAAGCAACTTTCTGTAAAGATAATTATAAAAATATAAACTAAAAAACTTTCCTTTTAAAACTAAAGGAAAATATTCACTCCAATTCTTTTTGGAATTGTAATATTTCTTAGGTAAAAGGTTATACTTTCTTCCTTTTGATTAAATATCTAAAGAAATTTTAAATTACTCATTTTACCCAGAAAATAATATAATGTCTAAATGTAGAAATAGTTTATTTAACTTCTACATGTTCTATTTTAACTATTTCTGGTTATTTCTTTGCAATAGAATTGTATCAAAAAACTATTTATATGCAATGCATGCGAATAAGTCCAAAAACGTATTACTGAAAATAATATCTGGTATTTGTTTGGATTGTCAAAACAGCATATTTCTCCAAAGTATGTAGAACAATGTAAACGACTTTTTCATAAACGAAGGCAAAAGGATTCATTAATTATATACATGCTTAGAATAATTTTTTGTGCAATAAATACGAACAATACAATAGCTGAATCTTAATTGAAATTAATTTAAAGAATCCTACAAAACAACAATATTTATTATGATTTAATATGTCACTGATTCCTCCTTCCGAACCTCTTAACTTTCGAACGAATTTCTATTTTTATATTTTTAAACAAAACTAATTGGAATGACCTGCATTCTACAGATTTTTAGATTGAAACATTTTTATTAAAACTATTCTAATCCTCTTATGAGTTTGTATATTTATATTTAAGACTGATACGATTTCCAATTATAATTGGAAAAAGTCTCTGAAGCAAAAATATCTTTTCTATCGTGTATTTCTACATGCTTTTAACTTATAATAATTTAGCATTAATTTCATTCTATGAACGTATGATCGTGCCTTTCATTAGAAAATGTTAACTTTCTAAATGAATGAAAACGACGACTGCCGTTACTTAAAAATACACTAATAAGTCCTCCAGATTACTCATATTCTATCATCTTAATTATTAATGACGCACTTTCTAATGCATGTTAATGATCAATGTTCTAACTTAAAATAATTTATGATCATTATCCTCAAAGTGAAGCAAGGCAAGATATGAATGCGATATAAATGTAAAAAAGCTTACACGCTTATTTTAAATTTTTGATTGGATACTGAAGGATTTTGTATTACTTTTATGAAATTTATTCAGAACTTTTCAAAATTATTTTGCCATGTGGGAGATTTTTAAATGAGATATTTTAATTGATATAAACTTTTGAATATTTTTCTCCCTAGATCAAGCTTTTGAAAGCAGAATTTTGTCTCAGAAATCTTTTTTAACTCGAGTTTGCATAGATTTTCATTTGTCTTTAGACAAATTAATTAATGATTAAATGAATTGCATATTTGGAGAAATGAAATTTTAAATTACTTAAAAAAATAAAACAGAATGCAGTTCTTTTTCGCTAATTTTTTTATATCCTATACTGAATGTCATTAATATTATTTCTAATAAAAATTTAAAATTTCCTAATATTTGTTATAGTTTAATATTTTATATATGATATACGTGCATTGCTTGTGTCTAACTTTTGCTTTCCGCTTCGCCTTTAATCCCATGCAGCAGTAGTGGAATCCGCATTCTGTTTTCTTTTTAAAATTGTTTTTAAAATTTCCTTTCTCGGGATATGCAACTGTTTAGTAACTGTGTTCACTCTTTCCACAGCCTTATACACAAAATTCGTCGTTTTCCCAAAGTGTTGCACTAAATATGACGGCTACTGTAAGTTGTATTTAAAAATTGTTTCTGTATTCTAATTAATCTCTATGTGTTTCTAAACTCTCTTGGTGTTTTCTTTATTTACATTCACTTTTTCCCTAATATAATTTATCATTTAAATATTTTCAGTGTCATAGATAGATTAACGAGATGTAGACTGTGCGTTATAGATAATACAGTGATGTTGCGTAACTAATAAAATGAGCAAAATAAGAAATGGGCTAGACTGTATAAAAATATGATCAACCATGCTTTAAAAAGTGTTAAATGTTTATAATTTACTTTAAATTCTCAAGTTAAATCATTCAAATTTATTTACTCTAGCATACAAATTTTTCTAAAACTTTGACTATAAGTTTTATATGAACTAATTTGTACTTAAACAAGTTGGTCGCTTGTTAAAAAACAACAAAAGGTTAGTATCATTTGTGTTTCAAATATAAAACAAAATTCTAGTATTTTGACTTCTTTTAATGTATTTTCCTATTTGCTACATATCGAGAGATGGCAGATACTTAATGATTAAGAAATAAAGAGAAATAAAATAAAATTCACACCTACATTGCTCAGTGATGCATTTTTCATTATTCATATATTTTGCCTTTTTAAAATTAATGTAGAATAATTTAACAGTTAATCTATAAAATAATTTCCTTATTATATTATTTACTTCAAACAAATAACTCTGAAAAATATTTATTTATATAACAACAGTTCTCATTTAATTGTAAATGTATTACAAAATTAATTTATTAAATTATTTTTCCTGCTTTTGTTACATTTAGAAAGTGATTTACATAATTTCATTGAAAAAAATTCTTGCCATATAGAGTTTATAAAATGAATAAATATATTAAATAATAACAAGGCAGTATTAACATCCAAAATTAACAGTTGTATCTCATTATGAATTTCCATTCTTTTTGTAGATAAATTAATAATTCAGAATGTCAATGAACGCACTCATAAAAGGGACTTAGGGAAAGATATTGATTTAAAATGCATGTTTTTTCGTATGAAATTATGCCGAAAATTAATATACAACCTCATATTAATATAAATTTTATTACTAAAATCGATTCAAATAATATTTAAAATACTCCATATACATTACATTTATCAACCATGTCTAATTCATGGTAATTGTTTCCATTTAGTTAATAACGGGTGCATTCTTAAGCGATTATAAATTTTAGGGTACGAAAATCTTAATGAAATAATATCTTGTCTTTAATTATTTGTACAGATCTATAGAGATGAATATTACGAATACGAATTTGAAAACTTACATATTTTAACAAAATAATACATTTTCATCGTTTCTAAAGAATTACTAACGGTTTTTCTTTCTTTGAAGAAATTAAAAAATAGCGTAACATTCAAGACTTTATGAAAGAGCACGGTATTCTCGAAAAAGGATAAACGTATCAATTTCATTCGCATCGAACTAAGAAAGCCATATATTTAAACAAATTTGAAGCTCAAAATAATTTTTCTTTTATCGACTGCTGATGCATAGTTCCTTAAAAATACTCATAAAATATATCAAAACAAATTTATAAAAGAAAACTATGAAAATTTTCTTGATTAAGGATTCATGTAAGACATATTTCTGGAAATGAAAAGATTTTTCTTGATGTTACTCAAAGGAATTCTCAAAATGAGGAAATCTCTAAAGTAATCCATAAAGCTCTCCAGAAAGACTAAAAAGGAACTCTCAAAAACTAGAAAAGGAAATATATTAATATTCCAATTTTCTTCACAAACCTTATTAAATTCATTAATAATAACTGTATTTGTAAACTTTTGATACCTTTCTCTAGTTATTTTTTATTTTCTTACAATGAAAGAAGCATTTCCAATGTCTGATTAGAATAGCCTATTATTATATGCATTTATTGGCAGTAAATACGCAATTTTGTTAGGGTATTTGATTTCTTTAATTAAATTGTTTGAATCTCTCAATGTTGACTCTAGTTAATTTTAAGGACGTCTAAAAGATGTCTTTGAAGCAATTAAAATGTATTAAATCTACAAGCTATCTTTTTCTATGAATTGCAACGTACTTCTCTTAAATTATTTAATCACAACTGCAAACCATTTTTTTTAATATCTTTCGTAAAATGAGTGGGGGAAAAAATCAAAACTTTCTCTACTTGTCACTATACCACGAAATGGCTGCATATTGAGGAGAAAAGAAAAGATAAAAAAAAATAATAAAATTGAATGACAAATGCCTGTCTTACATTAGAGTTAAATATGAGTTAAATATCATTAAAAAATGGCGAAAATCAATCACTGTCTGTGCATTATCGAATTACCTGCCAACTCAATTTCTTAACAGTAATAAAACTTGTTTCACCAAAATCGGTTTATAATTTCTGGTCGCATATTTATTGCAAATTAAATAAAAAAAGGAGAGAGAGAAATTGTTTCAATGGGCAATTTTTATTTTCTAACAGTCACATAATCTTCACGTTTCATCTCGTCGATGAATTATAATATTTCGATGTTATATACAGCGAAAAGTTATTTAGTTTTAAAACCTTATATCAATTTAATTTATTTTCTTGTTTAGTGTAACATATTATAAAACTAAGATCCAAAATTATATCATTTGTTAGCAAAGATCGATTGGCAAGAATACAGAAAGTAGCAGTAATTAATAAAGACCTTTAAGAAAATACTTTAGGTATTAGGTATTATTAGGTATTAAGGTATTAGGTATTAATATTTTAGGTATTTAGGTATTAGGTATTATTTAGGTATTATTAGGTATTAATAATTTAGGTATTTAGGTATTAAGTATTAATACTTTAGGTATTAGGTATTAGGTAGGTATTATTAGGTATTAGGTACTTATTATTAGGTATTAATTATTTAGGTATTAAATTATTAGGTATTAGGTAGGTATTATTAGGTATTAATTATTTAGGTATTAAATTATTAGGTATTACTTTAGGTATTTAGGTGTAAGGTATTGGGTAATTTATCAGGTATTAAATCGTTTATTTCTTTGTTAGTTTTATATTTTTACGATACATTTTACTTTCTCTTCAGATATACGTGACAACTTTCGCGTTATATTTCTAATCCCCAATGTTGAAGAAAAAAAAAACACGCAGCAAATACTTTTAGAAATATATATCTTCTCAATTTTCCAGATTCCATTCAAACGTACTGAAGTGAATTAGAAGAATTATTTCGTGATTAAAAATAGCAAACAAAGAACTCAGATTTCATTAAAATGAGAAAAAAACCTATTTAGCAAGATGGAATTAGTGGTTAATGATTTTAAAAGATCATTAATTGATTCTGAGTTTAAACATACCTTCTAACTATTTATATTATAGTCACTAACTTCTGCTTTTATATTGTACTATATCAAAATATTCAATGGGCTTTACTCTTTAAATCGGTATATAGAACTAACTGAAACTAATTAGCTACTGAAGCTAAAAAATTCATTTATAAATATGAAGTTTCGTGTCCCCAATTTTCTCAAGATAACTGGTCACAACCCCTTTAAAACTCAGAAATAATAAATAGAAAAGTTGCTTTAGAATCTGGAATGTTATATTTTTATTTAACATAATTAATGTTCTGGTTTCATGAGTAGAAACTAAACATTTTAATTTCTTTACAGCGTTTGTAAGTGAGAATGACAATGAATACCACAACATTGATCGAAAATGTTAAATATTGATTGAAAATGAGACAGTTTTTTTAAAGACATGCAACTTTTTTTTTAAATTATTTTGTGTGCGCGTACCATGATTTATGCATAAGCACATTTATGAATGAAATAGCAGGAAATATAATAACTACACATTATGAGTTTGGCAAACACTATAGTTCATGAAAACTTTTAAATAAACATTTTATTATATTTTCAAAAACTTCTGGCAAGTATGTAATTCTGCATATATGTCAAACTTTCTTTTAAAAATTAAGCTTATTGACATATGCTTTAAGAGAAATTAAAGTTTAGCAAAAGTTTTAAGAAAGCTTATTATAACTTGAAAATGTTTAATTGAATGCTAAAAAATAAAATGCTTTTAATTAACTTAATGTTGGAAATCTAAACAATATAGTACAACGCTAACTTTGATAAGTTAAACAAAACCGTGCCTGGAAAGCTATATTTACTTACCATTAGCATAACAACCTTCATAATTAAGATAAATCAGAGACCTTATACATTTCATATTTATGTAATTGCTTAGGAGATGGGTTAAATTTTGACTATTTTCAGAATTATTGTACACACAGTGTCTTCTGTTCATAAATACTTCCAACGTGTCTTACCCATAAAAATAAATCTAATTTTTAAGTTATTATCCATTATTTCAACAGTGCCAGGATATTTTTAATTCCAGTATAAAGCGAATACATAGATGTTTGATGCTAAAATCTTCAACACCGTTCGTTTGATTTTGAGGCACTGACGTAAATGCGAAGCAGACACACCAGTATATAATAAATAAAAATGGAGCATATTAAGTATTTAGTTATATTTAAATAGTAGCATTTAATTTCAACACGTTAATCTAAAGAGAAAAATTAATATATCATTAATCCTCTAGCTTTTTTTAGTTTACTTCACATTCTCATCTTTTCTTGTTCCAAAATAGTTTCTTTAACCACTTTCTTTACTATTTAATAAGATGACACTTTCTATTTTAGGAATATTTTTTTATTTTGATTCAAATGGAAATCTATTAAATACTTGACTTATCTATGTATTCGAAGTAATTTTAATATTGAATTATAATCGTTTTGAATGGTTTATTTTTGCTTACAACTATCAAAATTCAATAAATCGATGCACGTATGGGACTAAGGCAAAACAGTTAAAGGGGCAATGGGGATGTAATCAGACAATATAGTATTCTTGAAATTTCTTTACTCTATATTTTAAGAAATGCAATATGACTGCCCAGAGTACCCAATCATCCAGTCTTACTATACATCAGCTTCATAATAGCCCGCAATTATTTTCTTATATCAAATTTATTTACATGGTATCATTTATTCCTTATAACTTCTTGTAAAATTTTATATTTGTTATACCTTTAACAATAAATCATAGGTAATTGTTATATCACTTTGAAAATGCGAAAAAGAAAATGTCATTTAACTTTAAGAAATAGTATAAAAGTCCCTATTTCTTGTTTAAGATAAGGAAGATTCGACTATTTATATAATGTTAAAATTATTTTTCAAGCATGTATAAAGATATTAATATTTCGATTGTCAGAAAGATTTTGTGTACGAAAAATCACCAAGTAAGACTTAAATTAAATGTCTCCATGAAATTAAAGCTGAATGTTATGATTTTTCTTTTTTACCATTTTCTCCAAATATATAAGCTACAAATATAATAAATAAGGAATAGAATTCTGTAACGTTTAAATAACATTAAAAAAACTTCTAACGTATATTTACATAATTTTAAATCATTGTTCCTGCTGCATAGTGGTCATTATGTCAATTTATACTATGAGAAAATAATAAAAATGTTTCGTTTTCAGATAGCATGTTTTTATTCATTGTCCAAATCCTTTTCATTTGCTTTTTTATGTCTTTGTGAATAAAAAAGAGAACATATACTGGACGAGTCAAAATACATACTTTACTAAATTTCAGGTATTATATTAAAATTTTGAATGTTGGCATTGCAGATATTTATTAACATGCAATTCTCTTATAATGTGATGTACATAAATGTATAAAGCATTTCTTATCCACGATACTGTAGCTCTGTCGATAACAGCTTTGATGTTATTAATAGTTGTAAGGCACTGAGACTCTAACTTGAAATTATATCCATCTCTGAGATGACGTAGACTCCTTGGGATTTCTGCTTATCGGAACAGAAAAATGCACTTATATGCTTCCATGTTTCATAACTATTACTGACTTTGATTGGACTGAATTTTGAATCGACGAGCGATATGTTGCAAGAAAGCTTAAAAATCTCGATCGAGTTAATAGATGGGTTCAAAGGGTCTACTAATGGGACAATAAAATTTCCAATCTGCTTAACTTCGTTACGATTGACGATAGAAGGATAGTCCGAATTAGCCGAATTATCGCACCTTCATAACGAATCAATTTTGTACATTAGCTGTAATTTCTTAGAAGTAAGGAACTGAAAAATGATATTCAGTCCTTAACTTTGTCAGTCTTTTAATCTACGCATGCGATACTTCGTTGGAAAGTTCTTATCAGTGGCAATCTCTTCAACACTTTTAAATTCATATAGCTTCTACGCTTATAAAATTAAAGCTGGAAATGGCGGAGGGCTAAAATTTTCTTTTCCTTAAATTTCCGACAGAAGAAATCTATTAGCCTTCTCTTCAGCTTTACAAAAAAGATTTTCTCAAAATAAAAGGGCAGTCTTATTCATTTAAATCCGAAATATATTACATTTTATTATTACATAAATATTACATTAAATTCTTAGAGACTCTATTGGATTTCCTGTTTAATATTTTCGTTCCTTTGAAATCAGTAAAATTCTGTTAAACAATGGCAAATAAACCTATGATTTATTGTTCAATAATAATACAAATTTAAGGTGAAAACCTTTAAGAATCTCTTTTTAGAAAAAAAAAATGTTTATGTTAAATAAAATCTCATAAACGAAATAACTCTGCTGTAGACCTGATGAAGTATCAAATATTTTCAGTCACACAATATAAAAACCCATTTTTCTGGATTTTGGAACAAATGCATACAAGGAAAAGAGATTTAGGCTAATTCTTAAAATTTATTCTTTTGCACATAAATTTTTGAGAATTCAGATTAATAGCGAAAAATGGCAAGATGTATTTTGCATATAATAAGCTTTTTTCGATTTAGATTTAGATCAGCCCCCAAAACTCTTTGAATATATTAAAGTATGAATTATTCAAGACTATAAAAGCGAGTTGTACATGGTTTGAAGAAAGTTTATAAATTAGTGTTTTTAGCGTTAAAAGCGGACTTAGACCCTTTTATTCGTTGAAAGCAGATTTTGCTGTTCCAGGAATCGATGTTGCAGACAGTTATTAGTCAGATTACATTCTGTATTCCATTTTCTTGGAAGTAAAAGAGAAAGCAAGATTTTAAAATATTCTTGTTAATATATTTACACAAAATGTTTTTCGTAGTTTCCACAAACAGTGTTGAAATCCTTCTTGATCGATTCCAGGAAACAGAAAACAACATATTTTGATAAACAGCCATTTTGAAGATTGAATACATCTAAATAATGCTTACGGAGCCTCAAGTAGAAAACTGAGTTGTGAAGCATGAACTTTTTAACTAAGTCTAAAACGTCGGTGAGGGGGCCTTTTTTGTTATTTTCAAAAATAAATTATGAGTTTTGTTAAGTAATAAAAGTAACTGTAATAAAAATAAATTCCAATTAAGTTATTTATTGCCATTCTAGAAGTTATTCTAACAATAATTATAAAATATAATTATTAACACAAAAAATAAGTGATTTAAATATAACTGCATATAAATTATCATTTTCCTTTCATAAAATAATATTTGGGGATTTAGAATAAAACTGAAAAATATACTCTATAAAAAGTAAGAAATATGCATACTTTTTGATTTCTGTTGCTGTATTTCCTTCTTTGTTTAACCGCCGTTACAGGGAAGGATTCACAATTAGACAAGGATCATAACCGTTACAAACATTGTTTCTGAAATTTGTTAGGAATTTTTCTCTGGCCCCTCATTTAAGACCTTATTCTGTTATAATTAAATTATTTACCAAGACAAAATGAGGACTCCTGATCTAGCATATCTAAATGTGGGATTTTCTATTTAGTTCAGAGCGACTCTAGCAAACAACTATCTAGCTTTTGAAATAGAAGTCTGATTTAACTCATTTCATGGGCATAAATTTACTTCCCGGAGAAATTTCAGAGTAAACTGACGCGCATTTATGTTTTGCTTGGGGAAGAAAACTGAAATCAGCCGGCAGAACTGCAAGGTGCAATTCTCTGTTAAAGCGCTCAAATGTCTACCGTTTTTGAACAGATCTGGTTAAAAGTATAGCGAGAGCTTTCAGCATCATTTTATATTAAATATTTAATGCTACAATTGTGTCCCTTTTATTTTCTATTATTTCTTTAACTTTTGTTTTAACTTAACATCTGCATAATCAGAATAATTAGATTATTATTAATACACTGGCTGTGATAGTTTAATAGATAAAGGCAACGATAGCTTATATCCATTTCGATGGCATGGTAATAACATTTTCACTACGCGGCATATATAATTAAGGAAAACAGGAAAATTATAATTAACGAGAAAAGTAAAATAGATATATAAATCAGTGCAAAGTAGAAATTATCTTCAGTGAATGCTATGAGATTTAAGAGACACAAATAATGGCATGTCTAGTCTGTTAAGATAACAAGTTTTCAACGTTCATTTTAGTAATCAAACATGTCAAAAAAGTTTTGATCATTTATAATATTTACAGATCACGTTGAAAGGCCTTGAACAATAGACTTGGTGAAGTAAGGAGATCTTGCCAACGAAAATCAATTACATACGAGTCTCGAATACACTAGTCTTCGCAGATGCATCGATCGCAGGAGCATAAAATAAACTTAGATCGCAGAGGGACCATATTCTAAGATCTGCTATAAAAAATTTCTAATCATTCGAATTCATCTTTATTGTTCTGAGAATCTTATGCGATGGCGGCAGATGTGTATTGGTTTAAAAATATTCCTAAAGCTTAATATTGTTGATTTTATTTCTTTCCAATTTCAACCTTACTGCAGTAAAATCAATGTATACTAAGATATTCTGAACCATATAAGAATTTCTTTTCGAATGTATGAGCAGATATTCAAAATATTTTGTTTTACACCAAACCTCATCACAGTTTTCGAAAGACTTTCCAGCTCGGTTTCTGTAGCACAGTTTTCGAAAGACTTTCCAGCTCGGTTTCTGTAGTTGACAAATCCGATTAACATACGCTCAATGACAACGGAGGCTTTTATTTCATGCATAAAATAAATTGTTTTAAATTTCCATCGTAAAACAGACGTAACTGTGTAAAGCACAACTCTTGGGTCTGTCATTTACATTCGTCACTCGAAGTGCAATTCTATTCAAAGAAATAGAACCCGAAGATTCGAGACCTCTTTTTTTTATTATTTTAGCTAGTTTCCTCAACTTTTCTCTGGCATCAATGATTCCCAAGTTTTTTCGATTCTCAGTATTCCTAATAAATCCATGTTTTTCCAAGCCGACTTGGGCAAAATTTAATAAGTACTTTTTGAAAAAAATTAATAATTTTTGTAAAGGTTCGGTGAAAATAAGTCACATAAAAACTTATTGAATGAGTTTTAGTAATTATAATAACCAGAAATATGAGTGAGATTAATAATCACGACACATTTCCTTAAATGGTCGAATTTACCTTCATATCCTTTAGATACCTCGATTTTTAAGCGATATTTCGATATTATGACGACAACAGACGGAAACACAGTTTCTCACAAATAATAAATTTAAGAAGTAAACAAAAATAAATTTGTAACACAATTTTAAAAATTATTAATCTTATTGGGATTTTCTTGCGAAGAAGTCGAAATTCCTAAAGCTCGAGGCTATATTTCAGGAACAATTCTCCTATATATTTAAAAATAGCTTCACATATAATAATAAGAAGAAAGCCTATCATGGTACTGCGACATACTGACAGTCTCTTTTAAATATTCTTTTTAATAACATGAAAATATGAAAAAATATAAAATAGACTAATAAAGGCTAGTTAAACAAATTATTATTTTTAATAATAGATAAAAAATGTTAAAGGCTTATACAAGCTCATTGTAGTTTAGTTTCATTAAAAGCGAATTCTGAAAAGGTAGAACTATTTTGAGTCAGGTATGGTCATTTTGAACCATATCGACATGAAGAGGACAGTTTCAGCCTCTTCAACCGCCTTTCCAAGCTCATACGCTACGCTATCTCAGCTTGACGGTATTTCACCCGCACTTATTTGACGTCATCAGCCGCATGTACTTTGTAGATCAGTAGTAGAAGTGAGTCTCGAATCCTCGTCTCTCTGATTTTAAACCCGAGACTCAGTCTTACGATTCCCACGGTTCATTCAGTTAATATAACAGATATCTTTATATGCGCTGCTCCAAAATAATTCATAAAAGGCTGACAAAGTGATTAGAGGAATCAATGATTGTAAAAACAGTGAAATTAGAAGAAATAAATAATAATTGCTTAGACTAATGCGGAATTATGCACAAAAAGTTTCTCATTT
The DNA here is from genome assembly GCA_026543865.1 of Argiope aurantia. Taxonomy (NCBI): domain Eukaryota; kingdom Metazoa; phylum Arthropoda; class Arachnida; order Araneae; family Araneidae; genus Argiope; species Argiope aurantia. The sequence continues at coordinate 1,432,723 of JAPMOR010065988.1, forward strand.
CTAATAAACAATTATTAAAATTCATTTGCTCGTGCAGTTCGAAGGTAAATCATTGCCATAAATTTAAAAGAAACTCATAAAATCTCATTAAAAGTAATAGAATAATAACTGTAATAAAATTGAAATTGGTTGAGCTCTAAAGAAAACAAAAAGTTTCAAAATAGCTTCGGTTCTATTAACATGGAAATATATATGCGATTCGCCATTTTTTTACGGGGTGGAGGTGGTCAAGTAGCAATCTTAGCTAACGTCTTACGTGTTGAAATGCATACTTACTTTTCTTGCCTGCTCCTCACTGAGGTTATGTTGTTTTATAGTAAAAATATGAATTTTGAGGACATGATAACTTGCCTTTTAAAATCCGTTAAAATAAAGAATTACACAAAATATAAAGAAAAAAAATGCATTTTATATACTTACAAAAGCGAAAAACAAATAATCAAATCAAAACACAAAAAAAGAGGAATAATACACAAAGATGTTTTCTTTTAGCTTGCGATTATTATATTAACTCAAATAGTCAAATTTTTATAAAGAAGACCAATATTAGGAACAAAGATGAAGAAATACTAATGTTTTCAATATTTCAATAAAATGACGAAAGTCATAAATAAAACATTACAGAAAAAAACTTTTATCATCTAGTTAATCATATACTTCATTTATTATTCCAAAAATATCGTTGGAGAAAATAAACTTATTAAGCCTGACTGGAGCAGAAGCTAGAACATCATAATTCCAAAATAATAATAATAATAATAATAACAAATAAGGAGAAAATGTCAAAACAGAAAAAGAAAGAAACTTCAAATGTTAATATAGACATAAGAATCAAGATCTTTTTACACAATTGAAATTCTAGGAAACCTAGAATTACCAGCGGAGAAAGTAAATTACATTACGCCGAAATAAAGAAATACATCATGAATAAAACACAGTTCTGTATTCTATATCTTTTAATGATACGATAGCCACAAAATCCCAAATAATATTATCCGCCTGTGAATCAAACATTAGTTGCGTAATGAAAGAGGAAAACTAAAGCATATTGGGTTTTTTTGATATCAATAAAGAAACAGCAAATGTGATTTGTCTTTTGTTAATGTTATATAGGAAGCAAAAATACATTGATTCTTATTATTTGAGGCATCCGAGTTTTCCCATAAAATCTGTTTCCTGTTTTTATGAGTAAAAAAAAATACTTATCGAAAAATTGTGTTAAGTATGCTGTAATGTTTTATCTTCGTTTAAAAAATCTACATGAAGAATGCGGACTTATAAAAAGAATTCTCATATCTCACGATTCCGTTAGAAGCCTGCGTAACTTTTATTTCTAAAATATTTACCTCTCTTTCTGTGCGTTTCCTTTATCATTCTTCTTCTCCATTTAAAGTCTTCAATTTTCGCATTTAAAAATTTATATGAATAACGCAGACTTACAAAAAAAAATGATCATATTTCGCGATTTTCCTAGAATTTTTATTTCTCATATTTTTACTACTTTTTCTTTGTGTTTCCTTGACAGTTAATTTTCTAATATTTTTTTAAGAAATGGGGGGGGGGAGAGAGACACTCTCTCAGCATGCAAGACAAAAGTAACGCTATTTCTGATGTCTTATATATTAAATAAAATCCTAAATTTTTAAACATCGGAGAATTTTTTGAGGTTGATCTAAAATTTTAACATGGATTTTTTAAGTGGATCTCTGAAATTCGACATTAAAAATTCATGTCAGAAAGCATCTTTCAAGACTTACGGAGAGGGAAACCCCTCACTTTTCCTGAAACAAGAACTCGGAACACAAAATTCCTTTCACCCGACCTTCACTACCTGAAGCAGTAGAGGTCACTCAGAAATCCTAAAAGCTAGATAAAAGGTTGGATCGATTCAGAATTCGGCGCCGCTCTTGTGACTCTAAAGAACTTTTTGTGATAGATGTCCTTCCATTTAGATAAAAACCAAAATAAACTCTGAAGTCTACTACAAATTTTGTAGAAGCTCGGTTACCTGAATTTAGATTTGAAAAAAAAATTAAAATAAAACAGTCCGCGAATAACTGCTCTTATGGAATCCAGTTGAAAAAAACACGAACCATTTAGAAAAGATTCTTTTATTTCTTCAATAACTTTTAGATTTGTAAAAGCATCCTGTTTTTATAGGAGTACGTCATAAATTTCTATGAATAGTACAGAAATAAGTTAAAGAATAAAAACACTAACATAATTTCAAACTTTATTTCTGAAACAAAACAAAAAAGGATTTTTAAATTTGAATAGATGTTATAAAAACGGTTTTTTTAAAATTCTTATTAGTGTACTGAAAAGTATAATTTGTCTTTAATTTATAGATTATTATGATAAATATTATAGAATCTTGAAATCAATTTTTCTATATTTGAATAATAGATGGCATCACGGAACTTGAATAAAATTTAATTAAATCAATCAAATAATTAATAATGTTCTAATAATATTAAAAGAGTAAAGTATCATCGAGAAGGCACAAAATTTTATTATTCTAGCACATTAAGAAGTCAGTTAAATATCGAGTACAAAATTCCATTTTTACAAGCATAAAACAAATCAAGCCGAATAATAATGAATAAAAATATGAAAAACTTTCAAAACTACGTTTTAACCTTACAATAATTTTTAGATATTATGAAGGATTCTATTTTTAAATTATGGTCTAAATAAACATCTGTCGTTCATAAAAAGGATAAAGAAAAAAAATACGAACACATTTTTACATTCCCCCATTTGTTTCACATACTGCAATTAATATTTTTTAAGTTCGAAAAACATATCCTTTTTTTTAAACATGGCATGAATAATTATCCATATGGAGGTAGAGAAGAGATTAAAAATGCAGACAAGTTTTGGGGATTGTTTTTATCAATAAAATAAATTCTTTCTTAAATTTGGCAAAATGTCGTTTCATGATTGATGATTATTCTTGCGAAAGAAAAGTGTCGACTAAAACTACGGTACATTTTGTGTTATTGCATTTAATTCTGTAAAAAGTGCATTTTGTATATTAAAAATCATTACGCTTTTAATTTTACTCTTTAAAATTTATTGTGTTCTTTGAAAGAGTTTGAAAAATAAAAATGCTCATAGATTTTCAAGAGTTTATAATATTGTTACAAACAGTTTTTAGCTTTCAAAATTATTTTAATTTTAACTAGTTATAACACGAAAAATTATTTATCACACAAATATACTGAAGAATAAAAATAATGACACCTTTTACATTAATACATGTAATTCTAAGTGTACTAACAATCGTTGTGAGAGATTGAGAGTGTAATGGAACTGATGAAAATTTTATACCTAATATGAATTATTAAAGATTTTGATAATTGTTTCTAATATTTTGTAGCATTTAAGAAATAAATATTCTTAAAAAAATCCATAAACTACTTTTACAAAAGCAAAAGACATTTTTTTAAATAATATTCATTTCAAATTTGAGCGAAAGAAAGATAAACTATATTTAGTCTAAAATTATTAGCTATACCTTTTAAAATTATTTTTACCAGTTTATTAAAAATTATGTTCCATGGGGTTGCCTTTACATGGCTTCACTTATTTTCGATAAATTTAACCACCTATATGCAGAACTGACACATGTAACAGTTATATACTAGGAAAGAGAAGTAAATCACTATTCCAGCTCATTATATAGCAAACAGATTAGTTCAACGGTGGTAGAAACATCCCAATGTCTTGGTGTTATAACATAAATAAATGCTTGTACATAGAGGAAAATATTCTGGTTATATAGCAGTTGTTTCACAATGAAAGAAAATATTATATGTGGAAATTTAAAAACTTTGGTAACTAAGATATCATATTTGGTGTTCTCATTATTTGATCTGTGTTCAAATTTACGAGATTTGCCCATGAAACGTCTTAGCTGCAATCAAACATATATAACAAATCAATATAAAAGAATTATGAATATCTGTCAAATTTTTAACTTCAAGATATCTTAACACATTGTATAATTATTAATATTCTATGTGCTTTTAAATGTTTTGCTTTGTGCTTTGTTCGTGTAATCAACTTATATTTCTATAAACTGTCGGGAAAAATTTTGCAGCTTATGCCTAACCGTTTTATATAAAGAATACCCTAACAGACTTTTTCCATTTTAAAACTCTTAACATTTGAAAGTGGAGCAAAGCTGCCAAAATGACATCATTGGTTATTCAATCTGAAACTGTTTAAATAAACTGAAGTGCCTTGATGCATTGTATCCTTTTTTTATAGTTATTTGAATGATATATATGTTGACGAAAAGAATTGTTGCAAATTCGAAATGCAGGGTTGAAACTGTGCCAAAAGAGTTGCAGATGAAAAAGAAGAAAGAAAAGATCAACAAATAATACACAGCATTTTTTTTTTTTACAAAGATTGCTTTCTAGGATGAAAATAATGATAGACTTATTTATTCAGGAAAACAATTTTCAATGATTCTTCCAAAATAAATTTCTTCACTCTATTTTCCACGTGTAGTAAACTGCAAGTTTATTTCTTTTTTTTTTACGTCGATCTTTTTTTTTCTCGAAAAATTTTTGATTTGGGGCTAAAAAAGTGGAAGTATGAATCCTTTATTTTTTGGAACTTAGGGTACTTTATTTCTTATCATAAATAAAGACTGAAAACGCCGTATTGCTTCTTTTCACAAGATCAAAAAGCATCGCAAAAGTTTCCAGTATATATCTCACATCAATAAAATATATATTCTGGAGTTTTGTTCCCTCTTCAAGTTGAATTTAGAAGATACTATTGTATTCCTTTATATATACAAAATCTTTTTTAGAAATGGCGTTTAGTCTTATTCTTATCCAAAAATCCATTCCTAGCTATTAAAAAATTATTTTTAATTTATGCTTTTAACCTTTAGATTATGTGTACGAAAAAGTACCAATCGATAAATTCTTTCATTATTTATCGATTTAAGATGGAATTTCTGAAGAAAAACAAAAACTTTCTCCCATTTAAATATTTTAAAGATAATATATGAATCCCTAACGACCACATGGGGGATTACCTGTTTCTGATTTCCTTAATAATAATCGATTTAGCCATTTAAAAAAGGGAAATTATAGCCATTACGTAGAGGCATGAAAAAAGAGGAAATAATCTACACGGTGATAGAAATTCCTGCATTCGCTATTTAAGAAAAGTGCTAAAAAAGCTAATTCTTTAGCTTTAGATATTAGATCTACCACACACCAAATTTCATTTATTTAAACGAATTGGCAAACAGACTATCGGTCTGCTTTTTAATAGAATTGATCCAAAATTTGACACAATCGATTTGATGGATTTCTTGTAAATGATCGATCGTGTGTAGATCATTTACTGAAATCCATCTCTACAGTTTGTTGCGTTTTTGAATTACCGCTCTCATATACAAATGAGAATCGGCGGAACGACAGACAGCTAACTCTGAACCTTTTTTTAACTTGTTAACAATATCTACATTACCAGAAATCAAAGCATATTTCGAACTTCTTCTATCTGGATCGTTGCATTTTTGAGTTTTCGTGTATACAAACAAATACAGACGGACAGGCACGCAGAATTCCTTTTAACAAATTTTATCCAAAATGCTTGAAAAAAAAAGACCTGAAAGTGGAGATTAAAAAACTAGAGGTCAAAATTTATAACCAATAAAATACTTTCTTTTTTTTCTATACTTCGATTTTCTGTACTTCGTTTTAAAATAAAAACTTTCTGATATATCTAAACAAGAACATAACATAAAGTAGATAATTGCAGTTACCAAATTAAAATGGAATACAGTAGATTGTGTTCATTTCGGAGAAACTGAAACCACAATAAAATTCGATTTTTAAAAAAAAATTGAATTAGGAAACATGAGACCGAAAAAACTCTATTCCAGATAGAGAACTCAAAATCTCTTGAAATAAAAAAGTCAGCGAAGATTTATTCTTAATTACTGACAGTTTCTACAAATGAAACATAATTAATTAAATAGCAGTAAGTAATTTTCATAAATAAGGCACTAATGATCACTCTGAACAATAATAGTTTTTAAACAATAATTTCCATGAATAAGTAATTATAGTAAACAGTTGCCTAATAAAACTTCAGAATCAACAGTACAATTCACGCTAAACATGCTTTAAGTTTCTTGGACTGAATGCAATTTACAACCGGGAGGAACTGGAGTGAAGAAAGGTTCTTAAAAACCTTTAAAAAAACCCTTACTTACTTTCGACCACCATAAGCTATGGATACAACCGATGAAAGCAGTTCAGAAATAAAAACAATTTTTTTACATTTGATTAATAAAAAATTCCGGATTATAGACAATATTTTAACATTAGGTAGATTGTAAATTTAAGTAAACAGAAAAAAAACGAAGAGCCAACGAATTCGCATTTAAAATTTTAGAATTACCTAAGTTCAAAGTAAATGCATTAGAAAAGGACTCAACGTTTAATTCTAGAATTGTGGACTATGATTACAGACAAAGATATAAAAAACAAATGTTCTAGTATGCTTTACGGAGAGACTTAATATGAAATAATAATCAAATAAAATGACTAATCAATACTGATAGCATCATTGTTATATTTTCTAGAAGTGCTTCTAAAAATATGCTGTTTAAATTTGCTCAAAAGTGAAACTTCTTAAACCGTAGTTCGATAAAAAATATATTGAGATCAAAAAGAGATTCTTCAATATTTGCAATAAAATATAGTTTAAAAAACATCGTGACCTAATGTACTTCTTTAATTATGTTAAATTTTATATTTTAATGACATATGTTTTCATTTCCCGTTAAAGAAAACTCCTTTTCTAAATTCAGCTTCGGTTCGGGTGTCTGTAAAAAAAAAAAAAAATGGATCACGAATGGGAAAATGAAGTTTCAAGAATTTTCACAACAGATATTCAATTTTCGCAGAAATTCTTAACTCCGTGAAAGTAACAGTTTGTAGAGATTTAAATGTGTAAATCGAAGATCGTGGAACAAGTTTTTTTTTTTCGTTTCACCCTATTTGACAATCTTATTTTATTAAACAGGCAAGAACTAGTACTTGGACATTCTATTTCATTAAATTTTTAAATGAAGCCTATCGAAACTTTCAAATAAACAACATTTGGATCCATTAAAAGTATGCTTCTTTTATAATATCTACTTTAAGATCATTCGATTACGCTTATTACAACATGTTATCAACGTACCCATCTTAATAGGACAGGCAAACTACTCGCATTAAAATTATTACTATTGGCGGTCATTACCGTATCTGTTTATTAAGATTAGTTGGTGGCACGGCTGATGAAGCACCTGCAATCTGTTACTAAGTGTCTTCTAACTTTCTACTAAGTACTTGGTTGTAAGTTCTTAAAAAGACAACCAATGGGCCTCTGATCGATTAAGATGTGTTTCTCACTTTGATTGTTTATGTTTTATTTAATAATTTTATTTGCTTGGCATATTCAATTATAATTCGTATTCGTATTCTTCGTCAATTTCATTGTAAATCCAATATTATATTTATGGTTGTAAATTATTAAAATATCTTAATATTTTAAATAACTAAGGACACACCATATCATATAAAGCAAATATAATAGTAACTGATATGCGTTTTACATATTGCAATGTCTTCAGGACTTGTTTTCAAGACTGAAAAGTTCTTCTTAATTCGGCCAAAGAATTCGCCTTGAATGTGCCACATGCGTGTTTAATATGCCTTAAAAGGTCAGACTTCTTTCGGATGGTGTGGCGTTTCAATTTGGTGAAAAGTGTCTTGACCGTCATTTGATTTTTTGTTCCGAAAAAATCTCTAGTGTTTTTACAAAATCAAACATTTATGTAAATAAATCAAGTTCAAAGAAATATTTTGAAAGCATTTACATAGCATAAAGCTATTTTAAAGATGATAATAATCAATGTAAAAATAAGTCATCATCAATAATATGATGATAAAAATAATTCTAATCCTTTGAAATAATTCCCTTAGAACATTTTTTGAGATTATCCTCGAAAATTTCAATCGAATCATACGCTTAATTTTAAAATGTTTATCTGATTTGACTATTATATGTATGTCTTAAAGACGCAATTTCATTCTTTAGTTTGTGTGCTCTAAAGAAAACCTGAAAACATTTATTACAAAATATTTAGTACAATATTAATCAAAAATTAAAACTGACACTGTGTGTGGAGGACTGTCATTCTACATATTCTACGTATTACGTTGGCGGTGACTGATTGTCATATTTCCTTTTTAAAGAAGTGGAATATCCTTTAACCGAGAATTAAATTATTTAAACTGGTAATCAAATCTTTTAACATTCTATGCAGTTGTTTTGAATAGAATATTGACTTTTTCCTTCAATGATTCAGGAAAACGTAAAAATTTAATCATGGGTTCTTAAAAATTTTTTATCATACTCATTTTTCCGAATGATACATGCTTCTTTAATTTTGAACGAGAAATAAGATGTTTTTCTTAATTAAACGTGTTTCTTCCTTAATTAAAATGACATAGTTTAAGTTCTAGGGATTATTTTTTAGTAATCCGCATTTCATTTTACTTCCAGGATTATTTTAATAACTTACTGGTGACTATTTTAATTAAGCAGCTGGCATTGAATTTGTAAGCAACTGGAAAATTCTTTTGCAATGCCTTCTGAGGTTTTGATTAAGGTTTGACAAAATTGATCAAACTAATTTCTTTAAATGAGATTTTTAAAAACGGTATTAATATAAAAATTTCAAAATTGTACGGCATTTACAAGAACATAGCATTTTCTTTTTAGTAAATTATTCTACTGATAACATATATTCTCTCTTGCACATACCTTAACATAGAGTACATATTTACATATTTTGTTTATCCACTCTCGCTTTAGAAAACAATCCGAATTTTTTCTAAACATACCTCAAACAAATTATTATCTGAGTTATTTAAATGCGTTATTGACCCTGAAATGAATTATCACAAAGCATAGAGTAGTAGTATACAAATTAAAAGGTGGAAACCAAAGTGATTTTTAAAGTTAAATTAAATGTTCAAATTTCGAAGACTAAAACAGATTTAATATGAATAAAAGGAACTACTTGAAATCAACATATTACTAGAAGGAATCTTACAATGACATACATTAAAAACAAAATTGAAATAAATTAACATGCAAAACAAAAAGGCATGTTGCCGTTCCTTGCAATATAAATATATAATGTATATGGTATTTGAGTATATCAACGTATAATATTAACATCCTTCTTTCTCTTGTTGATATATGCTTAGGAAAAAGATTACAAATCAATAATCGCACCTGAATCAATACAAAGTTTGCTTGTTGACAGACTTCGTAAGCATATCAGCCACATTGATGGTATGTGGATAAAAGTCAATGTACTTCTTTCGACAATCTTCCACAAGAAGAAATACTTCAAGCCAATGTACTTACTTCTTCAGAAGTTACCTGGTTTTGACGAATGCACATCATTCCTTGATTGTCGACGAAAAGTCGTTCTGGTTCATCGATGAAAGTTTTCATTTGCAGCTCAAGCAACAGATTTTGAATCCACAGTACTCCTTTAGCTATTTGGAACATGCTGATATACTCCGCTTTTGAGGATAAGAGTGTTGCGCAATTCTGTTTTTTGCTGCAGCACGAAGTGGCTGTTCCTCCTAACACAATTACGTAGCTGCTAAAAGATTTGCGATCGATTCGATCAAAATTACAATCAGAATCAGAAAAGTCTTTTTTCTCCGTCTCCTTCAAGGAAAATTGTTCCTTTAGGTGTCTGAATATGTGCTTTATATATCTCCAATGTTCCTTTGAATGGTGTTAGTTGAACTAGCTCATATATGTTATTGTATAAGACATATGTATATGAGCAGGTTCGACAGTCTCGAAAGGTCTGGTGGAGAAGTATAGGCTAAGTGAATTTATGTATAAGTGTATGGGATTTTTAGCATCGTCAGATGGCGAAAATCCCACTTTTTTCAAACAGTCGCCAAGCATTTTAATTATGTATCCTCCGCCTTTGTCGCTGCGGTTAATCTCGATTTTAGTTCCATGATTACTTTCTACTTTTCTTGTATTCCTCCAAACTTTCCAAAACTCGACTTTAACATTTCATTGGCTTCATAACTGTGTACCGAGTGTAATCGTTCACAAAAGTTGCTAGGTTATTTGAACCTCCTTTAAAGTCATATTTAATAGGTCGAATGATATATGAGGGAATTATTTCTAGTCCTGTTTTAATGCTCGTTCCTCTTCTTCAATAAATAAATTTAGTTTTCTCTTCATTTTTCCCAGAACGCAAAGTGCCTAAAGTTCACCGTTCATATTTATTCTATTTTTATCTTCACTGGTATTCTTGAATACATCAAAGTTCATGTTGAACGTTTTACTCCTTCTAGATGAAAATGACCTAGTATTATATGCCATAATTCTTCATTTGATTTCGAGAGGTAGTAGTTGGAGATTTTTTTTTCTTCAACTTGTTAATGTCGTCGTCTACATCGATAAGAAACTAGGATAGGATTTCCATTTTCATGCTTTACAATGACAGCTTTTCCTTACTGTTTACTATATAACGTCAACAGAAAGTAATTTTTTTTCCAAAGTTAGATTTTTTAATGTTAGCTTTTTAGTGCCATATTTTTACCAGAAGAAAGTAGTATATGAAAACAGTAAATTTTATAGCATTTCAAATAGTAATATACATTAACGAATAAAAATAAAAAATAATATTTTAGTAACACGAAAACATACTTTTGTCAATGTATTAAAAAATTCTTTATGAAAAATATGATCAAAGCAAAATGATTAAAGCATGAGATGGTGCAAACTATTAAGCCAAGATGAAAATATAAGAAAGAAAATTCTTAAATATTCAGTAAAAATTAAAATATGAACAGGGTAAAGAAAATCCAATTTTCCTAAAGTATTTCAATCATCGTTTCAAAATTTCCATTTTCAAATTAATGAAATGAAATTCAAATTTTTTATTTAAAATTTTTCTGCTCTTTAGGGTACCATAATAAAGTGTGTTTATTAGCCTTTTTTTTATTTTTACTATCACCTACTGTAAATACACGTTCTATGGTGTTATTAAATTTAGATATATTTATGGATACTCTTCTTGACACTGTTATTCTTAAAATATCTAGCATTTTAATTTAATTGGGTGACATACTGATCGCAAGTTAGTTCGCATGATAGCTTCATTTCTGCAACTAATTTTTAACGAAACAAATAACCGCACAATAACATTAATGAAATTCTATTTTAACATGTAACTCTTCAAGCAAGTTCAATGCTGATTAACAAACAATCTTTGAACTTGTAATTCTGTCAGAAAATAAATCTAAGAATTTGAAATAACTTCAACCAGTTAGAAATAATTTGATCTAAATTGAAACATCAATAAATTAAAGTTAGTTTTTACTTATTAAAGATACTGAAAAACTGTAGGCAATAATACAAAACTATTTTCATACATTTATTGCAACTGGGTGAAAATTGAAATTTCCCTCTCGAAGCATATAGGCATTTGTGTTATATGTGTTATGTATAGAGAAATGCATCAGATGCATGACAGTAAAAATACTTCTTGCCTGTCAGTAAATCTTCTTTGCAACAAGAAAATCATGATTAATTGATAACTGGCATCATAAATTTCGGGGAATAAGTCAATATTCTACTCGTGACCTACTTTTCTAACTTTAACATCAACAAATGAAAAGTTTTCAACTTTTTCTTTCAATGTTGACTGCTTCGATCCTCTTTTAATATTATGCAGAAACTCTGAAAGTTTCTGCCTAAGGACAAATAAGATTATCCTTCCATTTTTGAATTCATAATACATGAATAATGAGACACTTTAAATGCCGCTTAAATAAAATAGTTGTAGCTCAAAAAGCATTATTCAAAAATGGAGAAAGTAAGACATCTAAGAGGTAGGAAAAGGAAGTAAAGAGAAAGGAAGAGAGAGATAGAAAATACTTCCGTTATGCTTAATATACGCATAAAATAAAACAAATCATTTTATAGAAATGACTAATCAAGTATCATTCAAAAGTGAGTAATATTAAAACATTAAAAAAAATTTCCTACAAATGAAAAATAATGAGTTATAATTCTGGGTAAAAGAATCTGGTAACATGTCCATTTAAATTAAAAGTATAAAGTTATAAGCATAGTTTGGATGCAACTACTATTCTTATGTACTGTCACGTTTGCATAATTTTGTTTGAGTAATTTAAATTTTTTCTCCAGAAAAAATACTGTTTTTAATTTCTTAGTAAAACATTCTTCAGCAAGCAGGCAACGAATATGGATTCCTTTTCCCTATAAAAAAATAAATTTTCCAAAATTAATTTTGAACTGACTATTGATTTTCAATAGTTAAAATTCTTAGATTTTCCTAAACTTTTAATTGAAATCTGCCTGATTATACAGTAGTTGTCAAAATTGTGGAATACTTTTGGGAAAAGTGCATCTTTGAGATTTGGTTGCTTATAACAGGTAGAGTATTTGCATCAACTCTAAAGCTGAACATCTGTACCCTAAAGCCATATATTATTTTAAAGTTAATTTAAACAAGAATGTAACGCACTGAATTAGGCTCAATTATGTTTTTGTAAACTATTGTCAAATAATCAGAATAAAGAAATGCCTTGCTTAAGTTGATTAGACATAACTTTTCTTCATTTGATTGTAGCCAATGAGCATGAAGTTTTTAAAAAGCCAACAAAGTAGCACCTTATTATTAAAAATGCAGCAATTGATACCATATTTTGGGGTTGAGAGGATTTATCTTTTCTTGTTTTTTGTGATTATTCTCTATTTAATTACTTTTTTTATTTTTCCTTTCATGAGTTGTCAAACTGTAAATGCAAAAAATAAAAGCAATTGCACAAAGGGTTGATTCGGCACCCCGGCCCTCAAAAGTAGTGTACATTTTACTATTGGATAAACAGAGCTTTAATTGGAAAGAAACTAGATAGAAAATTTGGAGAAATTTAACTAAAAGCATTGTAAAATTTTGGAGGGGTATAAGAAAACTTAGTCACCGAAGCCTCAAGTTGATGAAGGCAAAAAAAAGACGCATTCACCAAATAATGATACAGTAATTAAAAGATTGTGTCTACGTGATAGATGAAAATCATACTGAAGCATAGAAATGAAATAGTATAATGCAATGTAAAGTTGACACCGAGGACCATTTGAAACAGATTAGAGAAAATGTGGTTTAAATGTAAGAATTCCACGAAAAAGGCCATTTTGGAATCCGAAACCAGTGGGATTGGTCTCCTCGAAACTTTTCATAGACTCTTCAATAAAGGTCTTATCTCCTCCTCATCAAAAAATTGTGGACCTTGACCGTTAACACCTTGCATAACATTGATGACAGATAATTACGAACCATAGATCTTTGACGTAAATCCAGCATTTTTACTGAATCTTTCGTGAGAATATGTACTTTGGACGATCGATTGTAACTAAAATTTGCCAATTACTACAACAATTGTAGTCACAAGATCACATGCAGAATTTCATTGATTTAACTTGTAACTTTTATGGGTTCTTGCATTACAAGGATTCGAACTTACCGACCGACAGATGGTCAACCTTTAGATTAATTTGGCTTAAAATGTGGCAAGAGTCTATATTTTAGATTCTAATCCTGTGAACCAAATTTTAAATACCTCTCTTTGCGTTTTGTAGTTATTGAGTTCTCTTGTGCTCGAACAGGCTACCAGATAGACTTTCCTAGAATTGATTTCGTTCAAAATGTAATAGAGATCTACATATTAGGGATTAGGACCATATAGCAAATTTCATCCATATAACTAAAAGAGTTTTTGAGTTATAGGCATTCACAGCATTCACAGACAGACAGATTGACAGACGTAAATAATTGCAAATATGTGTTTTTAGGGCTCAGGGACGTCTCAAAGAAGTTTCGAATTCGAATTTTTTGACAATTGCCATTCCTCTCTATACTTGTTATACGAGAAAGTAAAAAGGTTGAAAGGATTAAACTGAGCAAAAGTCTATGTTAAGTGGACGTAGAACAATAGGACAGTGTGATTAGGAATAATGAGACCAAAATTTTACCTATTTGTTAATGATGGTATAAAATAAATAAGAGGAAAAATATAAGAAGCTATACACCTATTTTTTAAACCCAGTTAGTGTTAGATCTAGGGTTGTAAGACAGTAAAAAACCTAGTAACAATCATGTGATTAATACCCCAAAATGAATAAATAAAATACTCAATCCTAAACTGTTGTTTTCTGTATGTGATCTTTGCCGAAATTATATAGAATTTATAATTTATCAGGATTCAGCTCTACATCATTCTGCAAATGAGTGTAAAATCTGGCTTCAAGTTAAGAGTATTTCACTATTGGAATAGATTGGATTTAGCCTAGACCTTACTTTAATGGCAACTCTATGGAGCTGATTAAAGAAACTTGTTACATAAAAGCAACTCAGCAATAAAACCCAATTCAATGACGCATTAATTCAATCATGGTATCACATTATAACAACGCAGTATTTAAGAGTATTGGTGAATTCTATGCCACGACTTTCAAAGTCGTAATTGACGCTAAACACGATCTAAATAAGTATTAACTGCCGGCTTTTTGTATATGCCATTATTTCTGCGTTTCATTTTTCTTCTTTATAACTGTTATTCTTATACAAATATATCTAATATAAATTTCTTAAATAATTTATATTATCTAATTAATGATGTTAAATTATCTTGGAAAATGATGTATACCTTTACGGCATTTCTTTAGATAAAATTGCTGTTATGAATCATCAGATTTTTTTAAAAAATACACTTTTTTCTTAAAATTTTCCACAATTTTGGTCACTACTCAAAGGTATAACTATGGTTGAGAAGGCAGGACACTCGTCCTGGGGCCCATTACCAAAGGGCACAAAATTGTAAAATAAATTAATTTAATTTAATAACCAATAATTTTAACTCTATTTCCCCAGACATATAATAAAACATCCTAAAAATAAAAATGAAGATGTTTTCTATCATTTTAATATTTCTTATATTCAGCTATCTTAATTAATTCCCAATTTCAATTACATATTGAATTAATTAAGCTCCTTAAGTAAACATCGCTTCTAACATAAAAAGAGAGAGTCATGAGCATTTGAAAAATACTTCTCCGATTAGGAGAAAACGCAACTATATTTCTTTAAAATAAGTGAACAAACCATGAGAATTATATTTTATAAAACTAGACTCGATGTGAAGTCGCACTTGATATAAATAAACTAAGAAGGTCATATATTTCTCCTCGCGGAACTCTCTTATCAATCAGCTAATAAACGATTAATTTTTTGAAATGACTAATAGGTTGTTTAGAATTGCTATAAACTAAATGGAAGGAAAAGGGGGTATAAATTTCATTTATAATAAAATTGCCAAGTGTCTAGAAATTATTAGCTAAATAAAAAAAAGCTTTTATGTTATAGAATAACGAACTATTAATAGGATATTTTTGCTACCTTTTGTGGTTGGAATGAATTTATTTATTGCATATTCGAATCAGGACACCCAAGAAAAACACTGCCACCAATACAAATATATATAATGGCACTACCCTTGAACACTAAATTAAACTCTATTTTGCCATATGATTTAGTTTGAGAAGCTCTTACAGCAATGCTCCATTTTTTTATTAATTAAAACTAATTTAGGTGTCTAAAAATTACTTTAAAGTGCACGTCCCCATCGTCCAAAGTATATTTCTGTCAAGTTTTGTAACTTTAATTCTATGCGCAAACCCACAGACGACACAAGATACACATATTTTAGCTTTAAGTATTAATAAATATAACACAATAACGGATATTAAATACATATAGCTCTTTCATATAAAAAGCATCATAATGATATACCATAATAATGCTTTTTTTTATTTTTAAAATTTTTTACGAAAGTTCATAATGAAGTTTTGTTACACTTGCTTACGAAACGTTTGATATATTAATACTTAAACTCCAAAAAATGAGATTAAATAAAAAATTCGAACAGTTATTCGAATGAGAATTTTGAAAGAAAAGTATAAGATCAATATGAATTCCTCTGATCTCATTTGAGCCAGAATTTATACTTTTTTAGGATTGTAACTATTTAATTAAAAAAACTTTCAAAATTATTTTTATTTATTAATAAGGCATAAAGAATTCCGTGTTTTGTAATGAGGAAAAGGCCACTTATGTTTATTTTGTATTTATTATTGCTTGTTTTAAATATTCAAAATTTCTTATGAAAATATAAAAATTTAATAGAATTTATTAAATACTGTAATTAATCTGTGAAGGCTGTAATGGCAATTATTATAACATTGTGCATAAACATAAACCAAATTAAATTCAGGCAACAAAGCATTATTATGATAATATATTTAGGCCATACACAGAAGGAAAATGAAAAATTTCTAATTATTTTAGTAATTTCCGAAATAATGATGAACAGTTTAGATTACCACTATTTCTCCAGCATAAAATTATGCAATTCCAACTTTAAATGAAGGATCGAAGCGGTTCATATAAAATGTAAAAATATAATAAATTTCAACCTTCCTAAATGACAAGACGAATAATCTTCATGGAAAATAAAATTTTGTAAAAATTTCTCTTGATAAACAAATGTATTCTATAACAAAAAATTATTCAAAATTTCGAATGAAATTCATTTTTAAGTTAATACTTTTTATTCAAAATTTGATATTTAAACAGAAAGAGAGAGATTATAAGTGGCTTTTTTAAAGTATTTGAGGTCATTTTTTTAAAATTTCGTCTTTATTATACGAGCAATCATGATTTTTTAAATAATTCTGTTCAAGAGTGTTAAAGCACTGTTCTTATATCCTATTGATAAAAATTTTATACTTTTAAGAACGAATGCAAAAATTATATCGATTTTCAAACTTTTAAGTATAATTATGTTCTTATCGATAAATTACATTTAGATGTAATGTTACGATTTGTAACTAATTTTTATTGATTTATTACTCTACCTAACATATTTGGTTGACAAATCCCAATTAAATTGAATTCATTTTATAGTGTTTAAGCAAAAAAAAACCCATTTCTAATATAAATTTTCGGTTATTCAATTGGATACTTCTTGAAGACATTCTATGGAATAATCATTCTCATAATCATATGTATTATAATTATTCCTACAATTATTTTAAATTATTTCTATAATTATACCTACTTTCAAATTTATATTCATTTCAGAAACAGGAAAGTAACGAATAATAACTTTAAAAAATGCAACAACCAGGAAAATTAAAGATACATATGTTAAAATGAATGAGCATTTAGGATGGTCTTCTACGATTTGTATTCCAAACAAGCATATAGCCTGTTTTAATGAAATTTTTCGCGATCAAAAACCATAGAAACGCTGTGTTGTCAGTTAAGTACGAGAGAAAACTGATTAATATTTATCAGTAATGAAATACAATACATTTTGAATATGCTCATAAAATGAAATGATGCATTACTTCATGTCTATTTATGAATTGAAAGCAATTAGTATTTACTGATAAAGAAAGAAATTTTTCATATACGATGATCGGCTCTAAAGAAGGGTGGTTTTTTAGTATATTAAAGGGTACTTCTTTTTTTTTTTAACAATTTCTCACTTTAAAAAAATATTTTAAATATATTAGATGTAAATTTTTTATTTTTTTAAATTTATAACTTTTTTTTTGTTTAAAGTGCTTAATATTTTTAATAAATTTAATATTTATTTCTATTATTTTTAGGATTATTACTTTTTAAATAAAGATAACTATTAATTTATTCGTTGAAATTACTTACTATTTATTTATTAAATACGTAATGTCTATAAAAATTGCTAATTTTGTCAATAAATCATCATTGGCATATTTAGTACAAAAATTGTTTTGTATTCTTCTGTGGTTTTTACGCCCCATTTTTTAATTCAAATTTTCATTGTGGCTCCGTTAGATTCGATGCAGTCAAGTTCAAATTTGTTATCAACATTCAATATCAAAATACATTGTAGAATAATTATCCAAACACACTTTTCTTACATGAATTAACCTTTCTAACAAATTTTAAATAGTACGAAAAGGAAAAACCAATATAGTATATAATAAATTGTAATTCTTCAAGAGAAGAAAGCAAGAGAAAAAAAAATGCACGAACAGACAAAATGAAAGATTACATTTACAGCAATTATAAGTAATTATAAGAATACCTGTCTTATTTTCTCAATGCATAATTCAACATTCTTCCTTATTTAGTAATAAAATAATTCCCTTTCTAAATTTTATGAATCTCAAAATATTGCTAAAAATTACCCTGCAATTGAATTAGTTACTCTACAATTATATCCAAAGTAATTTTGCATCAAAACAAAACAAATACAATCTTTTTATTAATCGAGAAATATTTTTTCGGATATGCTTCTAAAAACATTTATATATGTGAATTATGGTGATAGAAGTGAAGTGATCGAATTTAAAATTTATTTATTGAATTCCCATTCGATGATTTAAAAAAATGAAATACATGAAAAGGTTGATTAAATTAATTGAAATTGCATAAATAATGTAAAACGCATTTATTACGAAAATATAGAGCATGTTTTTTTGGGGTTTTTTAATATGAAAAATTTTCAATATTTTCTTCCGATAAGTAATACGGCTCGCCAATTTCAGAGTTCATGCTTCTAAATCTTCCATTTCCTAATGAATGGCATTATACGAGTGTATAAAAAGCACTTCGCAGTAAAAGTGCCATGCACTTAACGCCGGCGCCAGACAGTAACTCGATCATTCAGTCCAACGAGGAATGCTGTTGGACTGTTTAATTGTAGAACTTTCGAGTTGTGGATTTCCAGCATGATCCCACAAAGATTTGGCATCCAACTCAATAGATGGCAGATTAAATATCGCAGTATACGCCCGATTTAATACTGTGCAAAAAAAGTGGTTCACAATGTGATAGTTGACTCCCTAAACGTTGGAGGATGGAAAAAACATATGTAAACAGATACATAAATAGCTCAAAAAACGCAATAACGCAAAAAAAGCAATAATTCAAAACTATCTGAAGTTTTCAGTATTAAATTATGCTTTCAATAAATTTCGGTTCCTTAAAAAAGAATTTTAAAAAAAGAAAAGAAGTGCATTTTGTAAAATTTACAGACTATTGCAAGTACAGAAGTGCAATTCAAAAATTACCCTCTGTTTCTGAATCACCGCATAAAATGAAATTTAAAACACGCTGTTAAAAATTTAAACATATTACAGAGAATAGAGAGGAAAACGTTACTTTTAAATCCATAATTCTTTTCGGTCAAGAAACAATCACGTTTTCAACAGCATTAGAAACTTATAGTTGGTAAACAATCCCAGATTTATTCCTTAAAATTAATTATTTTTCTTAATAATTATTATTACGAATCGGACATATACCATTGAATTGATATTCCTTCTTTTGAATATATTTGATTCTCGAAAACGAAATAGAATCCCGTTTTAGAAAATGCTATTATAGTGGGATACTTCTGGGTTGAAATTAACTTTAAGATCATGATATCGCATGTAATGTTTTATTTATATATTATCATGCTAAGGAAAACGTATGATGCAAAATAGACATAAGATTAGACACCTTTCAGATAAAAAAAAAATGTAGCATATCTTCCGCAAGAATACGCAAACGCAAATGATTTTATTTTCTTTAAGAAAATACTATTATGCAAAAAATAAAGTTTAATTATTATTATTATTATTTGGCTGAAACTATGATGTATAAACCACTTGTGTGCCAACAAGTATACCACAAGACTTACAAATGTAAGTCAATGCACAATTGATAGTAGAAGAAATTTCAAATATAAAGGGCGAAGGCACGAATGCAAAGGAAAAGGGAGGAAAAACCAAATACAAAAATACAAACAATAATAAACAAAATTGCTCACATAATAACGAAAATGTACAGTAAAAGATATAATACAATTGAAGAATTATGATCACATAAAAATACAATAGTCAAAATACAAATATAAAAGCATAAAGGTATATATTCAAATATATGTAGGGAAACACTAAGAAATAAAGTCTAAATAATAAATTGGGAAATACTTCTAATATATACGCAAAAGGAAAAGAGCAGAAATGAATTAACTCTTCCACAAGATTAAGAAAATTATTAATAACAGTAAGACTTAAACGAGTTTATTTGCTTTGTTGCTGTTGTGACTTATGGCACTTTCACAAGCCTGCTGTCAGTTATCTGTCAGCGATTTAAGCCGAGGGAACGTCTCTTGTTCCTTCAGTAGCGCCAACTAGGGCCAAGAGTATGACTTAATTACTTCATGCGTCACATTCGCTTGCACAAACCCTTTTTACAAAGGGGCACATTCACACACATCACAGATAGAACACAGAAGAACAACCATGCCCGAACCGGGACTCGAACCCGGGACGGCCAGATCACGGGGAAGACGCGCTTTATTTGCAGTAAAAAAAGAATTAGAATCAATAAAAAACGTGTGTTTATTTTTCTATTTTAAAATTGCAATCTATTTTAGAAAAAGAGTCCAATTTTAGAAGGGCTAAGAAACTCAATTCATATCGAATTTCAATCAATCATTTTGCAGGCATGAATATTAAGGTGGTAATTGCAAACGCTACTCGTGTCACTAGTTTCACTTTTCTTTACAAGCAATAATCAATGAGCAAAAAAAAGTATTCATTTAATATTTTGTCTTTTGTTTAAGATGCAATTTTTCGAAAAAGAAAACAAGACCCGATTTTTGAAAAGACGCAAAAATTCAATACCTCGGAGAATGGCACTTTTAGTGGACGTTGATGTTAAGAAGCTGATGACACACGCTATTACTCAAATATCTCAGCAGGGCGCAGCTGTGAATGTGATGAAAGAGAATTGCGTGACCAACAAAAGAATGCAGGTGGAAATGAGATAAAAAGAACGACAACTAAGAAGAAGAGAACATATAATGAATAAAAACATAAAAGCGTCCCTCTTTTTCACCCCGCGATTCAAGTTACGAGATGAAGTTCAATGTTATTTAAGGACAGATATGAAAGAAAAATATTTAATCATAGCAGAACTTTAATTAAATTTGACTATAAGTCAATAAAGAATTTTCAATAAAAAAGATACAGAAAGAACTTAAGAAGAAAGTTTGTTAATAACATTTCGCCATTCATTTTTGCAAAGCTTTTTCAATCAAGAAAAGCAAACGTAAGAATAATCAGTCAATATTTTTCGGCTAATCAAGTTTTAGAAGTATTGGGAGAGGGAAGAGCCAGAAAAATTGTATTTTTAATGCCTTATCTCCGGCTGAAGTTCATTAACTTTAACATCAAAAGAAACAGTTTTTATTATATGCCCCCCCGTGAAAGTAACTAAAATTAATCAAGATATGTGTTTAGATTTAAGTCATATTTTGAAATGAGAGAATCTTTAAAAACTGAAACTTTCGCGTTGATGCAAGCAAACTTAAAATGCCTGGAAATTAAATTGAAATTTTATCGTGAATTCCATAAGTAATTATCAAAGTTTACGAGCACTATCATAAATTTATAACATTTTTATACGTAAGAAAAATTTTGAAAAACTCCTGAAGGAGTTTTACTGCTCGCTACACGAATTGTGTCTTAATCTATATGCAACGATAAGCTATAATTTAACGTAAATAGTTCATAGATTATTTTTTACAGTGATCATATTTCTACCATTTTCTCGGCCAGTTTTATAACTGGTGAAGGAAATTTAATTAAATTATTCAAAATAAAAATAATGTAAGCAGTAAAAAATAATCTTTCTTTTTTCTTTTCAACTTTTGCTAAGGTGAAATGAGAGAAAAATGAAATTAAAGTGAAAAAATAAATCAAAAATTTCTAATCCTTCACCTGTTAAAATTTTCCCATTTCAATTTAAATGGAGTTATATTCGAAAAATTTGTCAATGTTTGTTAGAATTTAATAAGATTTCAAACAATTTTTCCAAAATAGATGTGATCTAGAAATATCTTAACACACCAGGATGAAGGGAACCTATCTGGGAAATTAATCTGATGTATACAGTATTTTTTAACTTGAGAAAACGATCTTCTACTTTTTATAGTGTTGCATTGTGTAAAATCTTTCACTCTGAGGAAAAGATGCAAATGATGAAGAATATATCTCTTATTAAAATAATTTAATATACACCCAATCTTAACAGTAATGTCACTAGTTCAAATGTGAGAAATAAATTTATAAAAAAATCGCAAAATTAAAAAAAAAATCCTCGAAACAAAAAAAACTCCTTTAAAGCTTAGTAAAAAAAATTGCAAAATTCAATCGCAATAAATCACAGACTATAATATGTAATAGTCTGAATCTCAGATTTCGCGGAACTCACAGGGTTTCAACGCGTTGAATAACTAGGTGAACTCTGAAACTAAATTCAGAGCAGTTGCGTGCATTTTACAGTCTGGTGAGGTAAAACACAGAACTTTCTAGAATCTCGAGAATCAAGCTTCACCAAACCTCGAGTGAAGAAGCACACCTTCCAAACAAGTATTTGGTGACAAAAATCGTAGTATTAGTATATAGCAATTATAAAATGGACTATCTTCCTATTTATTTTTACACGAACATCAAAATTTATAATGTAAAATAACAGTCTTATCATTTTCCATATATTTAAACGAGAGTTTCTGAAACGAAGAATTCTAATCCTAAATATTAAAAATAATTCGAACAAATATCAAGTCTTTTTAAATATGATAAAAAAGAAAGTTTGTTTAAATATAATTCTCAGATTTAATGAGTACGATTAAACATTCTAAATTATTAACGACGAAAAAATAATTCATGTAATTGGCACGTAACTTTCGTAGGAATACACCTAATAGATATCGCACATGAAATTTATCATAATCCTATTAAATCCTTGGTTTAATTTCAAATGACCATTCTTTAATTCAAAGTTGATTGATTCATAAAAGGAGTGCCTTTTATTATTTTTCCAAAAGTTATTCATTAAAAAATAAATTAATGAAGGCCATTCGACTGCTTAATACCTTAATTAAAATTTATGCGAAAATATACTAAGATTAAGAAAAATTAAACTAAAGTAATTGAAAACCTTTAGGTAGTTTTGGTTGCCAATTACTGTTACACAACATATAATAAGGGAAGGAAACTAATCTTATCATTCTGAAAACAAATTTGACATAACTAGTCGAGAAACAAATAAATAAATGCCATTTGGTTGTAAGATAACATAATAAGAAATTCATGCGAAAATAGAACTAAAGGCAAAAGACAAATGAAGTCGAAAAGATAGGCACTAAGCCACTTCTAGGTATGCATGTAAAACAAAGACTTTACTTAACTTTGATTCAATCTTAAGCCTAACGGGTAAGATTAAGTCGAGTACACGTGTCTACAGAAGTGTGCGAGAACCATTACCCTTGTAACTAGGCAACAGGAATTAAGTCGGATTTTCGGGAAAATGTGAGAACAGAAAGATCTTCTTGCCGAATGTCAGAAATTAGGAATTTGGTGATATGTGAAACTCCCTTATTCCAGCTGTCCTGCAGTTAAGCCCTCTAAGCGCGAGGAAGGCGTCATTTCGGATGCCCTTTTATTCGTTTATTTGCTAGTTCTCAGAAATATTTAGGAAAGTTTACGAATTTATTTCATAGTTAATGGAGAAAATGGCTGTTAGAGTGACAGCCTATTGGAAATAAATGGGCTCTAGTGTTGGAAAGTAATTTGAAAAAGCGACACTTTAGAGAGCTGATTTCGCAGCGTGAATTTTTATCTGAGGGAAGAAATAATCCATTAAAAAGATCATTACCATAAATTTTAATTCCTTAGCGTCTAATTTCGATGTCCCCAAAATTTAATTCAGAAAGCATTACCGGCAGAAGAAATATTTTTATCTTATTTTTATTTATTTTTTTATTCCTTTTAAAACACGTCTTTGGTAATACTGTTACAGAAATGCATAGAACTTACTCAGAGATAATACTCTTAGAAATTTTTTTAAACTTAAAGAAATTCTCAATGAAAAAATAACACTGAATAAATAGAACTTACTCAGAGATAATACTCTTAGAAATTTTGTTAAACTTAAAGAAATTCTCAATGAAAAAATAACACTGAATAAA
>JAPMOR010065988.1:1456968-1499037 GCA_026543865.1 Argiope aurantia
TTGTTAAACTTAAAGAAATTCTCAATGAAAAAATAACACTGAATAAAAACATATAACAATAACAGCAATACTGAGAAATGATATCTTTTAAAACATTCTGATCTTTCAAAAGTTCAAGTTGTGAGAAAATACAGCTGACCAAAAATATTATTCAATAAATTTGATTGGAAAATTTCCAAAAAATCGTCGCTACTTTTGAGGTAGTTATACTGGTGGTATACATCAACCAAAATATTTGTTCTGAGATTTTAGTGTTTCGATTAAAATAAGTGTAATATTATTTTATAATAAATAGAAGATTAATCTAACTTACAAAATAATCAAAATTTTAAAGGTTACCTCTTGAAATGCTTTTGGGAATAGTATAAAATATAAAACAAGTTATATATGTTTTAACAAGTAATTGAATGAATAATTATTCACCCAATATAACTGAAAACAGATAAAAAAATATGCTTTGCCCATTTAATAAATAGAAATACTTTACCTTAAAATCTCCTAATTATTTTACATCCATAACATAAGTCTTATTTTTAAGTTAATGCTCTATTATATTTTAAAATTTCTAAACTCTTATGACGAAAAGTTTCCAACAATTCTTTAAGAAATGGTTTAACACAACCAAATTAAAAATAGTTCCTAAATTTCCAGAATATTTTAATCGATTTTCAGAATGCTTCTACGCTCGAAGCAAACTGGTGAAAAACAGGTCAATCAGCGGTACTTAAAAAAATATATTTCAAAGTTTCACCGCTCCGTGACTTCCATAACCCAATTGAAAGCCGCCATTTCGACTTTCATTGCACTTAGCCCTAAATTAAGAAAGTTCGTATACTTAATTAACATGCAAATGAGGACGTTTCTTCCACGGTTAAAAGTTGCCGTCTTTTATACAGAAATATTAGCAGCGTAAAAGATTTAGGAAGTCATTTAAGCCACCTCAAGACAATTAAATGTCTAAACCAAAAGCTTCCTCTTTATAGTTAGCACTGTGCCTCACACCACATTTTCGAGATTCGGCCTTTTCAATTCAAAATATTCCTGAAAAGGAAGACCGAGGAACAAAAGGACTGCTCCAAAGAATGCTTTTTAATATATGTGAAAATGGTCTTAACATAAGTTTCTAATGAATACTGCTTTGTCTTCATTCTATTTAACAAGATGCCTTCATTAGTCTTTGTGGTTTTACATAAAAGATATGTAATTCTGTGGCTGTTACAGATTTTCTCTTGTAGTCACATTGTTAGCTAGGGCAAGGATGAAAGAATGTAAATCTTATGCGCCTAGATATGTTCGCTTAATTGGGCATTTGTCTTTGTTATGCTTAGAGTTAGCATATTTCATTCGTGTTATATTTTACATCTCATATGATTAAAGTCCGAAAATTGTAATCATTAATCCTTGAAACTCTCTAAATAATCACTATAACGAATGGATCTAGTTAGCTGAATTAAGATTAATATGTAAATATAATTTGCATTTCACTAACTAAATCATGAGCTTGATCTTTTCATAAAAAATTTTTGGTGAATTTCTCCGAGTCAGTTTGTGACTATTAGTGTGGTGACTTACTCAAAACATGAATAATTTTGTGTCTTCAGCAGAATGTCTTTTGTCAATCAAATCAAATTAAATTCTTAAAATTAAAAATTAAATTTTCAGACTTTTCTCTTTTAGTTCTTAAAATTAATAGCTATTATGAATTAAATTATATTTATTTTATGATTTTAAATATGTAGTTAGAAAATTGATTTCGTATGGAGTCAGTTACTTGATTGCTCAGTTATGAGGTAAATGTCACTGTGCATGTCACCTAACATATCATTGCACTTAACTTTAATGATTGACGTTATCAACTTTAAAAGCGAGCAACAGATTTCAAAACTTAAGTACCGTGATGCATTTTTCATGTATAACATAAGCATGATTTGCTCCATCATTGAGAAAGGCTTCTATGAATGGGATTGTGCTTGTTTGTGAAAATGATGTAGCATGTGTAGCATGTTACCTTTTACTTCGAACTTTCTCCGAAATTCGAAGATTTCTACAAATTTCAAACCATCCCGAGTCAGAAAAACACACTTTAGAAAAGGCAGAAAAACACATTATATCTGTCTATCTGTGAACACGATAAATCAGAACTGTATTGCGCTAGATGGCTGAAATTTGGAATATGTAATTATGACAAATGTTTCAGATTTCTTTCAAATTTTAAACTACATCCATTCACAGGAAGTCTGTTTGTTCGAATACAAGTGAATTCGATAACTATTTATAGAAGAGCTAGGTAGATGAAATTTTGTACATATGTTCAGATTCTAAAATATAAATACTTATCAAATAGATACAATTTTCTCAACGATTTCCAAACGATTGACCGTTTGTCTGTCTGTATTTCGTATGCACGTAATAATGTAAATTAATGGAATTCGATATGCTATCTTGTAATTACAATTTTGGTTTCTCCTCAGACTTTTGTGTCAACATCTCATCAAAACAGGAGACCAAAATATATATTCTTTCAACAGGTTCAATAAAAATGCTAGATTCAGCCAAAGGTCAATGTTTCGTAATTATTGTTCACCAATTCCATGCAAAGAGTTCGCGCCTTACCCAAAGTCCACGATTTTATGCGGAGGAAAGAGGGAGGATAAGACATTTATTGGAGAGTATGCGAGAAAGGTTTGGAGAGACCACTCTTACTAGTTATTTATGTTATTCTGGGACAGCAACGGGATCTCTGCTGATGTTGAAACCTATTTTCCGAACAGGGATGTATTTATGTCAAATTATTTTAGTCACCATTCAGTTATTAAAATAAATTGCAATATGATTCAATATTAATAAGAGTTTAAATTTTGTATATTGAAACAGAAATGTCATTTTTTATAAAAAGAAAAAGCTATCGCTGAATGATATTGAATCAATATGTGATCTTCCTTCATTTTTACAATTATATATAAAATGAATAGGCACAGCAAACTTTCTGTGAATTCGCATTGCTTTTGTTAACTGTATATGGCAGTAAGTGAAAATATCCTCCCTTATTTAGAAGGTTACCAAGATATGTTTATCTTTATTATATTTCATTAGTGTAATATAACACATCCCAGATGACAAACGATACGCAAATTTAATTTTTGACATTTGAAGAATTTTTTCAGTTAATAAAATAAATTGGTCTTTTTAATGGTATTAAAATAAACATGTTAATAAATTTTAAATATTGAATTGAAGCATTAATTTTATAAATAAAACAATAAATAAATAAAAAAGTTTTGTGAAATGTTGAAAAACAAGCTGCGAAAAAAGTTTATTTTCATTGAATTCTTTTTCCCCTCTGAAAAATGGAGGAAGATTTTATATAGCCTAAGCAGCAAAAGAAATAAATTGAGCCTCATAGTTTAAGAGGATTTTATTGTATTTTTGAACAAATGCCAAATTTGAAAGAGAAATATCGTGACGAAGGTAATTTTTTAACTCGTAGTTTTGGAACAGACTTTCCTTTGCTTTTCTATTTAATAAATGATGTTATTCTTACATTAAGTAATTACATATCATCATACTTTTAAGCAATTG
The DNA here is from genome assembly GCA_026543865.1 of Argiope aurantia. Lineage (NCBI taxonomy): Eukaryota > Metazoa > Arthropoda > Arachnida > Araneae > Araneidae > Argiope > Argiope aurantia. The sequence goes on from JAPMOR010065988.1 coordinate 1,460,548, forward strand.
ATACAAATTTATTAAATTATCATGCATTTCATGATAATTTAAAGAGTTCATTCTTAAAAGATGTATTTTTTCAGCTAAAGATTGTTAAAACGATTTTACAGATGAGAAAATTTTAGAAAAAAGAACATTTTTTCTGAAAAGTATTTTCAATTTTGAAATGCGATGTTGCTTAGTTTCTTCGCACAACGTCTAGTAGGTTATGATGAATTTAATTCACGAAAGTCAGAAGTTTTTGATTTACTGACATAAATTGCACTGTACTTTTAAAGAATAGAGCACTATATTTTTAACCTTGAACTACACGAGTTTTAATTTTTTTAGCCACTATTATATTCAGATGGGGATAGGATTTACAGGAAAATAGTTTCAAATTTACAATTTTTAATTACTAATGCTATGGTTATATCATTTTTTTAAAAAACGTTTTCAAAGCCAGGTAAGAAGCGCCATTGGTAAATTTCTAAAATTATTCAACATTATTTTTAAAAAAACAATTATGATATAAACATGTTATGAAAAGACGCTCAGAATTTATTTCACTATTCTATTGATTGCAATTCGATGATTTATGACTTCTTACCAATGCAAATTCAGCTGCTCAAAACATATATGACAAAAGAGAATCGAAATCAAATCGGATTGATTAATCAACAGCTGCGTTCGCAAAATCTTTTATCTTAAGTGTACTCTATGATTTTGTAGATAAAATCAATTTCCGCTTTTGTTATATCTTTGATCGCGTTTATCCACTTCATTTGATGCATTTCTAACAGCATTTTGATATCATTTCTGTTCAAAACTATACTTCACACTACCGCTTACTACTAGACGTATTTAAATTATATTCAGATGGGGATTAATTATTATTACACAATAAAATTAGTAAGTAATTACACAATAAATTCAGATGTGTTGTTTTTTATGACACTTTCCATGGACAAGCCCGCTGTTACGAAGACAGTGATTTAAGCCTCTGGAGGAGCGTCTCTTTGTTTGGTAACGCCAACTAGGGCCGGGAGTACGACTTTGCCGCTCACGCATGACTCATTCGCTTGCACAACCCTTTTTTACAGGAGGGTACATTCACACATCTCATAGATAGAACAGAGAAAGAGCAACCATCCCCGAACCGGGATTCGCACCCATATCATGGGGAAGACGCGCTATCCCAATGCCAGCACGCCGGCAGTTCAGATGTAATTATTATTACACAATAAAATCAGAAATTAATTCAGTTATTAACAAAAAGTTTGTATTTTAATTAATATTATACTATCATGATTGATTTAAATGCAAACGATACTAATTTTTCACTTTTCGAACTTCTTTCGTAATTTTATACAAGCCATGATTATACACTTAAATAATTGAAAATTAATACGGATATATATTTAAAAAAATTTCACAAATATTTCTCCTGATAAATTTCAGCTACGTACATGAAATTATTTCTAGTAATTCAAAGAAGAACAATTACGAAACCAACCCAACAACTCTTAGTCAAAATCCAACAAAATTTCTAACTTTACATTTTGTCTTAACACACAAATTATAAATTTACATTAAATTTCAGGTCAAATCATTTGGTCAGAAGCGCTATTGTTTGAAAATGCAACCTTCATTGTGTTCACTAAGCGACAAAATTTAAGAAAAGAAAGGTGCCATATTTAGGAAGTTTGTTAGAAAGTAAAGAAGAGAATTCTCCCGATTTCCTGTTAATCTCAAAATGGAGTACGATATGCATTTGTCTTTTTAAATATTTTGATATGTCTATTGAGTATTATAAGCACTAGATAGATATATGTCCTTGGAATAAAGATTTGATTATATTGTTTGCTTAAAAATTAAGCGTCACGTCTACTAAATAAATTTTTTTATTATTATTTTTTTTGCTGCATTTTGTTAGCTAATAAAAAAAAAACATTCTACCATCAAACCTAAAAAACATAAATCAGGCGAGAAAAAACTCTTTGCCTCCCATTTTGATTTCCTAATACTTTTTCAAATTACTCGCAGTAACATATGTGAACAAGGGAACGGCGTTTACTAAAATAAATATCGACAGATTTTGAACCCAACTTGATTACATTTGTGGCGCCATCCAGATGAAGACGAACAAAAAGATGTGAAATCGAAAAAAGAAAAATCCATCAGGGGAAAGAAATCAATTTGGGTTTTGCAGGAAAAGACAGAGAATCAAATGCAGTTGAAATAAATGAAAGGTTCTTTCTTTTACTTATCGTCAGATTATCTATAAGTCTATTTATTGAGATAATGCTTCACAATTGAATAGTAAAACACTAGTGTTTGGATAATACACCATTTCGTTTAATGCAGTATTCTAAGACTGGTATAACAAATTTGCACTTTAACAAACTTTATCAATGGAGTCAAATACTCCATAAAAGAATGATTTGTGGAAATAAAGTAATGAATTTTCAATTATTTAAAATTATTCAATTATTATGAATACAATTCAATTATTTAAAATAAAGGAATGATTTTACAATTATGTATTTGACTCCATTAAACTTTATCAATGGAGTCAAATGCTGCGGAAATAAAGGAATGATTCTTTCTTTAAGTCATCGTTACGATAACTCCATTTATTAAAATAACCCCCCAGAATTAACCAGAAATTATTTCATCTTTACATATCTGAAATTAATATAACTATTAAGAAAATTAACGAATGCTGTCATTGGAGTCAATTGAACAATGTTTTTGTCATCGTTTCATTTATTGAAGTTATCTAGAACAATATAACCTGAAATATTCATATATAATCTAGAATTGTTTATATCTTTGCATTCTCTCCATATGTTAATGCAACTTTTAAGAAAATGCTTAACTTAATGAAAGTTTAGAGTTTTGTGAGGGGGGGGGTGAGTAAACACAGAATTAGATTTGGATTTACATTTCTCAGTCTCAAAGTTTAGTATAAATAGTTAGAATTTATTTAAATAATAATTTAGTATTACCAAAAACGCTTTCGTATTTCAACAGTATCTCTAAAATTAATGTAACGCTCACAGCAAAAGACAAACTAAAATTTACAAAAAAAAAAAAAAAAAAAAAAAAAAAAAAAAGATTTCAGTTATGTTAAGATTTTAATTTATCTTTATTTTTTTAACTTGGATAAATAAATAGCATTGTTGAATGCCCTGCCATATTAATAACTAAGCACTTTTCAAATAGCGCTTTCAGAAGCGTCAGGTATTTCAAAGAAACACTTCATAGACAGTTATATCGAATGGTTCTCTTCTTTAATCAATTTTAAGAAAAATTAGGAAAAATAAAATAAAAATGTGCAATCATTCTTGCTACACAAGAAGATTCTTTTTATCTCTTTTTGCCAATTTTATAAATAAAAGCATTCGAACTGGTAAACATTTTCAATATTTCTTGAGATCTTTTCATACATTCTTTTCAATAAAAAAATGGGAGAAATTTATTTTGAAATTTCTTAAAAAAATTTCCTTTCATAAAATTATGTTTAATTTATTCAGTAAAATCATTACAAATTCTTTATTTTACATACCAAATATTATTCTTCGTTATCTTCTGATACCTGAACTTCGATTACAAAACTGTAATGTGGTCCAATTTACACAAATGGGGCACTAAATATATATGATTCAGTAGGAAACTATGCTGCAATATCATATTATTTAATGGATAATAATTTTGTTTCATTTGTGCAGTACAGAATCTTTTTCTTCCACGATTTGTAAAAATAAAAATATATATAAACTAATAATTTTAAGCATAAAATAATAGAAAAAATAATTTTATTAAGACATCATAGTTGAAACATATTTTAAATTCAAATATTATAAAAATACATCAATAAAACTATGCATTCAAGTAATGGTTGTAACACTTGAAACAGAAATTTTAATTCTGGTAAATATTATAAATAAACGAAGGTAAAAAGAGCAAGCATATAAGAAATAAATACAATTATTTTGGTCATAATGAAACAATTGCATTCAGAATTAAGACAACTGCATTTAGGGACATTTCTTAATATCACATTAAACGTCTATAAATTAGGGTTTGGTGGTTTTTCGAACCCGTTTTTTTTAAACCGGTTTTTTAAAGTAAATTTGTTACGTTTGAAAACCCGTTTTTAAATTAAGAAAACCGATTTTCAACGCCTGGATATTCCTCTTCTTCAATAAAAACAAACAAATATTTTGAAATTTATCGGTTGGGACGGATTCGTCTAGCAGCTGAAGGCTTAGACCGACGAGATGCCAATTTATTAACAAGTGAAGGTTTATTTGAATTTCTGTTAAATGAACTAAAAAATGTAAACACTGAAATAAGTTTCAAATTATTATATGCTTTAGAAAAACGATTTCAAAAAAGAAGACAAATAGAATTAGCAACTGTTTTGCTGTATTTGCAAAATCCACAAAACATTTCTAGTTCAGCGAAGAAATCTAGTGTACTTTCTTTAGCTTCAAAAACCTAAATTATCAAGTTATCTGGAAAGATATTGCCTAGAATATTTCCGAATTTTTACGTGGAAATCGATTCTGATAAAGAGCAAATCGAAGAAACTAATCATCAGAGAAATGCTTTTTTAAAGGAAGCCATTGAAAAATCAATTCATAAGTTTCTGAATAGACCCTGAAGAAAAACCCTGAAGGAAAACTTACAAATCCAGAGACACTGAAAGCTGAATTTTCATTATTTGAGGCACGAATAAAAGAACAAAAAACTTACATTGGTTATTTGAAGCCATGAAAACTATAAAATCAAGCTCAGTAGCTAGTGAACGAGTATTTTCAATTTCAGGCAATATTGTCACCAGAATAAGAACAAGACTTAGCCACCGTTCAGTGGATATTGTATATTTTTTTAAATCCTATTTTCTTAGAAGAAATTAAAATGAGTGAAAATAATATAAATATTATTTGAAATTTTTGTTTGAGTTTTCGTTATTTTGTGTAAATAATATGTATATGAATCCTTAATTTTTTTTTATATTTTGTCTTTGATAATGATTTCGTTTTTTGTTATTTAATATAAATTAAATATTTTTCCCTATTCCATTTTTTTTTTTGACAAAAATTCGAAAAACGGATAAAACCGGTTTTTTGGAAATACTGAATTCGATAATCGGTTTTTCAAAAAGTCGGTTTTTGTATCAACTCTACTCTAAATGAATTACTGTGAAGCGTAGATTCAATCTATTCGATTTTTGTAATTTCAAGTCTTATATTTTTAATATGTGTAACATCGAACTTTCAAAGTAAGTTACTTATTCAATCCCTTAACACGTTTGGGGTACGTGTTGTCAATGTGCATATACCAGAATAATGATTAAGGGATTAAAAGTAAAGATTGTCAATTAAATCCATTAATTAAAATAATCAAACTTATGAGATTCTCTCAGTAAAACTAAATGGATTTGTGTTACATATATAAACACTTAACAAATTTCTAGCGAATATCGAAAAGGTAATTAGAGCTTATATCCAGTAATTCTTGTTTACTTTCATATCTAGAGAATTTACTACACTCTCAATATTTTAATTTTGTCCTCATTTTCGGCATTCATTAGGAATACTTACGTATATAAATTTATTGTCTAAAGTCGTAATTTTATCTATGACATCTTAATGTAAAAGAAGAAAAAGAATTTATTCAAATATATTAGGGAATTAAAATAAAGTCTACTTTTCCCTTACATTAACTAAAAATAGTCTTACATATTTAAAGTTATAATTAACATATTTCTTGTTTAAATTACTGAAATTACTTGTTAAATTACTTAGGAAACTGAATTTTTTCTAAAAAATTCTGTAAGAATATTCATCGAAATTAATTCATTTAAAAGCGATTTACAGTAGAAAAATAAAGCATCTTTTAAAATTATATTTACGGTTTACAGTATAAATCCATTCCAAGCGCAATGTAACAGTAAACCATGTCTTAAATATGTTCGTTTCATCTACGGTTTGGAATAACATCATCGATTTTTCAATTTACCAGTCTATATTTTTGATTATTTTTGCAAGAGTATTCTGATTAGACCTGGCCTGTGTTAATATCAAATTTATATTAGTCTGCTTTAAGATGTTTTCCTTCTAAATCGGGAGATAATCTCAATATAATGATTTTTTCATTTTTCAGTGTAAAAATATACTTAATAATCAAATTCATTATTTCTGCCAAACGAATGTAAAGAATGCCTCCAAAAAGTAAAAGAAATACACCATCCAGTTTTTAGCCAAAATAAAAAATAAACGGACCTCTCAATTTTTCAATAAATTTAATAATAACATCAACTAAAGCTATCAATTATATGTCAACTTGTTTTTAGGAAACTGGTATGCTACTAATGAGCATTATCTAAGCAGAAATAGGGCTGACTGCTTGGAGAATTTACTTTTATTTGAAAAGTAAGACCCCATACAAATATTATAAGAACACATACCCTCAGCTATTTTGTCAAATGAAGCAATGATCTTCAATCAATTATTCTCTTAGTTATAGGTAACGTAATGTAAATGGGTTTATTTTTGTTTCCTCTCAAAAATGGCAAAACCAATAAGATTTAGAAAATATAAAATCGTCAAATAATTCAATAAATTAAAAAAGTATATATTTGCCCTAAATTTACTTCAAGTAAGCCACCCGAATGTTCGGATATTATATCATAATTCAGATTGTTGCCATTTTCAAAGCCATTTGGGTTATATATCAGCTTACTCAAAAAAGGTATCTTGAAGCAGAAAAATACTTGCAGCGTTTCTTTTCCTTTCATATGCCCGTTGAAATATTTAAAAATTAATAGCACAAAAGTCTAGATATTTAAAAGCATCAATATAATAGTACCTGAATTTTATGAGTTAGAAGATCGTATAGTAAAGATTTGTACGATCTTCTAAAAGTCTTCCTTCATGAAATTAAAAAGATGCTTATCTTCTTGTAACGTAAAACATGTTCAGCATTTAAACATGAAATATTTAATAAATGATCTGACTTTTTTTTTTCGTTTGCAGCTCCCGCGTCTTGTGGCCAAGAAATCAACAGCGTGGGCTCTAAGAATGGAACTTTCACAAGCCCGAATTATCCTGATCCTTATCCATCAAATGTCTACTGCATTTACAAATTCATTGGAAAAGCTAAAGAAAGAGTTCAAATTAGCTTTACTGACTTTGATCTTCATCTTCCTCATGAACCTCCAAGAGAGTAAGTCATTCTTTGAAATGATTTCATATTAGCATTCTTGGATGAGACTTCTCCTTCTCCTAAGTTTTCGAGCAATTTAATCACTCTTAATATTTTAAAATTATTTCATGCTAGCATCGGTCTGAAATATGTAACATTTTGAACCTGAAAAATATGTTTCTAAAGATTTCTTTTCCGTTTTCTGAGTTCACAGGTAACGAAAAATAAGTCACTGAAATCGTTATTTCTGCTTCAAACACTATTTCTAGCCTATTGAGTTAGCATTCTTAGGAAATCTTCAATTTCTGAGATTTCTCTTTCTGATGTTTTCAATTAAAGAAAAGTCTTAAATACTCTAGAGCTTCAAGTACAATTAAATTATTCTTTCGCATTCATCTTAAATATATCACTTTTTATAAATTAAAAATATATTTAGATAATTGAAATTCCTTTTCTGAAGTAAGAATTTAATGAATTTTAATTAATCTTTAAAATTCAAATTCTTTTTAAACTGTCTCAAGCTAGCATTCTTCACAAATATACCTCTTTACTAGTTATAAAATATGCTAGTTTTCCATTCATTTCGTAGACCAACAAATAATTTCTAAACTGGCAGAGATTGGCACATATTTCCAACCAGAAAAGTATTTTAAATGACCAAAAAATTATGTTTTAAAGTGTTTAAATCAATAATGAATTATCGAACTCAATTCCAATTCCCGAGCCCTATTAACGACATTCAGTAAAATGTTCTTGGCACTTTAAGATTTTACACAATAAAAGTACAAGGCGATTCCTTATTTCATGCCACCAACGGCTACTCCTGCAGGCCCCTCACGCTGATTTATAGATCATTTACAAAGCAACCATTGAAATAATCTAAAATAATGACATTAAAAACTTGTATATCTTGAGACTTGGAATCCTTAAGTTCATATAATCACTTCTATGTGTATGCATTTAAACTGTGCCACTTAAATCTATCACCTCCCTTGTCTTTAAAATATGTATCTTGAAATTCCATTTTTTGAGTTCTAAAGTAAAACAAAAGTTTAAAGTGTCTGCTTGTCAGCACGCTTTGGATATGAATATATTTTAATTTCTGATTACTAGTATGATTTCAAGAGATTTTTATAAGCTGGTTGTTTGAATTATTATAAACAAATCATTTCAGTTAATTTGAAAGAAAAAAAATATTTATCGTCCATAAACTGACGTTAAATATTTTGAATTTTATGTATTGTATATACAATAATCTAATGTTTACAGAGGATAATAAATATAGGCTCCTATTTCATCTCGACTAGACTAAAAAAAAGTATGCAGGAATATATTTTAGAAATTTTTCACACAATTTATCTAAAAATACATTTCACAAAAAATGAATTATTGATGAATCAAAAGTGTAACTCTTGACTAATAAAAAAGGAAAAAAACTTAAAATATGAGAAAAATTGCTTATATTTCTTTTTTGTCTAAAATCTCGAAGCAAAGTATTTTCATGGGTTTTTTTCTTCTATCGAAGCACATTTGTTACACTTCTAAAGTTCTTATATTAACCCTATGATAAATTTTGAAATGTTTTGTAGCGAATGCTTCCGTAGACATTTATAACGGCATTTAAAACTATATTATATTCTTTAAAACGTCAGATATTTGGCATGATATCAAAAAAATATATAAGTACGGCTTTCTGATTTATCTTAGATGCAATAAGCCAAAATTGCTTGACAAAATATACTACTTTTTACACAATTCTTTCTTATGGTTATCTTAAATACCGCTTTAAAAATATAATTATCAAGAAATACATGCCCACTTTGAAGTAACACTGGTAGCTATTTTGGATCTGTCTTCGTAAATTACAGCCAGGATTAGTTTATAAGAATGATATCTGAGCATTTGCATCCGCCTAATCAAAATTTCATGGAATTATGTTTGACCCTCAACATCAGATTTAACGTGCATCAGATCTTTATATATAGTGAACTTCTATAAAATCAGCTGTCGATTCTGAAACCATAAGTTTCTGAAGGCACGATGTTGCAGCTTTCTCTCCTTTTATTACCTAAATTGTCGTCTCAGCTTTAGGGACCAAACCCTAGTTATTTGCACTGTAATTGTTTATTGTCCATTAAATACACTGGTGTTCGAAAGTTAAACAGCAAATACATTATTCATACTTATTCAAAATAAGTATAACTAATATTTGCATTGATGTCGTATTTAAGTTGGAGGATGACCAATGCAAAAGAAGCGTCATCATTACAATAGGTAGAATTCAAAAGATTAAATAATGTTTTATTTTATAAAGTATCAAATCGACGGATTTTTTTTATTTGGGACTTTTATTGGGGCTTACGACTTATTGATAATATTAAAAAATAGTTAAGGGGAGTGTTCAGACGATGGATTAAGATGGAGAGTTTTTGATAGATCTGTAGATGATCAGTTTCAAGCGGAGTTAAAAGTGTTTCACAAGCTGGTATCCAGGTTAAAGACTAATTTCAAATTAAGATTCAAATAACAGCTACAACCGGAGGTAAACGATACATGATATTAAATTCACAATGCTATTAAAGACGAAAAGCTGGCGACTTGAAAACTAATTATTTATAGGCGACTTGCTGAAAAGGATATTTATTCACAGAAACCAGTGGTGCGAATTTCCTTCGATACATCATTTTTTGTGTGTGAGGATCTAGAAATATCGTTATTAGACACAGGAAGATTCTACTCGCATATTTCACTCATATGTTCAGATTCAGAACATAATCCACAGTTAATTGTCATCTGGAGAAGGCGTGTATCCGCGACCATTTCTCCAATTTGAGATAAATCGATCACTTCGATGGAAAAGGACTGCTTATATACCGAGTAATTACACTGGGCAGTCAGTCGTACAATTTAATGTAGATTCTATGATGGCACAGACATGTAGAGATCAAGTGTTTGAATCATGAAAGAATTTTCTGTGTAACTGTTGGTGATAGCTTTATTTTTATAGATGGCAAATTGAGGAAGCACATAGCTATACTTGTGAATGGCTTCCTGGAGACAAAGAGATTCGCAAAATGATATGGCCATCTACATCATATGAATTTCAATCATAAGGAGCGAGGTTGGAATGTTCATGTAGACTCTTTATATCAAGTCAACTCTTCCAATAATTTTTAAAATCTTCGATGTTAAAACAATGTTTTTTAACCTAGAGTTTTGATCTACAACTTCATTTTTGGTATCAAGGTCCGCTGTCTGGCTTATAAAATTGTGCAGGGTGGTCATATTCTTTATTTCTCGGACAATTCTGAAAATATCGGACATCCTGTTTTGACCATTTTGAGTCTTATTTAAATACTAGCCGCATTGTCAGGAGGTGATCCTTCCCCATGTGCGTCTGTTCCGAGGTGCCATTGGATCAGACTTCGTTTTTATGGATGACAATGCACGGCCACACAGGACTCATGCTGTTGAGGAGCTCCTGGAAAGTAAAGATATCACTCGAATGGATTGGCCGGCGTGCTTCCCTGATTTAAATCCGATAGAACATGTGTGGGATGCTTTGGGGAGACGCCTTGAGGCACGATTACATACTCCTGGGAACACCCGACAACTTATACAGATGCTGATTGAGTAATGGGCACTCTTACCTCAAGAACTGTTGGACAATTTGGTGCTGAGTATGGGGAGTCGGTGCGAAGCAACCATTGTAGTAAGGGGAGGGCATATCCCATACTAAGGAGCATCTGCTTGCTGTTCTTCCTCTTGGACAGACAATCATGTGTAACGATACTATGAGTTCAATAAAGCCTTTTTTTTTGTTTGATTCCATACTGTATGCATTGTATTCATTTCTGCGCAACTATGCTTTCGTCATTCTTTCAGAACAAAATGCTGTATCTCATTTCTGAATTTCATGTCTCTCAGATGATTTCTCGTGAAGTCATGGCAAAAAACATACCTGTTGCTTAAGTTTTGCACACCAGTGTATAAGCATATACAAAAAATATATAACTAATATAAATACAATTTAATTACAAAAGTATGCAACTAACCTAAAAATAATTTAAATCAAGAATCATCCGTTGATAATATTGTCAACAATCAGAACACAATGCGCATGCGTGAATTTTCATCGCCAGTTATGGTAAAGCAAATGCGTGGATTTTTCTACGCCAGTTGGGGTAACGCTATGCAGACTAGAAATTTTTAATTTCCTTTATTCTGTGTTATTTTAATTCAAAAGTACTTCAGAATGAATCTGAAAGATGGATTAATTAACAATGTTTAATTTTAAATGCATAAAACATTAAGAAAATAAACAGAATCGTTTGAAATAATCGGTCGAAAAATGTTAACCCTAGCCTCATTACTGTTGGAAAAAAAACTGAAGCCTTACTCATTTGACGGTGGGGAAAATGGAAGATATTTTTGGCGGGAAAGTTAGTTTTTAATTAATAATAAAAATTTAATTATAAAGGGACCCCAGGTGCACATTCCCGACCTCTAAGGTTTACATGTACCAAATTTGGTAGCTGTAGGTCAAATTGCCTGGCCTGTAGAGCGCCAACACACACACACACATTGAGCTTTATTTATAAAGTATAGATTTGATATTTTCACCTTTTTATTACATTATTTTACTGTCACCTAACTCGAAATATTTTCGTATGTTTCAAAATTTCACTACTATAAAACGGTTATTTTCCGAGTTGTCAGATATTTCCTATTTAACTAAGCTTTTGGATACCCGTGCAAATACAGCAGTTGCTGTTTTCTGTTTTCTTAATTATGCTTCACGTTACATTGATTTTGTAAGTTACCTATATAGAATTTTTCTAAACATTCGATGTTGCTGTTAAGTTTAGAGCATACCTTCAAATCGTTTTGGCCTCGTTGGGTTTAATTTTTTCATGGCAAGCAATTTAAGAATTTTATATTTTATCCTAAATATCCACTGATGTGTTATTTTATAGCATCTTTTTAGACTTTGATTAGTATACAACTGGAACAGTATAGTTATAAAAAATGATTGCGTCTTTGACTCCAAATGAACAAAATGGTATTAAAATATTATACATCTTAAAATATTCATAAGCTTATTCAAAACAGTTGTTCAGTAATAAGACGAACTCATAAACCACAGAGATATTTTACAAAAAAAATATAATAATAACGAAACTGCCAATTTCATTGTCGCCAATTTCATTGTTTGCTTTTTCTAAACGGTTATCAAACAATTATTTTTACCGCTTCTCTGCTGTCAGGTATAATAGAAAAAACTGCACTTTTCTAGTAATTTAAAAATTGAACTTGGATTTAATTTTATCGATGAAAATCAGATCAGATTCGTCAAATTTACAATTATATCGAGAAAAAGAACTACAACTATTCCTGCTTTTTGAATTCTAAGTAAAATTTTAAGTTGGCTGTTTCTTAAGCGATTATCAATACGCAGACTCAACAGAGCACTTTTCTCATGACTGAAAGACAATATTCCCATAATAAAATACAAAATTCTTCTTTAGAGAAATGTTTAGTTATCTTCGTCTCTCGCATTTCTTTTTGCTATTTGATTTCACCTTTTTAATCATTGATAATTAGTTTTAGCATGTAAAGTTCTGTTCAAAAGCAGAGATTTTTTATCATCACCAATTGCATTGCGGTTTGATTTCATTTTTTCAAGCTGAAATAAGATGTGATATGATTTCCTTGTTTTAATCACCGATAATAAGTTTTAGCATGTAAAGTTCTATTCAAAAACAGAGATTTCTTATCAGCAGCTGTGAAGCCGTTGATGCTGTAATGATTTTCATCACTATCAATGGCCGCCGAGAAAGATTGGATAATTTTTGTGGCAATAAGCTCCCTCCTCAACTGATGTCTAACGGACCTACAATGGAAGTTGAATTTCGATCATATCACTCATCCCCAGAAGTGAAAGGATTTCGAGCGATATATCGTTTTGTCACAGGTAAGTACGGCAGTTACTCTGACATATCGTATATTTCGTATTGTAACTAACATTATTATTTATCGTAATGGTAATAAAAATTTATGTAAATGTTGAATTATTATGATTCACATGTGCGAAATAAGTGTAAAATAAATTGGCCTGTTTAAAGCATTGTGTAGCTGCAGTGTACTCATAGTATTCAAAAAATGCCCCAGTGATTAGACAATATAAAAGAATTTAATGCAAACTTTCCTTGTAAAAGGAGCTTTTGACTGAAAAATTCAACTAATTTTGTAAAAACATTATGAAATAAGGAATTAATTAAAATGTTCAGCTTTTAACTTTTAATTAAAAAATTATCTAAATTTAGTTGCAAATAAATTTTAGTCTACTAGCAAAGAAAAAACACCCTGATTTAAATAAATACAAGTAAAGCAGCCATATCGGTTTATTAAGGATTCTTACACATTGAGGTCCCTTTATTTATGACAGTCGAGTTGAATTTACAGGAACGTGCGGGGACGCATGATATGGATAACTGTTATCTCCATCTGCTAGAAAGAAGATGAAAAAAAATTAAGAAATATTGGTCCAGAAGATGAAAACCTATACTAGACGTTCCATAAAATAATTACTAATCAAACTAACATAAATACATTCTTTGACTGATGGCAATAACAAATAGAAATTAATGTACCAATATTAATTGAGTTTTATTGTTAATTTCTAGCGCATTATTAATACACAAAATAAATTAATTCACATCTGTACTTTTAATATTCATAAAAAAAACTTTCTGATTTACATAATAGCACATGGAAAGCAAACGACATCTGTCTGTTGAAGATGGGCGCTCACTGAATCTCGTTATTACTGACAACCAAATTGAATTTACAAGAGCATGTATCGGTGGTTAAGAATTTTTACGCCGATTGCTATTCGTGAATGTCGTTGAACTAAAATATCAGGACAGTGACATATGAGGAATTAGTATATGAAGTGAATTTTGGTAACATAATACTTCAGGAAATTGTTACGTAAGAAATTGATAACACACCTAGAATTTTCATAAGTTAATTAACATCTTGTTGCCCACCACAACGTGAAAACCGTCTAGATAAAATTCTAATGAACAGAGAGCGAAGAGGTAACATGGAGTTCCCTCGAGCATCAGGGATCGGTGAACGTGCATGAGTGAACCGCACTCACCCCACATCGATCTAGCTTGCCCAGAGGGTAGAAAGTTCCACTCGGGAATCCCTCCAAGAATGGGTCCCGATTTATTGTTGGGGAAACAGAAATATTATGTTTATAGCTCAAGACAAGCAACAATCGACGAGATGAGAAAAACCATTGAAGGAGAATACGCCCAAATACCTACTGATATATTTATCGACATTTGCCATATCGTCGAGCATTATTATCAGCAGTGACAAGGCAATTCCTAGAACTTCTTGTAGAGGACAAAACTCTGCATTTTTATTGGAATTAGGAAATTTTGACGTATATCAAAATTAATCCTTCATGTTATAAATATTCAAAACAAGTATATAATATTTGTAAAAAGGGAAAACTCTGAAACTCAAGACAAATTCACTTGGCTTTTCACATTTTATGGAGCCATATTTTTATTGATAAATTTTTATAAATTTCTGAAATAAGAAATTTGTTTGACCTTTTCCTAAACTTCAGTTATTTCTTTTTATATCTTTCCCTCTTCATATTTCTTTCAGATTTTGGTATATCGGCACAAAGCCAAGATTCTTCCCAAGGTAAGATGCTTTTCTATTCAAATTTTACAAAATAAATTAGTGGAAATATTGGTGGTATTTTAAAAGCAGATAAACAGCTTTTATAGATTTTTATCTATAAAAAATCTTTATCTTTTTGCTTTTTAAAATGAAAAACATTTATATTAGGAACAATCTGATGTCCTTTGCTAATTTAATATTTTTATTAAATTATATTTCCAAGTTATAAAAGTTAAAATATTATACTTATTATTAGCATTTTTTTTTTCAAATATAAGTAATGAATTTACTTGATTTTGGTTCTTCTTTATAGTTGATTAAATATTTCACTAATTATTTTTAAATGAATAAAAAAAAAATTTCACGTTATAGTTTTTTAAATATATAAAACACATTATAGTTTTTTAAATATTAAACAATTTCTACTACAATTTTAAAAAATTAAATATTTATTATTTTTTGTTATAGTTCTTTTATGTAGAAGTACAAAATCAATATTTTTAAACCTTCAGTTACCAAGAGACTTCTTGCTTAGTAGCCAAACTAATAATCTTTCAAAATTTTTAATTCCAAAAAACTTAGCAGTCCTTGGCTTTCGACTCATGACAGAATAGTTTTTGATTCTCTCCGATATAACAGGCTTAACAACTTGATTTGAATCAATTTTAATATTAAAGGGATATGGAGAATTTTTATAAAAATACTAAACACTTCCAAATCCTATTTGTTATCATTCAAAGCGCTTCCTGCGTTACTACGAGTTGCTTTACGTGATTTTCACTGATGTTACTCAGAAAACAGTGAGTGTTTCAAGCTATTAAATCTGTAATGAAGGTCATAAAAAGTACTCTACGGGTTTTGTTTTTTTCCCTTAAGATTTTAAGAATCGTTAAAAACATTTAGATTAAGCAACAAGTGTAAACTATCGTTAAAGGTTTTCTTGTGGCCTTATATTCATTATAATTCATAAAGTAATGCTAAATAATAATGATTGCATCCTTTAATATAAAATAAAATTTGAAAAGTTCTCACTTTATATCTTTAAAAAGAAATAGATTCTTTCAAATACAATACTGACTCAAATTTCTGCAAACTTGAAGAATCGATTAGTTCCGCGACGCCTTAAGAAAGTCATGCAATCAATTTGCTTTATATCGATAAAGAAAAAAATGCGATAGAATTCATCAGAAAATAAAATCCTGCGATTGATTACCACAATTAAGTTCCAAATCAGAGCATCGTAAAGAAATGCCAATAGTAATTAGAACAAATGTCTGAGTGACATGAATTTTTGAGCACGGGCAAACGAATGCCCTATCCAAAAAATAAGATTAAAATTAAAACAAACATTTAAAAGTAATCACTTTTTTGGACTTAGAAAGGTTTGTCTTACATTTTTTTTATCAAATTAACATTGGAAAGGAGAGGAAATGATAAAACGTTTGTTATTATTATATATATTGCATTTTTCTACCTTGTGCATTTCGTGTTACATCACGACTATGACTAAACTATTATACCCTAAGAATTTAAATGCATTTATACTAGGGACTGTTAGAATATATTTTCCTTCCGTTCATTTGGGGAATTTTTATTCATCTTTCGTTTTCTCAGTTCTGAAATAAATACCATTGAGATATAGTATAATTTTCATTTCTTTTGTCGACTAGGTTTTTCTCTACAGAGCTCTGAATAAAGAAACTCTAAATTCTTCATAAACATTCAGAATATTTGGTTTTGATAATTATTAGGAGAATTTCCACTTTAATTATCTCCAGATGCATTGAGCATAATTAAAAAAATTAAATATGTATATTGGTGATAATGCACGATTATGGTTCACAACTTATGGTAGTGGTTCCTAGTTCAGCCTAATCTCGAATTTTCAAAGTATGTTCGCCTAGAGAGAACCCAGATAGAGGTGCTACCTCTTCTCCAACACCAGAGAAAGAAAAGGCTGTTTTAGAGGAGTTTCAATGCTCTGGGCAAGCATTGCAATGGATAGGCGCTAAGACATAAGTGCCCTAGGAGAGTCTCTATGGCACTAGAATGAGATCTTGGACTCCAATCCCTTTCAGGAGTGTCTATGGCACTAGAATGAGATCTTAAATCCCTTTTAGGAGTGTCGTTGGCATTGATTTAATTTTTGAGAACGACAACACAAGCATTTTATGTACAATTTATATAGTTATCGACTTTCTGTAATGTCAGAATATTTGTTGGATACATTAGTTAGTTAATTGTCAAACCTAAATCCTGTAAAATATATGTAAATTGCTTTTGGGAAGACATTTGCAACTACTACCCCCCCCCCCTCCTCTTTTCCTTTGTTCAGAACCAATGAGAACCGGGAAAACTATATTGCTGGAGAAATGGAACAGACTGCTAAGATGACTCGTTAACTGCCACATTTCCATTTACGAATTAACGTCGTGAGAGCTGTATATCATCAGGATGAGACTAAGCTTACGTTGTCCTTTTTTTTATATTACAACATTTGTTTAGACCTTCTCGCATTAAGGAGTATTCACGCATTATCATGCATTAGTGCCATAATTACCATATGATTATTTCCTGTATTCTAACAATATGTTCAACTCTTATAAGGATCTGGTGTTATTAAATGTGCCCAAAATATCTGGAGATAAACGAGAAAAGCTGATAATTTTATTAAAATTGAGCATTTTCATATTAATATTATAGAAGACAGAATCAATAAATAAATTAAAAATTACAACCTCATAGTGCATACTATCTAAAAAGATTATGTCTAATGATTTTTTGTTATTGGCGCTTCTATATATTTCAATATCTTGAAATAGTGTACCATAAAAAAAATGAAATTTCATTAAAAAATTTCAAAATTCAGCCTTTTATTTAGCCCTTTGATAAATAAAAATTTAAAATAACTAAAATTATTTTTCTGTTTCTGCACAGTTGCCACATTTTATTCAAATTCAGCGATTTTAGTACCCTTGTAAAATATACAGCTCCTCGAATAGTTCAAAAATATGATCGGATTATTTATCTCACTTACCTGACGTTAGCAATCTATTTGTTATATCTATAAATTTCCTTTATAAAGAAAAAGTTACAAAGGCTCAATATTTTTTCTGACCCTTTCGAAATAATAGAATTTGAATGAACTTGAATATCATAGGCAAAGATTTAAGATTGGAAGGACAACCTGAACTTGTTATGAAACAATCATTCTCTTTGTGTATGTGAAAATAATGGCTAGATGATTTTTCAGAAGCATTTAAATTAGCTTTTACTTAGAACTATTTATTCCATAAGTGTCATTTTTACTTTCTTATAGATGAAATAAACAGAAAGAAAAGTATTATAATCATCAAAAAATCGGTTTCGAGATTTTGAAGCATCTTTACATCTTAGATCTGCCTTAGAAAAACATTTTCTTTTATTAAAAAATTCCATCTGTCTATGTATGAACACAAAAATGCTTTGATAAAACTTGTTCCCTATCAAGTTTTCAACCAAATTCTTTAAAGATTAGACCATCTATCCGTCTGCATTCGCATACATATAAACGTGATAATTCATAAAACAATAATTTAGTAAATGACATGAAACTGATCTTAAGGTTAAAATTGTAGTTCCGTGTCATGGGTCAAATCTTGTTTTCAATTGGTTAAAAAAAGCATCCAAATTTTTTACTCGGGTTTCCTTACTGTGCTATGAAGCACAGCTCATGAAAACGCTAATTTGGGGAACTCTGAAAATAAAAACCTGAGCACTCATGGCGTCTACGGCTTTGACCAAGATCAACAATTTCTGTGGGATGAGAGATGGGTAGGGGCATAACATCTTTATTAAGGAGAAAGCGAGAAAGTTTTGGGGAGACCGCTCCCGCTGATTTCTACCAACTTAAAATGATTAAGGATGTCTCTTTCAGAATGCCGATTCACTTTTCGCAGCGAAGAAAGAGGAAACGGGACCTTTAATTCCCCGAACTATCCTGGTTTTTATCCTAGGGATACAGAATGCCACTACATATTTTATGGCAAAGATAAAGAAAGAGTACACATTACCTTCGCTTACTTCGATGTGGACGGAATACCTCCGTAAGTATATTTCTTTATTTAATACAAGACGATTTCAATATGGCTATTAAATGTCTATAAAACGAATTCTACTTCTTTTCAATGTTCAATTTCAAAATCAGTGTTCTTAAATCTGATTTATTAATGTAATTAAAAAAATTCAAGTATTTCAATCAATTTCATAAGTCAATTAAGATAGTTTTGTGAGTATAATTGGTTATAAAGAAAAAAGTAGTCTTTAGCTAGTGTCGTAACGGAGTACCTTCCAAGTGGAGCCTTTGAGGAATGTGGACACATGCATTTGTTTATAATTGATTTTTAATCAAAATTTTAATGTGCAGCATATTGAAAAACTTAAAAGTGATCCAAAAGGAAACGGAGTTTAATCGATTGTTAAATTTCTTCCATTAATATTGCTAAGATTTTTTCTGACAGAAAAAATCAAAGTACCGAATTTAGTACAAAATAATGTATCAGGAACCTGCAATAATACAACAAAAGAAAGCTTTCTTTAATTAATTCTATATCAGTTAACTCAATTACAATTATTCAATTTAAGTTGAATTGACGCATACCAAGTACATCAAGCCAATTTACATTTTGAGTCCAATGCTCATATTGCATCTTTTAAGTCATGGTTCAACGTATTACATCAGGCAGTCAGATGTATGATAATAGGCGCATTCGTGCTTGTCAAGTAAATTTATTCCATCCCAGCGGGTTCATGTTAAATTTACTTACCGAAATTTCCATTTTCAGTGTTTGCAACTTATAATCATTCTGTTTGTTCTTATTTTACAGGTGCTTGAGTGAAACTGCTAGTGATTATGTAGAGTTCTCCAATTACAAAACAGTTGACAGAAAACTTGCTCGACATTGTGGGAACCAAAGGCCTAAACTCATCGAATCCGATGCTGATTTCTTCAGAGTCATTTTCAAGTCCAATGACAAATTTGATGCAACAGGATTTGAAGCATTTTATCAATTTCGGAAGCAAATCGGTAAGCGTGAAATTATTAGTTAGTTTGTTTTACATTATTCTTTCAAGTCTGGTAATCTTTATTTTACCATATCATTCTTGAAATTTTCTGCGTTTTATTTTTGTACCTTTACCGTACAAGTACAACCAAATCTCGCATAAAGAGCAAAGCAAAATTTATAAAAGGGACTAATTTAATGAGCGATGACGAGTGCTGAGTAGGCATCTTGACGTCACATGCTGCACTTGCTTGTATCAGTCTGTGTTGAGCACTTATTTGAAAATATCCCTTATATCTATATGGAAGAAAATTTGGTCGGATAGAGTTGTCGAACGCGACTACATGGTATGTGAGCGGCTGCCTATGGAAATTTAATCGATAATTTTGTCTCGGGGAAGATTATAGAGCTAAGGGTGAATAGCCAAGACATCTATAAGCTGGTGCAAGCATATGGACAGAACTACCGAAGAGCTTATGGAGCTGAATTCTGTGTCAAAGCTTGAAGCTGCGGAGGAGATGTGATAAGAAGAGGAATAAAGAATAGACCCAATAGAGCAACTATCTTCTAGTGAAATAAGGGAAACGCTGAAAACATGAGAAATCACTGCATCACCCTGTAGTTATGAGCACTACAAATTCATTTAACAATAATGCTATGCCTTATTTTCGCCAGATTTTGAAGCCTAGTCAAATACAAATATCTTCAAACATTTTTTTTTGCAATTTAATATTTATAATGTATGCTTTTTAATATTATTAATTTGTTTGTGTACTTTTTTCGGAATGGAACACATTGTCCTATTCAGATTCGGAAACAAATGATGCTCGGCAAGCGAGGTTCCACTCTACAAAGTAGTACCTTGTTCCTATAAGGTTTGTTTGTAGCCAAATGAGCTACACTTTCAAGAAACAAAGTAATGAAAATGAATTTTTAAAAAAATTGTATAGCCTGATAAGCAAAGCCCCCCCCCCCCTCTCGTTACTTAAATACCCTTTAATCTAAAGATAAAGTTTTCAAAGCATTGCTTCAATTAATCATATTAATTTAATTACTATTCCGTTAATGTTCCATTTTTAAGCTACACAAAAACGATTTCGCGATGTTTAAAACGATTCTAGACAGTATTTTGAAAAAATAAATACTAAAATAATTCAAATGATTTAGAATTTTATACCTTTTCGATAACCGAAAGAAATTTTAAAACTAATAAACCTAAAAACTTTCTGGTGTGGTCGATGTCACTAAAATTGATTATTTTATTTTTTTCTGAATATTTTATGAATTTGAGTGGAATATTCCAATTACATTAATAATGAAGAAGATAATAAAAACTACAAACATTTTTCAGCTCTGAATAATAATATTTTTTAATATATCGATGTTTTTTTTAGAAACTTTCCAATTAATTGAAAAAAAGCATATATTGTTTACAAGAGAAAAACTAATACTAATTCATCTGATATGCATATAAAATAATTATCTGATTCAATAAAAGCATTATATCATTGAAAAGATCCCGTTCATTTTATTAATGGGAAAAACAAAAATAAAAAAAATGAAAATGATCTTGCATAGAAATTTATGCTCATATGTTTTTAAATTTATTGATTTATTGAACATTATTTTAATTAAAATGAGATTCTTTCAAACATTCAACTTTGACTAATAGAAATATTTATTAAATAAAACTGAGTATTTTCATATTTTAAAATTCTTTTCACTTTTACAGATCCTTTTACAGTAAAAAGAGTTTCAAATATCCCTAAGGATCGCAAATCAGGTTTGTAGACTCCTATTTTCGATGCTGTTATGAAATGTATTAAATTGTTAGTCATATGCATTTTCTTCATCTGAGTATTTTCTGAATCCGTTACATCTAAAAGTAATTTAGTACTCGATTATAAATAAAATTCAGTTTTTAAGACAAAAAAGGATAAATTTGAAAATTATATAAAAAATACTAATATTTATTCACACATGCAAATATACAAGAAAAAGAAGAAAAAGTAAAAAATATATAATGAATGATTTTTTTATATATAAAATTTTTCGTGATAAGAAATTTTCGAACTCTTTTAGAAATATTTGAAACTGAGTGTTGCAGTAGGCAATTAATTTAACGATATAAAAATTTCATTTTGTCAATGTTTTATATTTTATTGACTCAAAAATCTGACTTTAAATTCCTTTTGAAAACCACATTATATGTTTGTCGCCGTTTTAGCCATTGCACTTTGCTTTTTATTTGCGAATTTAGCCAACGTTCTACAGTTTTTCTCCTTTAAAATTTCCACTGATTATTGAATAAAGCCCTTCCTTTATGATTTGTTGAAATTTAAGATCTGCTTTCAGTTTCCCATAAGGTACCTATTTCTTTCTTACCCCATTTGCAGTAATACATCCATCATGTATTTAATGGTGCAATACCATAGGTAAGCAAATGTATATATAGATATTTAGAGGATAGACAAATTTATTCGTGAGAAGACAAGAATTCGAATGTTAGACGTAAGTGTTTATTACTTCCCACATTGAGAATAGAAAAAAGTGTTATATATTTTATGCAAAGTATATATAGAGCATTTAGAGGATAGACCAATTTATTCGTGGGAAGACAAAAATTCGAATGTTAGACGTAAGTGTTTATTACTTTCCCACATTAAGAATAAAAAAATTCTTATGTATCTTATGTAAAATATATATAGAGTAATTAGAGGATAGACAAATTTATTCGTGGGAAGACAGGAATTCGAATGTTAGACGTAAGATTTTATTACTATCCCACACTGAAAAATAATTTAAAAAAATCTTATGTATCATCAGCGCCATTCTTGCGGAAATATTAACTTCCCACTGAATAAAAATTGCCTTATAGGAGCGCTTATATGAGCCCAAGTACCCAGCTGTTGCCATATATATTTTCGAAATAAAGTTGAAGCCATTCTCATTTTTTGAGAGAGTTGGAACTATTGCGACAAACCCAAAAACGTATTATGGACACGTAGCATTTCATCAAAAAGTGTGGCATGTTATTTTAAGCTATATTTATATTTATTGCGAGTCGGTTCTTCTTAAATATAACATATATTTAAATGTTAAAACATTTTATTTTATTAAACAATAATTAAAAATAGTATCGGAGCGCATAATTTAACTGCTTTTTTCTGGTACGTGAGAAAAAAATACGACATAATTTTTAATACTGAATTGAACATGTAAAATGAGATTAACGTGGCTCCATCAACCACACTTTTTTTATGCAATCTAGATTAAATGAAAAAGAAATATGCACATTTATATGTATAAGTGACACTATTCAACTTATCTAAATTGTTTGGAATGTTAATTTTTTTGTTGTTTGCCGTTTGGAACACTCTCTTCAATGTGCAACAGTAATTACAGTTTTCCAATATGTTAAATAATGTTCGTAAATCGACAAAGTGCTCAAAAGTCATGATTATTAAATTACGATAATAATTTACTTGAAAATTATACAGCAGGATTTAAAAAGGGTTCATAGAGTTTGACAACTAATGCAAGCACATCTCAGGTAAACAAACTGTCGGCTTAATGTCCCATTTGTTAAATGTCAGGGACCATGTTTAATCAAGAATCTTGCAACTTTTCCATAGTTTTATGCTTAAGAAAATATTTTTAACATTAATACTGATTTTTTTTTCTTATAGGAGCTGATTCCCGATGGTTGAATTTCAGTTTCCTCTTCATATTTACAACGATGTTGGTGCTTTCATAAATAAAGCAAATAATTGTATCATACAATAAAATTTGTATGCTACTGATCGGCGTGCTATCGATGTCCAATGCGTAGTTTGAAAAGAAAAAACTGAGATTAAAGACTAAAATTATCACAATAAATTTGTACAGAAATATCAAATACTATGATCATGAAACAACGTTTATGAGAGTGCTGGATCTCAATTCAAGCCTCGCTACATGAGACAAACTTTATCTAAAATATTTATCATGACGATTGTAAAAATATTCGAAAAGCTGCAAACTCAGAATGATTTCAAGTACCTAGCGAATAATTTTTGGTTATTCAAAAAGTCTAAAAGTTATTTGTTCAGAACTAATGCAAGATAAAACTTTACGAAAAAATATTTAAAATGATTACAAAGAAAACTTGATTTCAAATTTCTTTTCCTTTACATTAGTAAAATTCGACGATTTTTAAATGAAATTTTAACAAATTTCTATTTGTTAACATGCAATTATAAATAGTATCACAAATTTATCTTCTTGGTTATGTACGATATTTCAGAAAAAATATTTCATCTAATTTAATTTTTGAAGAAAAAGAAACTGTTCATCAGAATGCTCTAATCTAAATGACATGCTCGAGGTATTGAATGTACATACGAAAATGAAGCAGAAGCAAGGGAACAAATTCAACGCACAGATATAAATGTCTTGTAAGATAAATAATTAGAATCGCTGCGTAAAATGGTAGTTACACGTAAAAAGCACATGATGAAGCTTTTTTATTCACATTTTGCAATCGAATGCTAGTATTTTATTATTATTATTATTATTTCATTTTTGGTTTTTCATTTATTTATTCGCAAATCCCCCCTCTCATCAACAATTTTTTGCTATTTTATTACCATAAAATCATTTCATTAATGGTTGCTTCGCATTTAAAAAGATAGGACGAATGTTCTGAAAGGGAAAAAATTGTTTTTGAATTGTGATAAAAAGTGGATGATTTTCTACGGGATACTATCAATTTCCCATTACACTTTTCCAATTATTCTTCCTTAGTGTAATTCTAACTTTAAATGCTTTGGCTTTTTGCCTCGAATATTTATAACAAATGTATAATTCATATTTTTTTCAGTTTTTTTTCTAAAAACTGTGGTCTGCTTCGAGAAGAATTTAACTGTGTTTTTTTTCCATCGCTTAGATGAAAACTTACAATTAGAAAGAAACTATTCATATCGCCACTTTTTCTAGATCTATTGAAGACTTTCCACGATCAGATAATTTTACATAAATATTTAATAATGAATCTGTTTGTCAATAAATACTTAATAATATTATCTGTTCCATTTCCAAGACGGTTTTCATACTTCGTGAAACCAGCATTATCATTAATTCTTTTAACTTCTTTCATATCTTAACTATACATTGATAAATATATTACAGTTAATCGTGTTTTAGAGAAAACGAAAAAACGCGTGCTTCCTTATTATTTTCTGTTACCTCTGGTAAAAATTTATGAAGCACCATTCATAAAGCGGAGTTTTCTTCCTTTTGTTTCATAAGTCATATTTTTTTATGATCTGTTTTAAGAAGCATTATTTAAAGGCATAGCTCAAGATGATACTCTTAATTCAAAGTTTCAGAATACTAGTTGCTGACTTCCAAAACACCACCTATGAAATGAATGGAATTATTCAATGCTACTGCAATTTCATTCAGAATGCATAAAATTAAAGGTGCTGGATTCAGTAAAATTTTAACGAGGAGAGTAATAAGAAAAACCTTTTAACTGCAATAGTTGAGCCTGTGAAATCATTTCAAACGAAATAAACTGATATAATCTGGATCGGATTAATTACAAAAAAAGCATTTCTCAACCAAATGAAAAAAAACCAAATAACAGTCTTGGCCATGTTCCAGTAAAATGCTGAAGCTCAAAGAAAAAGCACATGATATTTGCAAAAACAGACTGATGTATGTTGAATATAGTGTTTCATTCAAATACTCTATGAATTACATTTATATAAATATAAATTTTTGGAAGACACTATTTTTTTTTGGCTGGGTGACCTCAAAATAATTATTAATATATATTGATCGTTTATAATACTTCTCTATGAGTATAAGTTTTTATGAATTTCCTGCTCTTCACCCTAATTACGATACATCATGTAAATATCGAAAGAAATTAATGCTGAAATGTCCTGCATATTAATTGCACTTAACGCGTTGATGAAAATTCATAAAATTTTAAATATTAATAAATATGTTTTTATTCCGATATCTATTCTGTTTATTTTGAAACATGTTGTTGAGCTATGTCAAAAATGTACACGTTAGAATATAAGTCTGCTCATTGTATCTAAATAAACTCCTTTCAAATGGATCTGTTTGTCATATTTTTTCTAATTATTTTCAAAAGATCACTTTTACTATCTTTTATCTCTTGCTCTGATATTCAATACAAGATTGCGAAAATTCATCGGAATATTAATTATATCTATATAAAAATGAAAATACTTTATATGAATGCCTTAGATCTAGCAGGTACACAATATATTATAAACATAGTGGAGCTTCGAAATCAGGTTCCTGAATTAAAACTGAATGCTTTATTTATCCTATTCCAACATATAACAAATTTCATACATTAATTAATTATTTTTAATTAATTAATAATATTATTTTCATTCCAATTTTTTTATTTTAAAAAATTTTTATTTGCTTAATGGCCTGTGTCGCATAATCATGTGCTATTTTAAAGCAAGACGACACAAATCTTTGTTTTTTTTTTTTGTTTTTTGTTTTTTTGCAGTTGTTTTTTCAAAAATATGTTTATCAAACAACACGAAAACATTTTTTTCCACAAATAATTGAAAAATATATGTTAACGATTCATTTCCGTTAATAAATTAATTATATAAACAAATATTTTTTTATTAAAAAAACTTTTTTGCACTGACAAAAAAGAAAACCTCGTTAATATTGTACCAGTTTAAAAAATTACGAGCGATAAACAATTCAGAAAAAACAAAATTAATTCAAGAAATAGTGAAAACAAAGAGTGTGAAAATAACAATTTAATCCTTTATAATCATACCACTTTAAAAATTGTCATCATTTCTTAAATTATATACACTATTTCTTAAATTATAAAACACTTCCTTTTATAAATCATGGTATATATTTTGTAAAAGAAAAACGCAATAACACCTTGTAAAAGAAAAATGCAGTAACGCTTTTAAAAGAAGAACGTAACTATAATTAAGAACGCAATAAAAGTCAGGTTGTCCATTAATTATGCACCGGAAAGCATTAAATGAAACTTAATTTTACGAAGTATGAGGAAATTATTTATATTAATATAATCTTTACTTAATACCTTGTTTTAAGAGATATTTTGGAACAAGTATTCTTAATTTTGAAACGTGTAAGATGGCATCATCCAGCACCTCCCTCTCCAAACTCCCTTAGCACAACAGAGGAAAGATATTTGACCTATATGGATTGGGCGTGCATTGAGCCCGTGAAATTTGGTGGAATCTTGTTACAAAACTGGAAGCTATTTACGTGGAGACTGTGATACCAGGACATCAAGATAAAACGTTTGGAATGATCAAAATTTGATTAACAAAATATCGTTTAAATTCAGATACATGATTTCATGCTTGAGTTAAAACAAAATTGTAAAAGATTTTTGATAATTTACTTTGCATCGTTCCAAATACGGAATAAAACTATAAATATCAGTTTCGCCGATTCTTTAGTTTGTCATCTCATTTACTCTTAAATGGTTTTAACAAAATGTATTAAAGATAGCACCTGAATAATGGATATCACATTTGATTAATTTGACGGGAAAAATTATTATATAAAAGAAAGTTTCTCCAAAAATATAGCCTGATCTAGCATTGTGCACAAATTTGGCCTTGAAAAGCAAATATTTTCTTAAAGCAATTTTGGAAATTAGCACCTAACTATTTATACGACTTATTTTCAAAAGAATTACAATTTCTCCATAAGTTAATTGACCATTGATTTAGCATTTTCGAATTAATTCGCTAACGTCAATATTATTAAAAACTTTTTTTTATAATTCAGAGACAAACTTATAATTGTGTCATTTCATATGTATTCTAGCTTTTATTATTTCAGTTAGTACACAGTAGGATGAAACGATAATAATTTTTCATGAATAGGATTTTTGTAGTTTGAGAATCTGAACGGATATTAAAATCTCTGAAAAAATTACTTAATGCATAAATATTTATTCTAAATTTGAATATTTGCTATAAACACTTTGAAAAAATAATATACGGTCAAGTAAATATCGAATGTTAGTCATATATTTTAAATCTTCATAAATTAGGCAAATTTACATAACCCAGTGTTTATTTTTCTAGACCAAAAGTCGTCAGAGTTTTCAGAAGAAAAAAGAACAATCGTAACTATAAAAATGTCTCATAACAATTCAAAAATACAATAAAATTATTTTAAATAATAAGAAAAAATTAAAATATTATAATTACTGCAGATGATGGTATTCATTATATGTTTATAAAAACATGAAAAACTTCTTAAAAACTGAAAAATGTACAATGTAATTTTAATTATAATTTCTTTATGTTTCTTTATACCAAAAATGAAAATAATCTGTTTAGTTTAATTAACATTCAGTTTTTTAGACAATTCAGAAGCTATTAAGCTATACAAGGGCCATTTCAGAAGGGCCATGTAGCTTTAAGCCATAGAAAGATGGCGAGGACGATACTTCAGCCTCTGAACTTCCTCGCCACACAGCGTATGAACGATTGTTTTAAGAACATTACACAATGACAGTTCATTTTTTATTAAATATAAAACAAATACAACATCCTGGATTTATAACAAATACTTTATCCTAGGAATTAAAGTAAATTTTTCACGTTATTATACCGACTTCAATTAAAAAAAATTTTAATAAAATTTTCTATGTAGACACATTCATTTATATTATGTTAAACCAAACAAGTTCTTTATCATCGTTCAATAATTTATTGCTTTGTAGTACTTTCACTTTAAATTGCTACGATAATTTGTTACTTTACATTGGATAATTAAAATTCGCACTTTATAAAGCCTTATTTAAATAACTAAAAATAAGTTGGTATTTTTAAATTGTCAAAAATTGTATATTTAACTATTTATTATTACATCTGAGGGAATAAATTAATTGTCATAAAGCATTTATTTTCAGGGATATTTAGTCTTTAAACAAAGTTAAAATAATTTAACTGCATTTTCCATTCCTTTCTACGAACTCTAATTTATTGCGCGGCATTCTTACTGAAACAGGCTGCTCAATTAACCTCTTCTAATCTCATCTAATCTAATTATTCGCTCCTAAGCAACCATAATAATAAATAAACCATCATTGGAAAGACTTCATTCGCTTCTACATCAAGCTTTCATTTCGTCAGTCTCTTGGTAATTCGCTAATGCAATGCATTCGTTTATTTGTTAAGGCATATAAATCCCGGAAGCTATTTGTAACAGAAATTGAGTAGAACTCAAAGTGTGTTTCACATAAAGGAGATGTGTTCCATTGAAAGCAAATTACAGATGACTGCAGCAAGATTGAACTTTGTTAATCAAATGGAAGCATATAATTCAATGTGATCATTTGAAAATCTGAATTTAATTAGATTGTATAAAGCTCTGTGGAATCAAAATTTTTGGTTCTATTTTCAACACTTTGAATTCAGACAAATAAATTGACACACAGTTTTGAATACTGATTTCAAAATTTGATCTTCGAAACAGTTTAATTATTTATCGTCATTGGCTCCGTCTATTCTAAAGGGTATAAGGTGTATGAAGGTCGATATGGATGATAATTATCAATAAAAGACAGCAGTCTCACGTTTATCAGAATATAGTTGGATTCCTTTAAGCTCTACCTATCTCTAACGATAGGGCCAGGAATTCTGAAAGATCAAGTATAGAGGTTAATGAACTGAATTTTGATTAATGTCACGTACGTTTTATTTTCAGAATTAAATTGAAATCT
Source organism: Argiope aurantia (assembly GCA_026543865.1). Lineage (NCBI taxonomy): Eukaryota > Metazoa > Arthropoda > Arachnida > Araneae > Araneidae > Argiope > Argiope aurantia. The sequence goes on from JAPMOR010065988.1 coordinate 1,490,260, forward strand.
AATTTCTGTTTATTGTTTTGATAAATGCATTATCTTTTTCTAATTTCTTTAAAATCGAATTATGTGTTTAAAAAATAATTCATTTGCCTGCATTCAAATGCAATCCTTTACATTTTTTTTTCTTTTAAAAAACGCATAATAAAGAACACTCTTTCTACTTAGAGATATATTAGTTAAAATTAAGTATTACGGTCACATTTATGTAGCTGTATTTTTTCTTTAAAAAAGCTGCATAATTATTAATTTTTAACTGCAGAAAAGTTTTAAAAGCGCGATAAATTTTCAGGGTTTTTTTCTCGAAGTTTTTTTATGGTTGAGTTGAAGTTAATAATGCAGTTTAATGCGCATTTTAGTTTTATTATTGTTACTAAATGTGGCTATAAAAGTTATTACTGTCAGTAGTGTAATTTAGGCTAATGTCATGCAATTTGAATCTTCTTTCTATGGAAAAATTTTGTAGGAAACGAGCACATTCTGATTTCCCCCCTTTTATACAGCCTACTTAATCTTACAAAGCAGCGCTTTAAAATCTTTACAACGGCTAGCTTACTCGGTTTATTTTTCATTCCTTCACCACCCGGATGCATCCAAGCAATTGTTTTTTTTTTTTTTTTTTTTTTTGAAAAATAATAACATTTTTTTTTTATGTAAATATATTATATCTTCAACTTCAAGAAATAAAATTTTTTAAATGTTCAGAAATATTTATAATTGCCTATTTGATTCATGTACATTTAGATACGAATAAAACTTGACTGTCACATTCCATTTCTATTCAAATATAAATTATGTTGTTTCATTTGGCTTTAAAATTTCGAAAAAATTAAAAATAGATTTTTCGTGACTAGACCTTTCAACTTCCAAATGCCGTTTGATACCTACAAAATTAATTGTTTCGCTATTTGTTTCACATATAACGAAATACGGTTGTTTTAACGGGGTTTTTTTGGAGGAGAGTTTCAATCAAAAACATGAAATCTACTTAAATATATGAAATTAATCTTTCTTTACTAATAATGAAATAAAAGATTTTACAATTCTAAGAATATCAAGTTCTATCAAGAAGAATAAAACGGGATTAAATTCACCTGGAAATAAACCATCAACAATTACTGTAATTATGATGTTTAGTCAATTTCTGTTGAAATAAAGTTTGAGAGCGATGAGCAATATAGATTCATTTTCTAAAGCCGTTTCACCAAAGTGTTAGATACTTGACCGTATAGAGAAGATCCAAGCTCATTTTTATTTTCACATGTAGAAGTCCCAAGCCATCAAACTGGGGATAAATAATTTTTAAAAATTGAGAATCGAACACGAAATCAACAGGAAGTCGGTATTCATAAACACTTTGGAAATTTGTCATGTTTTGCTTTAAGCTTCATTATAAAGTGAAAAGAATTGACTCAGTATTTTAGGCTTCTTCCTGTGGCTATAATTTGATATATTTCTACAATTTTGATGTGAAGAACATACATTAATTTTCATTTATCTAAGTATGAGTTACAACTAAGTATGGATTATAACGAATAAACAGCCTAGCAGACAGTCAAATCTTGGAGAATTTTGTCTAAGAGTTGAAACAGATTAACAATTTAAGAGATTAAACTATAAGCCAACGTTTATCCATTTAAATGTTTGAGCTATCACGCTCTCTCTCAAAGACGGACTGACAGGTTCCCCGCAAACAGATATCGTCTAAAATTTGGGAGGTAGAAAGTGTTAATGTAAATATTATCACATACTAAATTTAATTTATCTGGGTTCCATTTTTCAGTTATTGTGTTTACAAACAGCCAGACTAAGGTTTTTACAAAAGGAATTTTCGAACTTAGGGAAATCTAAAATATGGAAAAAAGTCAAGCTCACGAAGTTGATTTTTTTTTTTTTTGGTGATTATTACAATGCTTTTTTTTTCATTGTATTTACTGTATACGAAAAAGTGAAAAGTTTCTCCACACTCAAGACTATTATATGACTCGGTCTGATTTTAAAGAAGCTCAATTTTTAATTTATCCTTGTTTTGTTTTATCGCAAGTATGTTCTTTAGGTATCCCATCATTTGCTAAAACTGCGCTTTTATTTTATATTTATTTATATTCCTGTGAACAAATTTGTTTCTTTGGTGGCTTTATTAAATTCACTCTTCTCACCGTCGCACTATATATCTTTTGACTAGTTTATATGTATCTCATACAATTTGAATGGCGCGTAGACGATTTAAATGATTCCTTATCAGACTGCCTACTTGAATGATTAATATCTCAAGATATCATGAATCAAACCACCGATAATTGTAACGAGCGAACTCGTGATTAACTCATTTCCCTTTCACATTTATTTCAATTGCACCCAGATATGATTAATACATGTATATTTCAGCAAATTAATGGCAGCGCACTCAACTAGTGAACTCTAATGAACTTAAAGACATTGGCAGCAATGTGATTCTGAAAAGGAAATTGAAAGCTGATTAAGTTGTTTATTGTGATGCTTTATGACATTTATCAAGATGAAATCATACTTCCATCATGTTTAAAATTTGCGTCAAGCGATTAAAGGGTAATACATAGTTGCAGTTACAGTATTAACGAATATTTATCAAAAAACAAATGCATGCCAGTTGTGCATCATACAGCAGTATTTAAAAAGAAAATACTATTTTAATCTCCCTACTCATTTTCATCTGCGTAAGCCACAAAATAAAAACCGACTGAAATCTGAATTTCTTTTTGGGTTCATAGAGGAATTTTTTAAAATTTATGCTATGTCGAACTGATTAAAAATAATTGAAACGAATTTAGCAGAATAAATATAAGTTTAATAATATAAGTTAAAAATAAGTAAATAAATATAAGTTAAAAATCGTATTAAATTTTTTTAGCTGAAAACATGTATAGTAGTGTATAACGTTCTTGTGACATCCAAAATGCAAATGAAATCGCATAATGAAGGAATAAAAATCTCTTCACATTTTCATTTATAATAATTTAAAGACATATCAAAACTAAAAAGGTGACTGAAATTAGAGATAATCTTCAACTAAGCAATTTTTTTAATTCACTTTTAAGTCTGCATATTTTTTTTTACCTTTAATGTAAATTTCACTACTCTATTGCCTTTAATATAATGTGAAAATAAGACAGAATAATAATTATAAAAATTTACTTTGTTAATAGAAAAATCTGCAAGCTCATTTCTCCTTATTTTTACGGAATCAGTAAAATTTTAGTGGATCTATATGCTGGTCTATTCCGTCCGTTAGATTAATTTCTTTCTGTAACTATTTAACTAAATGGATGGAAGTTGAAATTTCAATAAAATTCTATATTAACTTACAAGCATAGCATTTGCAGGTTTTCCATAAAATCCTCAAGCAATTTGTGAAAATGTCTTTAACGAAGTTTTTTTTATTGTATTTCAAAATCTTAATAATTAACAGTTTGACCCAAAGGCATAAAAATTAGACACAAATTCCAGATCGATCTCTGATTTTATTAGGCAAGTTCCGGCCCTTACAGGTGCAGATCAGGCAAATCCACGAACTGAATCCGGGTTTAATGATCAGATTTTTAATATGAACCTACACCTCCCCTAAATTCATATTCGATTATTATGAGCAAAATAGAAGGCTTAAAACATCTTCCATATAAAACAGCGATTTTATTCTTGTTAACCTCGTTTTGTTAGTGATACTTTCCAGTGGAGATTCTAATTATGAAACAGAATATTTATGACCTCCCAAACTCCGTTACCAACCAAACAGACATAACAGATTGTCAAACTTAGGCATGGAATTCATTTTCATCATTCATCAGAACATCTGTTTGCTTTATTGAATAAATTATAAATGGTATCACGACATGCTTCCATTAAGTACATATCATTCCCATAGTTAACAGCTTCTCGAATGTTTTCGATTAATTTATTAGACATAATGCAATGGTTATTAATATTTCGTTTTCCAACATTTAATTATTTCTGATCCAAATAACCATGTTTTAATGATGATTAATAGTGCATCAAAAGTTACATTACATTGGCACTGGTATAAAAAATCGTACAATGAGTTTATACTTTTCTAAATGTTGGCGATAAAGTTTTGTCTTTTAAGTTATTAAGGTTAGAAGCAATAAAAAATTATGTTTTACTTATAAATCTATCCTTTCCTTCTGTTTTAATCTAAGAAAAATCGAAACTATCCAAGGCTGTAAATGTATTTCATCAAATAAAAGAACGCAACTCTTGTACAGAGATTGATTTGCTAAATTGATTTGCAATAAGTACTTCAAAAATGTGTGAAATTCTTGACAGAAAATAAGGTGCTAATATTCAGAGGAAAATAAAAAATGACTTTTAGAGATCTGTGGAATCAATCTCTTTCACTGAAAAAATGTTTAACTTAAAATATCAATTCTTACAGATAATCTAACATTGTATTGAGTGAATTATTATCCAGTAGATAACTGGCAGCGGCAATTCTTTAAATACATTCAAACCAGATATATAAACTTGAAACTGAAACCCACAGGCAATTTTGGACAAGATTAATGTGTTAATATTAATTTGGTAAACGGGAAAAAATTATTGCAATGGTATTTTTTGTAACTTTAGCCATTTTCCGTGCACTTAGGCCATCTACGCTTATGCTTACATGCTTCAGCTATAATTTTAATAAATTTACGCAATTCTCCCGAATAAACGTGCCTTGCAAAGCTAAATAAAAATCTTGTTGTTGTTTTTTGTAGAACACCATTAATGCTCTAAACGTAAGCAGTTGTAGAAGGTAACAAAACCCTGTGCGTGACTGGACCGTTGCACTATTACTGCTAATAGTCGTAGTTTCTCTTTGCGCTTCGTATATGCTTCATTTGCATTTTTTGAACACAATACTCTGTTGTGCGGTTGAGAACAATTTCTGAAATAATTCCCCCTTCCCTAACATTTTGAGATAGAATGGATTTTATAGCTTTTCAAGCAATTAGCCTTCCTTTTGATAAAATCCCATTTTGCGTTTATAGAGAATTCTAAAAACCCATCGCATTTGAATAATCCAAAATAAGCATTACCTTTCCAATGCACGCATGCACTTGGAACGATTTGTGATGAAAAAACTAATTTATTTGGTTTTGGATTTCGTATTGGAACAGATTCGCTTTTCTCTTTTTGCTGATGTACCCAAACACAAACGTGCTACAAGCTCTGTTCTTTCAGATTGTTTTAATTTCTTCGAAAGAAATGATCTTTTTGTTTTTGTTTTTGTTTCAAAGTCTAGACGGAAAGTGTTTTAGGGTCCAATTTTTTTTCAAGATTTATGATGTTATCTTAATGCTGTGCTAGACATATCAGAATTCTCAATGTATCAAAACATGGCTTTTAGAATTTGTGTGTATGAATTTGCGCTATCCTGAGGCATACTCAAACTTTTGAACAGAACGAGAGATTAATATGTGTAATGATGCATTTATGATTTTCTATCAATTTTCAAAACGTTCAGTGAGTGCATTTCAGGCTTTTTCGCAAGTCTCGTCTCAAATTTGAATTTATTGTAATAATGTAACCATTTCATCTTAATGAATAATTTAAGATAATTTTTGACAAGTACTTAAGTAATTATTACCCACACTTGATAGAAATAACTAACAAAATGAAATCTAATCAAGATAATTAAAAGTAAATACCGTAACTCTATTCGAGAGAGCTGTAAGCTGTTTATTTCACCATTTGCTATACTTTGAGAAGCATTACTAATACTACAGTAATTTTTAATGCATTTCTCATTAATGCATTCATTTTTCGAAATAATTTTTAATGCTCCTCATTTAGAAAACCGTTTATACAATTCATTTTCATATTTGCAAAAATTATCCTCCGGAAAGGTAGTTCAAATTTCTTTATTTAAATTACTTACTTTTCGGCTTAACGAATTAGATTTGCTTTCATATACTTTAATAATAAATGTTGAACTTTCTGACACACTTTGTTGTTTAGATTATTCATTTGAGCGATTTATCTAATTGGCCTATCTTTTACAATCTGTTTTTGTTTTAGGAGGGATTCCATGTTTTGATTCGCGACCTCCCAAAGTAATAAGTACGATGTAGCATTCTGTTTGGTGATAGGGACACTGAGTTGGAGGATTTTTTCTTATTGTTCCAAAAAATTATCGTTAACTACTATACCTAATCCATAATTATCTGGTTTGCTTTGGTATCTCAGAGGATAAAGATGCAAGATGAACGGGAAAAATAGGAAGCATTAAGAGATTCCATTCAAACCAATAATTTATTAAATTGACGCTACCTCACTTAAAAACCAGTACTTAAAACAAAACAAGAATGTTATATACGAGTTCCTACTTTCGGAGAAAGCACAAAAATTGAATTGACATCTGAACTGAAATCTCCACCGAAAATATCTGATAGGGACACTGAATCGAGCTTTATAACCAATGAAAATAAGTACCTATCATATATAGTAGTTTTAAATTTTATTTTGATTCCATAAACTATTGTCTGGCACAATTCAATCAATTATTAAATAACAAGCAACAAAGAAAATCATTTTATTTAAAATTTTCCTTGCCTAATTTAAAGAGTGAACTATCAGAGATTAAATAAAGCTGTTTTTATTTTTAAATAATTTAGCATTCACTAAATAAATTCAATATTTAAATATTTTATTTTTATCTCCAGGTTAGCAATATTTATAGAACATCAGAAAAAAAAGGTTTATCAAACTTTGCTTTATAGTTATGAAGTGAAACATCAGAAATACCCCTGAGATTATCTGAGAAGTATATTTCAGAAATATAAAAGAACATATTAGCATAAAATAATTTCTAAGGCAATTCTATTGACTTTTTTTGTTATTTTTTAATATTTTTGTCCAAAAATCTAAGTTATTTGACAGTTTCAAAGTTTCGTCGTGAAAAAAAAGGTTAAGTCAATTTGTCAAATCAGTTTCTAAAGGAAAAAAAACTCTAGTAATGAGAAAATCTGAATAAAACCAATTATTTTTGTCCTCATGGCATGTGCTCAGAAAAAAAAATAACTTAAAATGTTTTAAAATATCATCTTTCATTCTTTAATTAAATTTACTAACCTTCGGAATCTCAACTGTTTTAGTCTCTTTAAAAGATCCGAGAATAATATGACTCCCAGTTTTTATTCTTATTTCTTCAAATAATTAAAACGTATAAAAGAAAGAAAACATTTAACACTTTAAGAATAAGTGCAATTCTAATAAATGCATTATAAATTTATCGGAAGTTAATATATACATGAAATAAAACAATTTTTAAGAGTCCTGCTTAAAATATAATCTTTCCTCACGAACCAAATATATTGTCTTTAGTTTTCATTTTTGTTCCAATTATTCACATAATTTCAGTTTAAAGGCCATGTAACCAAAACACTTAACAAACTCACAGAAAAATAAGTGACACTCAATTTGTTGACTTCATTCTATTCATAATCCAGAACCTAAATTTAAAAAGCTAAGCATAAAAACTTTTATTAGGGAAAACATCTGAAATGAAGTTAAGAATTATTTGTTTATGTTATTTCTGTCAAATAATGCAATGCTAAAAAATTATGAAATCTAAAACTTTATGTAACGCACTGATCCTATTAGTCACATTTTCTAAAATAATGTTGATACAATAATATTTTTTTTTATATTTTTAAAACGTTCAACTCCACCGTGGTCAAAATTAACCAAGTTATGAGGGTTTTAATTTCATCATTTTAGGCTAACAACAACCTGTAGGAAACGGCCGGAATCCGTTGATCCTCTAGACAAACGTTGAAATCATGTTTATTAAATACTAGCCGCCTTTGGCGACCAGCTGGTTCGCCAATCTTAATGTTCGTTTAAATTTTAATAATTAAATATTTTACGTAATTCCTACTTTAATAGATTCTCCATCAAAATATTTCAAATTTTGATAGTCATATAATTCACTCATAATATTATAAAGGCCTTCAGTCATAACGTAATATGTATCTCTCTAATTTTCTATTAGCCCCCGTAGAATTTCTGCTTTAAATTAAAGTGGAAAGAATTAATCTGCAATTAATATAATAATATTTTTTTACTGAAACAAAGCATTTTTTATAATATGATTACTGATAGCAGAGTCACTGAGCGTTTAAACTTTATGGGCACTAAAGAATATATTTCTTAATTTATGTAATATCTCAAAAATTTGTCAACAAAATTTTCTACAGATTCACCATGACCAGATCGATCAATTAACAATGTTTAATTTCAAATGCATCAAACACAAAGAAAATAAAATGAATCATTTAAAATAATCGGTCGAAAACAAGTTTAAAAAAACTACTTAAAAAACGATGCACTTAAAACTATAAGCATATACAAAAAATATATAACTAAGATAAATACAATTTAATTACAAAAGCATGCAACTAACCTAAAAATAATTTAAATCAATAATCATCCGTTGATAATATTGTCAACAATCAGAACGCAATGCGCATGCGTGAATTTTCAACGCCAGTTATGGTAACGCAAATGCGTGAATTTTTCTACGCCAGTTGGGGTAAAGCTATGCAGATTAGACATTTTTATTTTCCTTTATTCTGTGTTATTTTAATTCAAAAGTACTTCAGAATGAATCTGAAAGATCGATTAATTAACAATTAATTAATTTAATTCTAAATGCAAAAAAACATTAGGAAAATAAACAGAATCGTTTGAAATAATCGGCCGAAAAATGTTAACCCTAGCCTCATTACTGTTGGGGGGGGGGGG
>JAPMOR010065988.1:1516510-1556058 GCA_026543865.1 Argiope aurantia
TATATATATATATATATATATATATATATATATATATATATATATTAAAGAAAGCAATTCCAAAATAGCTGGTGGGAAAAGTGTTCTTACCCCTTTTCAGTTCTGTGAAAGCAACATCTGTGGGAATATCCCTTCTCATCTTCCCCTTTAAGCAAATTCAACTATCGCACTTGGGGTGATAGAATCGGACAGATAAACAAATTCATCGATAAGATTATTAGAAAATAGACAGATTTTCTTCTCGTGAGGAGTCAAATCCTGTTAATTTAGAGGAGCTACATATTTTACATCTTGCATGCAAAGGGGAAAAAACGCAGGTGCAGCATTCGCAACACCCATTAAGAAAAAATTATACATTTATGTGGAAAATGAATAAAATTGTGCGCTCCCAAAATTGGCAACAGGAAATGAATGATGAAATGTTCTATTATTGTTTATTTGTGGAATGGATACAACTTAATTTTATCATCAGTATTTGAAAATACACTGCCGACTCTAAATCACCGCTTTCATGCTTCACAACATTATCAATAAAAGAGTATTTGATTCCCCCTCATTGCATTTTATTTCGTTTATATGTGCGAACTTGATTTCCTTTCTCCGACTTCGGGTAATATTGTGCAAATCACCATTGACTACAGATAAAATTTCTAAAAAGAATGTGTTTACCTTTTCTTGCGACATTGATTTTGTATTTGTGATTCAGGAACTGCGTGATAAGATGCGAGTTCATATGTATTTCAAATGTTAAGAAATGGATGAATGATTTTCTGCGAAACTTCCATTATTTTAAATCTACAAATAAAATACCATTTATTTATTTCTGCTGACGAAGCATAAAGAAGAGATGAAAGATATTGTTTTTGTTTTTCTAAAAGTTTTATATCCTTATTTATATTATATCCTTATCGTTTTATATGCTTATTTTTTTATTTTTTAAAAGCAATGTAAATCTATATAAAGGGTATAAGATATGCAAGTTAAATAATTAAAAAGCTTAATTTTGATTTTTAATAATTAAAACTTTAATTTTTAATTAAAATTTCTTTTTTATAAATTGTTTCTGTTAAAATCAGAAATGCAGTAAGTAAATAATTCTACAAATTAATATTTAAATTATTCCTAATTAACTGAAAAATTATCGAAATATTAGTGATATAGATTTGAATCATTGACAAAGGAACATTTAAAATGATGGAGAAAAATTACTTCAAAATTATGCTGGAGAAAATTACTTCAAAACTATGTATTTCTTCATTTTTTTCGTAAAATATATCATTGATTATATTTTTCACTTGCACCAAAAATCATAGAGAAATTTTTAAATGCTGGAGAAAAACAATCTTTTAAATTACTTCAAAACTATTTCTTAATTTTTTAACCTTTTTTAGGAATCTATGCTTAATTTAAAATTAGCTACATTTATAAACTATAGAAATAATTTATAGTTACCATGTTTTTTTATCGTATGTTTAAGAATCATTAATTTCATTATAAATTTAAATCACTTTTAAAATACTTTTTGTCGCGTAACAATACTAAATAATATTAGATAGAGGGCAATTTTTACTGCAAAGATAATAAAATTTTATTTTTTATCTTCTCCAATCTTCCAGATAATCAAATTATTTAATTGAATGATAAGGATTCACAATATTTTCATTTTTATATAAATTGTATCGCTGATTACCAAATATAATAAAAAAGCACAACTTTTGATAGTTTTTCAAAATAATATTTACTTATCCTACATATTTTACAGGTTTTATTACTAAAATATACAATTCACATCTACAAATAAGCATTCAATTTTTTTTTTAATTTAAATAAAATTTATTATTGCGGAACTATTCCGTCCCTGATGGATTCATCTTATAATAACTTGCCTTTAAGCACCACGTCCAAACTGTAGAAGACTGAGATATTTTATAATATTTGAAGGAAAGGAATTTCTAGGCAATGGAAATATGTGTGAAAAATAGTTTCCTTCCTCAATCCTTTCTGCATTTTTTCGTTTCTGCAGAGTAGATCTTTCTAAGAGATTGCCCATTACGAGGAAAGCAGCCTTTCTTCGCCGTCAAAACTCAGGATTGGTTGATGACTCCAGCCGGTGACCGGTGCTGGGTCAATAATCTGGTTCTGTTGCCGAGAGATATATGATCCGGGGGAATAAGGAGGTGGCTGAGAATCCTCATGTAGGAGTGATGAATCAGTCCTGGAAGTCTAGAATAAATTTATACAGATTTAATAGAATATTAACTATTCAAACCATTGGCCTCTATATATGGGAAGATATTAAGCATCAAATATATATTGTTTAACTGTTATCTGAGTAGAAATAATATATCGATCAGTTGATTGTATTTGGGAATCTTAATTCTATTACAGGGCTTTTTGAGCTTTGGGCTTTTGCCCTATTTAACATCAAATAAATGACTTTTGCAAGGTGCAAAGGCTGTGAAAGAGTGTGTTTCTGTTTCAGTTCAGAACACTTGTGTGCCAGCATGTAACAGTACAGCAGAAAACTTTCAGAAGAATAATAATATCAAAGGGGAAATTAAAAGGAATCACATATTGATGTAAGAATTCAAGAGGCACACTTAAATCTAAAAGATAAAAAGAAACATAAAAAAGGTGATAGGAGCAAATCATAATAAATACAAAAACTGAAGCATTTGTACAGTATTCAACGTGAAGAAATATGCGCAAAATATAAAATTTCATAAATCAAATACTTAAAATCGCACAAATTTTGTACAATAAACAAAGCAAAAGGGGCAAATCCAAATATATAAAATATAAACTAGGACGAAATATTTATAAAAAAATGAGAGATAAAAATCAAAAATATAAAGACAAATCTATATAGAATTTATTATCTAAAAATTACAGCAAATAAGAAAATACTTACAATAAATGCATCAAAATGCACTAATGTTGATTTAAATTGAAGGAAGGTAAAGAAAATGTGAGTGTATTATTTGTAATTATTAAAGAGAAAATTTCCTTCTCAAGATGAATTTGGTATGCGACAATACCAAATGCTTGACATCTTAAACCTCTTCTCTAGGACAGTAACGCAGATCAATAAACAGTATATTAAAGAATCTCGGACAGACATTAGGCCCTCAATGGTCTGGAGCTAAGGTTTTGCTTTAGGGACTACAGAATTTCATCTCGATTCCACTATGTATTTGGGCCCTTTAAATTTATCAAACATCCTCTCGATAATTTGGCTTTCGAGTTTCGAAAGAAAGTGCAATCTCAGGTTGCGTTTGCATTGTTGTCATTTGAAAGGCAAATATTACGGGATCATGGCTAAATAGCCCTTGTTTTGCTTCAAAATGGGAAGTTTATAAAACTAATCAAATAGAGAGCAGATATGATTAAGAAAGATATCTTTATTTTAAACATTAAATTGAAATTTATGAAATAACTACACTAATTAATTTTTGAATTTATTGAAATACTTTTATACATGAATGGAATTCCCAAACTTTGTTAGAGTCCAAAATAGTTGAAACCGGAAAAAGTTCTTAATAAAAAAAAATCTGACGTAGAAAGTTGTTAAAAAAATACGACGAAAGCCATTAACCATACAGTGAACGGGATTTTGTTTTGAAATGGTATTCGCACAAATGTTGTTAAATAAATGTAAGAATGATCGGAAAGTAAAAGCAAGACAGAAAAGTGCAAAAGACGAAAAAAGAAACATTTCTTACAAAGCAGAGAAAAAAAGTTTAAAAGTGGCAAACAATTTGTTGAAACATTTAAAATGCGTATACTTAAAGAAAATAAATTCAAGTGTTGTGATATTTTTTAAAAAGGAGTTTACACAATCTGAACTAACACAATCTTCTAAAAAATATGTAGTTTTTTCAGTTATCTTACGTTAAATTCAAGAATATGTATCTTTTTTCCACACACATTAATTACCAAAATTTCAAAATTATTAGATATCAGAGGAAAAGGTAATTATAACAATGATTATATTATTATAGGGACTGAAAAATCGAAAATAAAATGTTAAAATCTTACTGTCATTCGAGAACTCGTTATGTCACGATATCTTTTGCAAACCATAATGAAAAGACAAACCTGAAAATGTAGGTAAGTATCAATAAATACTGGAAAGGCAAAAATGGTACATACATCATAGTTAGAATTCAGAAAATATCCTTATTCAGAGCACTGCATAGAGGAAAAGTCTCTTAGTCATAAGAAGACCTAACCTCTGTGGTATGCATTTCAGATCATCGAAAAGACGACTGAAGTAAAAAGAGGAAGAAAAGCAACAGCTTGCAAAATGATAATATTTTATCATAACACATTCTTTCCATTTTGTATTAATTAATTTTGTATTTGGATGTTTTAATAATATCTTATAATTTTTAGTATCATACTGCACTCACGATAAATGATTAATGTGTATATGAATTTATACATATTAATTATTTAAAGAAAGCGATAATTATTTATTATTATTGAATATACATATATTAGGTAAGGAATGGAATATATATATGTGTGTGTGTGTAGGGTCATGTTCCCAATCGAAAGAAGATACACGTTTGCCTTTTCTATATTTTAATAGACGAACACAGAATTAAACGAACATTAAGCAAAATAACAAAAGTATAGAGTTGGTTTCAGTTTAGGCGGATATAGAATGGCTGTTATCCTTCAACTTCGACGCTCACACTCCCCCGCTCCAAGCGTCTCCTTTCTCCCCTATTCCTCTGATTCTTCATCTAGGTGGAACACTACTGCCATCTGCAGGCGGCGAGAGGCTCATATTACAGGCCGGCCTGACACTTTCACAGCGGAGAGGGATCTGAAGAAAAATCCGAAAGGAACAAGAAAAAACAAAACAGACAAAGTACGTAGATAATAACATGGAGAGAAAAACACAAATGCTTCTTGCTTATTGCAGTAAGTTAGTGTTTAAAGTGTCTGTGTACCAAATTTTCATGTTGTCGGCTGCAGCGGAGGTGGAGTTGGGTCCTTCGTGATGGCCAACCTTTTTAACATCATAGCGGTCATTAGGCTTTCAGCCCGTTCCAAATTGGGTTCTTCGTATCGCCACCAAATCCCCTTTCTTATACTGATGAGTAGTTTTCTGGTTCTTATTATAAGTACGTCGATTCTCCTCTTGAATTTTTAGGATGTTCTTTTTGGCTTCATCACGGATATTCTCGCGATCTGTTATAAAAGAGTTGATGCTCTCCTGTTCGAGAAGCTCAAGGATGTGTAAATCTTGCTTGGTTCTGAACTTTACTCCTGTTAAAAGCTCAAAAGGTATTCTTTGTATACTCCTTGAAACTGTAGAGTTAAGAGTCTTTTGTACTGAGGGGACGAATTTGAACTGCGGGGAATGTCTTTTGTACTGCAGGGAATTCCGGTTGTAATACTTAAATGTTGAATTTTTTCAATGTCACAATATTCTTGAAACTCTTTAGATGTGCATGCACTACATTTATCTGTTTTGATCCGATTTGGGTTTCCGAATGTTATTTCTTGTTGTTTGAGTTTCTTTAAGGTGTTTTAAGAAGATCTAGATTTTACAGGATAGATCCAAGTAAATTTCTTGAATGCGTTGACTACTGTAAGAATGTGGTTGTATTTTTTACTAGCCGCCTTTGGCGACCAGCTGGTTCGCCAGTATTACCGCTCGCTACAATTTTCAATTAAATATTTTAAGTAACTGGTCTCTTAATAGATTCTCAAACAAAACATTTTTAATCTTCAAATTTTGATAGTCATACCAAACTTATACTGTTGTTTAGATCGTTTCGTTCAATTTACTATATATATTTTGCTAATTTGTTGTCATTTCCGGTAACACTTCAAATTTAATTTAAAGTGGAAATGATGAAATTGCAATTAATATAAAGATATTTTTTAATAAAACCAAGCGTTTTATTTTATTTATCATCTTTATTGTTATTTATTTATTTATTATTATTATTGAATATGAGTATTGCAAACAGAATCGTTCGGTATTTAAGTCTTATGTGAACTACAAAATATTTTTCATAATTTATGTAATATCTCAAAGAATAATTCAACAAAAATTTCTCAGATTCAGCATAAAATTCAGTTTTTAGTTTTGCTTTCAAAAGAATTGAAATGAAATCAATAATAATATCTTGTTCCGGCCTATAAGTATATTCCAAAAATTATGAAGTCTAAATTTAATTCAGTAAGGTAACATATTCTGAGAAATATTCTGGACACACCAAATTTTAAATAAATGAATGAATGTTTCTATTTTCCACGATGAACTAAGACTTATTTATGAAGTTTTGAATGTTAAAAATTTAGAAAAACTCGACATTTTCATAATCTTAGGCCAATTAATCTTGAGAAACCTGCGCGCTGAATGGCGTATTTTCTTTGAAACGATTGATGGAAAATCTAAAATTATTCTTTTTTTATTGAATAGTGATATTCAAATTTTCATTAATCAGTCAGTTTAAATGATTGATTTAGTTGATCGGAAATTAACTCTTTTTATTTAAAATATTAGTGTTTCAAGAACATTTTGTTAATCGTGATTTCCACAGCAGAAGCTTTATGTAAAAACAAAAATTCGTTATTTATTAGAGCATTTATTTAAAAAAGTTACATAAAATAGAATCATTTTCCATTTAGACCATTTTAGCAGATCTGTGTCTTACTAAAGGTTTACAAATTAGCTGTGTGGCCCTGATTTGAATGGATATCCTGTTCATATTAAACAAAACTTGTCTTAAAATAAAACTGATTTATTGGATTAATAATATAGAGAGTGTAAAAGATCATAAAATAATTTTTCTTGAATTTACTTTTTAGAAAAAATAATATTTCATATTTGTTTCATTTCGTACATACACGTGCCGAAAATATATTTTTGCAGATTTCATTTCCAAAAAGATTTAGTTTATTTTCAGTTGGAGCTTTAATCAATGTGATGGCAACACTTTGAAAAAAGCTAATTTTTTCCGATGAATGCGAAACGTGCTCGTGCAGCTTAAATTTTATTTTTATTTTGTACGAAAAAAATTGTTGGAAAAATATAGTTAAAATATTTAATTAAAAATTCATTAAAAATAGAAATTTAATTTTAAGGTTAAAACATTGGTATAATTTAAAAGATAAATGTTTGATCTTTAACTACATGTAAAAATCTTTTTTGTGCGGTAACATTTTCGGAAGTTATAGCAGAAACACGCTAAAATTTCGCTTAATTTTTAAATAAATAAAATTCTAATTAAAAATTCGAAAAAATAACCTCCAGGTGCATTTTCCCGGCCTCCAAGGTATACACGTGCCAAATTTGGTAGCTGTAAGTTGAATGGTCTGGCCTGTAGAGCGCCAACACACATACACATTGAGCTTTATTATAAGTATAGATTAGTCGAAGACAGTGGTCCTAAAAAGTCAACGTGGTCTGTACTAAAAGGGACGTCGTCTTTTGGAATGGGGTTTAATAATCCTTCACTTTTACCTCACGAGAATACATTCAATGCAATTCGATATGACATCTTCTACGCTTTTACGCATATTTCGGAAATGGAAGCTTTGTTTTAGATTATATTCTGTTTTATTTATATCGAAGTGTCCTTTAGAGTAGAAATTTTTAACGACTTCAGCTTGCATTTGTT
Source organism: Argiope aurantia (assembly GCA_026543865.1). NCBI lineage: Eukaryota > Metazoa > Arthropoda > Arachnida > Araneae > Araneidae > Argiope > Argiope aurantia. The sequence goes on from JAPMOR010065988.1 coordinate 1,524,157, forward strand.
GAGGGACCACTAGAAGATCAGAATCGTTTACAATTTTATACAGTATGTTATTCTTCAGAACAAAGTCGTTAATTTGTTTGTTTGATAAAAGTAATTTAATGGAATTGAAATATTTGTCAGCTTCTTGACAGTGGACGATTTTAGAAGTCAAGTTATCATGTGTTATCATCATAATAGGATATCGACTTAAAAATTCTACTTGTTTCATTTGCTTACCTGGGCGATGTACAATTTCGTAATGAAAATCTTCCAAGTGAGTGAGTGAGTGAGGTTTTATGGCTCAAAAACTAATTCTGGTTATGCTGCGCCAAACATCAGGTGTATATCAAGTACGAATGAAAATCTTCCAAAAACAAAGCCCATCTAGAAATTTTGGGTGTCAGCTGTGCTTTGCTCATAGTTTTTTGAAATGCTGAACAATCTGTTACGATTTTAAACTTAGTGCCTATAAAATAGTTTCTGAATCTTTTTAAAGCTTCAATAATCGTCAAAACTTCCAGTTCGTAGCTTGAATAAGTTTTTTTCTTGGGGGCGGGGGGGGGGTCTTTTTGCTTATGTAGTGAATTGGGTGAAGCTTATTATCATCAGATCGCTGCAAGAGAATTGTGCCATAGCCAAATTTGCTTGCGTCAGTATGCAATTCTAATTCTGCACCCTGTTTGTAAATATGCAATGCAGGATTTTCAGAAAGCTTTTGCTTTAAAATTATGAATGCTGATTTTACCTTTTTCTGTTACATAGCCAAGGACGTCAATTTTGGATTTTAAGAATTTGAATTTCAAATTTAGCTCCAATCTGTATTAGGATGTTGTTTTTAATACTATGGCTAAGCGCTGTATACCTTCCAACTCATTGGAACTGCGTATAATGATGTCATCCATAAAGATAATAATAATGCCTTCTTTAAGGAGATCATCAAATGCTTCTTCAATTCTAGCTAATCATCAAATATTAAATCACTGTTTTGTACTCACCCGGATTTCGAGTGCCCCAAATTATTTTTCCATCATCGATGGCGTTAACATGGCACGAAGTGGCTTTCTTGATGATGGTCTAGGGAAATTTTCTACGATGGGAGGTGGAAAGCGCATAAAGCCATTTTCTTCTTCGCATAAACAAGCTCAACGTCTGGCGGGCTCCCATGTAGGATCGTGTTCCCAATCGAAAGAAGACTACACGTTTGCCTTTTCTATATTTTAATAGACGAACACAGGACTACACGAACATTAAACAAAAGAACAAAATTATAGGGTTGGTTGCAGTTTAGGCTGACATAGAATGGCTTTTATCCTTCAACTTCGACGCTCACACTCTCCCGCTCCAAGCGTCTCCTTTCTCCCTTTTTCCTCTCTTGCCTGGTTCTTCGTCTAGGCGAAACACTACTGCCACCTTCAGGTGGCGAGGGACTGAGAGTACCATAGGGACTCATACTACATATTATATATATATGTGTGTGTGTGTGTGTGTGTGTGTGTGTGTGTGTGTGTGTGTGTGTGTGTGTGTGTGTGTGTGTGTGTATCTTTGCATATTATATTCCGATGTTCAGGTATAAGTCGAACTGTTTTATTTCTACTCATACAATCTGCATAAAATAAAGTATATTTTTATAATTTTAGTATTAATTTCATTAGAAATATTTGACATAAAAATCTAACAAGAAAAATTAAATACAATAAGCTTTGAAGTTCTCATAAATAATGATAGTTACGAATTCATTCAGTGAAAAAAAATCATTGCATCTATGTGATAATCTAATCAACCGGGCGTGTTATTTGGCATCACTGGATTAACCAGCATTTAATAAAATTTTCCATTTTAATTAGATTCAAAAACATTAATAGCATTAAATAGAATCAAAAACAAATATTAAATAAATTGAATACAGGAATCCTTTTAAATCGTCACTTACATTTACTGTAGGCCAAAAGAAGAAAATTCCAGATACTAAAATTCCTAATCGGAAATTTGCAATCTTTTTTTCAGGATCATGCTGCCAAAAAAAAAGCAATGAAATTAGAGGACTGTACAGAATTTATTTTCAATACTGTTACTTAATATGAACAATTCTGTTCTTTTCAAACCTGGCATTAATAATATTGCATGATAAGCGATATCAATAGCAAAAAAATAATCACAAAATGCTTTAAAAAAGATAAAAATCTAACATATTATAAACTTTATATATATAAGTCCATTACATAATTTGTTATAGTTTAGACTAATCCACACTCTTTTCACGAATTTAAAAATCGGATCGTTTTTCTTTGAAAAGATACTATGGTCAAATCTTAATACTCTACACTTTTAAATTTAAATATATATATATATATATATTTCAAGCAAATATTGCACAGTTTAGCAACAGTAATTTAAAATTAAATAATGCTATGCTTGAAATTTTCTTGATTATTTACTTCGTCTAAAAACTGCAAAGCTTTAGATCAAATATAATATTGACATTTGAAAGAACAATATAATGACGAGATTTTCGATGGCAATCCATGAAAACATCAGATATTATAAAAAGTTATGATAGTTTCCTTTAAATATCATCGTTCTCATTGCAAACCCTCGACACAGGATGTCATCAAAATACTGTCATAAATTATTCTCTGCAATGCCATAATATTATTAGATTCAATATCATCAAAATAAAGAAAATTGTTGGGAATGTAATGTTTTTCCTTACTGTTCCCCATTTTTACGTTAAAAATTTTAGTAAAGTTATAAATTATAAGTTATTAGTTGCTAAAAATGTTAAGTAAATTTCTTGAGATGCCAAAATACTCAAAACATCGGGGACTGCTTTTAAGAATATGAATTTTTTTCATTGTTTTTAGTATCAATATTACAGTTACAATTTTTGCTAGTTCTTGTAAAGTGTATAAATATAACATCGTACACTTACGAATAATATCTGTACCCTGGTATTATATATAAGCCGAAACGTACAGATGTGAATTACAATTAAAATGAATAATGGAACCTATTTATGCGACATTCCAGTCTCATGACAAAGGTAACAGTGTAAATCATCTAAAATCCAGCTGCATGTCGTGAAGTCATATCCTTTTCCTCCTGTCCACGAATTCAAATGACTGACGATTTATATGTAGAATAATGCAACAACACTATCGATTTCTAATCGTTAGTGAGAAATAAAATATCCTTAAATTGATCATTCAAGAAGAAACACTTACTGCGTATTCCCAAATGAAATAGATTCCTAAAAGGATATTAAGAAATGATTTTATCAGGACTAATGTACACCATGCAACAATCCAATCCGTCTTCAGAGTCTAAAACAAAGATTTTAAAAAATGTATTTTATCACTGGAAATTGAATAAATCACATAAAAATATTTAAAAGAATCAAGTAAATAAGTTGAAACTGAATATTGAAGTACTTACATGATTTGCTTTTATTAATAAGCAAGAGAATATGAGGAGTTGTAGATTTGCTATCGCTAAAAGGATCGTGACTCCATAGATCGCTAAAAAAACAGAGGCAAGAGAAATTATTTTTGGTTTATCGAAGAATTTAAGTAATAATCATACAAACCCACCTGTATTGTAAATGTAAAATGATAAAAAAAAATTTAATTAAGTATTACAATAACTTAAAAATTTCTTCTGTGCGAGATGTCTCAAAAATGGATATAATCTTTGAATGATAATTATATAAATAATAAAACAATGTGCCAGCGTTCTTGCATAGGGTTAGAGCATCTTCCAAGTGATCTGGGCGTCCCGGCTTCGAATCCCGGTTTGGGCGTGGTTATTCTTCATCTGTGAGGTGCCCTGTAAAAAGGGGTTGTGCAAGCGAATGTGAGAGTTTCATCTTCATATGAGTTAGAAGTCAGACCTCTGCCCTCGGGTGCTCAGGGATATTTACCCTCAGAAGCTACTGTACGCTCAGGGATATTTACCCTCAGAAGCTACTGTATACCGTGGTAACGCGGACACGACAGCATCATCAATAAAATAATGTAAATAAAAAAAATTCATGACTCATAAGAATTCAAATAAATATAGAATCTTGTACTGTCTTGGAAGATCAGCGAGTCGTCAAAAATATTTGAATTACTTTTTATTCCGTATGAACACATAAGGACAAGACTTATAAATACAGGCACAAAAAAACCTAGACACGAATGATATAACTATAAAATAAACATCGAAAAATAATACGAGCGAAATATGCTGTGGGAAACCATTATGGCGGATATCACCACCACGAAAAATGTTGGCCACGTTCTTTTCTCATTCCCCCAATTCATATTGTCACTCTATCGTAGCAATCTAGTTTTTAAACGTCATATTTCGTAGTTGTTACAATTTTGTCAGCTTCAAAAATTATTGCCCTGGCACTAATGCTTATGCGAAATTTTGTAACTATAAACTTCGCTAAGCATACCTTTTAGTAACAAGGAGGAGTATATTACAATGACTGCTCTGAAATGAATCGATTGTAATTGGTCTTGATTTAGAAATTACTATCTGCCTTTGACGACCAGCTTCTAAACCCAGATTTTTGTCTTTTTAAGCCATTTAATGATTCATATAGAATGCATATATATTCTTTAAAAAATATTCACCTTAATTTTTGGTAAAAAAAATAAACATGAATTCAAAGGAATCAGTTTACTGTAAATTAAAAAGTGTATATATTATGAAATAAAAGCGGAAGTGAAACGCCTATTGCGAAGTTAGTAATTAGTGAAACCACGTAATTGAATGTTTTGATGGGTGAGTTTTTATTCCATTTTAGCAATTAAAAACCTTGTATCAAATCAATTGTGTATCAAACTGAATCTAAAAAAATATTATTGAAAAAAAATTGTATGAAAATGAAATTGAAGTCATTCAAAAAATAATTTTTTGAAAGTCTTAAGATAACACCATTTTTGAAAATAATTTTTGGGAGATATGAACGTCAATTTACCGTCATAAAGATTACCCACCTGGCAATAGTTAAGCCTATTTTTGAGTTCTATTAAAGTTTCTATTTCATATTCACTTCTTTATTTCTTTTATATCCTCTTCTCTTTAACTGAATGGACATTTTAGTGAGAAGGCAAATAATCTTCAGAACATTTCTAATAATATTCCATTAATTACCTAAGTGAAGGATTGAATTCAATGCAGCTGTAGAAACGTTCAATGAAGCAGTCTTCAATTCGTAAGATGGTTTGTCTACTTTAGACTGCTACCATCCATCAATCTATACTTATAATAAAGCTCAATGTGTGGGAGTGTGTGTGGGGGGGGGTGCTCTACAGGCCTTTGCTTTTGCAGATCTATGTTATATTATAGAAATGACTAGCTTGCGTATTCTTGGTTTATTCTTTAAAATTGTTCCATGATTTTACAGTCACCTTCTAAAAAGATACCCACTGAGAGTACCAGATTTGGAGATGAAAAGCATCCAGTATGGTGGTTGGTTCTCGCTACTCGGATCGCCATAGTAACGGTATTGAGCCAAGTTACCTCTCACTAATGACTGGAAATACCTCTTATAGGAGGGGTTTTACAGAGACCAGTGATGGTCGTTAGAATCAACCTTTTTCCATTTCATTGCTGTCGAGGCTGTAGATCATTCGACGAATCCATATACCTTCAAGCGGAACTGGTGTAATTCCAATGAGATACATATGAGAAGATCTGATGATTAAACTTAATCTTCTTTCATGTGATGAAGTAGAAATCGCGCCTTCAGTTATTCCTCTCTATTTGGAGAGCAACGAAATTACATCACGGAATAACTAGCAGTTCGCTTCATTGCAAAAATATATGTATAAAATGTATAGATAGAGAGAAAAAGAGAATTTATATATATATTACTTTAATCTTATTCTAACTATTAGCTATTCATTATCTTATAGCTAATTCTAGCGGTTTTGAAATAGCTATTGGATCAAGGTTAAAATGGACGAATAAATGTGTTAAGAAGCTAGTAGTAGCGCAATGTTCTTAAAAATACTTTGTATTTATTTTTTTCATGTTATAACCATCCTGAATAATTTATTCTCTGTTTCAAATTTGTGTTCTAGTCAACTGATACGTTTTTTGAAACGAAATGTTGTTTGTAAATCAATTGTAAGCAAAATACTTATAAAAGCATTTATTTTTTATTTTGGGTTTTTGTGAGCAGCAAAAATTTTAATTAATCCAGCCTGCTATCAACTGGTCAATTCCACATCGTTTCATCTTTAAATTTTGGTTTTATTTCGTGATAACATTTCACGCAAATCACGGCATAAAATTAGCTACTGTTTGCATTTAAGTCTAAACTTGATTACTTCAAAATTATTCTATCAATGAGAAATAAGTACACCATTAATGAATTAGAATTGCCAGCTAGTCACGTGAAGAAATTCTAACAAGCAAATAAAGCGACATAGTTTTGTAACTTATTCCTCTTAATTGTATCCTTTCATTAAGCCTTTTCCATCGAAATTCCTTAATTAAATCAAGATAAATTTTCGCCTCAGTTTCAATCAAATAAAACAGAATTTAATGCGAGGAATCTGTGAGAACATTTCTTTTTCACAATCCATTATTCCTCTTTCCTTCAACATTTAACCAATCTTTATTGAGTGGATAATCGATACCAAATCCTTACAAAATTGATTGATAGAAAAATCGATAAACTTTCTTTCTCAGAAAAAAGCCTACTTTTTTACGTGAAAAATTTACAGTTAAGAAATGTTTCGTCTATACAATATATTTCAATCGATGGGTTTGAGTTATATACCCATTTCCTTTTGAGGTGATATACTCCCATATTTCATGGGAGTTTTTTTTTTTTCCTTCTCTAAAATTGAAAAATCGATTTGCTAGTGCTTGCGTAAATATTTCGTTCCAGATTATTTATTTCAGTTCGGTAAATTTACTGCTTTTTTACCCAAAATATCTCACGAAACTCCTTTTTGTTGCATTAAATTTTTCTGATTTTCTTAAAAATAAACTTTAAAATTTATTTTAAGGGTATGCTGGAATCAAAATCACGGATTAATAGATAAAACTCCCTAATATCTAGGGTAATTCACTACCACATGCATAAACTTCCGGGAGGAGAAGATTATTCGAAGACAAACTGGAATTGGATAATAATGCAGAGGATTGGAAGATAGCTTTCGTCAGTTTCTAATGTACATGGAAGTGCAATGCATAAATAAGTCATATCACTGACTCTCCTACAGCCTCGAAAGCACACGGATAAAAAAACTGAATGACCAGACTGCCGCTACAGCAACACTGGCGGGAAGTCTGGTTGAGTTCTAAGGGCCATCACCGGCCACGGTATAACCCTTCCCTAAATAAGTACTTCCCGCGATCGATGGGAAGAGCCATACATCCACCTTTTCGTGTACCCTCCAGGGTATCGAGAACCAACTTCAATACCGGGAGCTTCTCATTCTCAGGTACGAGGTGCTAGCCCCGTGGGACGAGTTGGTCTTAAGAAGAACGAGGACTCTATCACCGTGCTTATTTAATGCATTGAGGAACTTCGCGCAATTCACCAAAATAAAATCGCATGTTTAATTACTAAATATTTTCTTCTTATCCTCGTTTCGAGGTGTCCCCCTTTGTGATGCAATGCATAAGTAAGAAAAAGGATTTTATTTGTCAAAATATAGCGCTTGAATTTTTCTGAGAAGTCACAGAAGATAATTTGACTTAAACGCCACCAACTGCAACACAAAACGTAAATTAGCTCCACGTGGAATCACGGAAGTTTTTGAAATATACTGAGAAACTTTCGATCGGCGGCAGCAGCTCTATTGGTGAATGTAGCAACATCCTCGATGTCCTCGTGTATTGTACGCTAGATTTTTAATGCGACCCTTATAAATTGCTTATTATTGTTAGACCCTTTAAAACAGAAATATCAGCAAATCTTTGTAGTAAACCAAGGAATATTTGAATGCTGTTTATTCGACTCCTTAGGTACTCATTACGTAAAGTGATTTTGTTTAAAGCGTTTTTGTATTGCAATTTTATGGATCTAAATAATTTATTTCGTCGTTCCGAATAATATTCACTGTTTCAAGCAGCAGTTTTCAAATTATTGGGAAAAGCTTTAATTTTAAACATGACGTCATTATTTTTTCACGTGCATCCATATCTTACAATCCCCTTTAATTTCAGAAAAAAGGTAACTGTATTTATCAAAGGGGTTCTAAGAATAATAAAATGATTAAGCTCTGAGAGATTTCACCACCTACAGCCCCACCTAGTGGTCAACATCGGAGTTAGCATTCTTACCTCGTAAACAGTACAAAATGAAGGGAAAAAGTCAATGCAAAGTTGTCGAGCTTTAAATATTTAGAACAAGAAGACATCTTACGCGCTTTAATGCTAATAGCAAAACCTCCAAAATGTAAATTTGTTTTCTCGAGATTTCTGAAATTGACATAAAACTATTAAAAAGACAAATAATTATCACAAGCCATCTTTTTTTTCGATGTTCAATTCGTCTTCTACAATGAAGATTTGGACCTCTGTACGGATTTCGCCTCTCACACCTTTTACCCTTTCAAATGATGCTCAAGTACAATTAACCATAATTCGTTATAGAAAATGCTGCGGTGTTGGTGGAAACTTAACGTTTAAGTTATTCCCATAATAAAATCGTTTTTTTTTTTTTTTTGTCTGAAAAATAACATTTTGTCCGAAAATAACATTTCGCTTTTCGTTAATGTCTTCGGAAAATGCAAATAAACAGATGTATTTCTTAAACATTTTGTTCTTAATATTAATGCGCACCAAGTATCTTACTATATTAAATCGATAGCACTCTACATCTTTGTAATGCACATTTTTTTTATCTCTTGTACCGTTTTTGAGATAGAAACACTAACTCTGGAATTTGCCAATATGTCGCAGTGTTAATAGTCAAATGACGTAGATCACATCTATTTTACTATTCCTAGACATCTCTTTCCTGAATATAGCTGCCATCGTTTTCAGGTTAAGGAGAGGGGAGTAGGTAATATTTAAGTGGGCCCCCTATTTATAAAGAAATATTCAAAATGAATGCCTTGATTTCACCGCTTTACAGTTCAACAGGAGTTTGAGGTATTTATTTGAAAAATACATATTTAAAATAGAAATATATTCAAATTTAGAATACAAGTATTATAGATTGTCTTTAGCATATATTGGGAAGCAATTGTGACAGGATTTAAGTACCTCGTTAGAATCCTTTTATGAATTCTTCCCCAGCTATAACAATAAAACATCCACATTATATAATACATGACTGTAAACAAGTTTGTGTTTACAGTCAAGCATTATAAAAGACTGTAAACATCCACATCTTGCACTCAGAACAGTTGAAATGCCTCAATAACATGCTACCATATCAGTAAATTAGTCTTTTGGTTGTCAGTGATAAAGACCTTTTACTCGAGCCACCACAATATATGATTTCTCTGTCGCTGCAGGTGAATGCCTCTGCGAGTTCGACAAATATTGTTGATTTGAAAGACCGTATCCCAAATGCTATTGTCAGTATCGACAAAGACATTTTACAGAAAATTTAGCAAATGCTACGTTGTAGATTTGATGTGAAACGTATTACAAAACGAGCTTATATTGAATTTATGTGGTGCTTCAGTTGAAAACATTAACTACCTGCGGTACAATGAACTTGGAAATCAAAGCATTCATTTTGGTTCTCCATTTCTAAAGCATTGGGTTTAATTATAGAGCGGATTAATAACTTCAGGACTGAAGAGTTATCTCAAAATTAATTCGCAATCATATAGTACAGGAAGGGAAAGGGTAGGATTAGGAGTAATCACGAATGAACGTATAAATGAATATTCGCCAGAGAACAATATACATTTCATTAATAACAATAGACGCATTTGTGAAATACTCAAGGTTTATAGGCACTCAAAATTATACTCACGCACTGTAACATATGTATGACATGTTGTTGGATCATGGAAACATAAACATTCCGAAAAGTTGAAACGGTAAATCTTTCAGGTGAACTCATGCGAAATAATTAAGATAGGATAGATGAAACGCCATTTTCCTCCAATACATGAGAAAACAATGTTACGTCATCGTTTAAAAAATGTCATGTTTCAGTATGTCATTAATTTCGTGAAACTGAAGCAGAAGAGTTCGATTCTTATTTCACAATGAAATGACGATTAGGCATGTTACTAAGTCGAAAATGCCGGCTACATGGCTTAGGGGTATCGCGTCTTCCTCGTAATCTGGCCATTCCGGGTTCAAGTCCTGGTTCGGGAATGGTTGTTCTCTACCCTCTGTTCTATCTGCGAGGTATATGAATGAGACCCCTTGTAAAAAGCGAATGTTTGTGTTTCGATCTGTGGGTGAGTAAATGAAATGTATGAATGAAGTCAGCCCCGTAAAACGGATTGTGACGCCTGAGCAGCTAAACGTAAATTTGGCGCTACTGAACATAAGAGACACTCTATCCACTTAAAATCGCTGACTTTGTCAGCAGGAATGTTTATGACAAGTGCCATAAGAAACAACAACTAATTGATGAAAAAAGCTATCTTAAAAAATTAGTTAACCAATCCAAATCAAGAAATGTTCGATAACTTCAACCGCCAAGGCACTCAAGCGTGATGCATGCACCTATTACATGATATAACACAATGCCTGAGCCAACAATAACTGAAAGCGTTTGCGCAGCATGAAAATACTACAATGTCATTTCGAGAATGAAGATAGCATTACCAGCTTTGCATATGATTTCGGTTCAATTTATAGCCGTCAAATCTATCCATGCGTTTGTCCCTCAGGGGCACATTTTATAGTTATAACGAGTTTCAAGATCTCGAAGTTCCCTAGTGATCGGATCTGTCTTCTGATTTTAATGTGAAACGTATTTTAATTGAATATCCATTTTTTTAATTCTCGTCGCCAGAACTTCTTTCATCCATCTTCTCTAAGCTTGTCGGACTTGGTTGGTAAGAATTACCGCTCAAATATTTTAAAATATTTTAAGGTTTTTGGATTTTTTACGGACATTTAATACGTTTTAATTTGTTCACTGTTTTTATTTTTTACATTGTAACACCCGATTTCTGTTTCAAAATCATTGCTTTTATTTTACTTCTAAAATTTTAGAATTTTATGCACTCATTGTTACACAAACGCTCTCGGTGTTTCATTATTTTAGATTTTTGTTAATTTATATATTTTAATCTAATGAGATAACAAATCATATGCTTGGCGAAAATGGCTAAGAATGGCTCTTGGCCAGAAAACCCAACCAACCAAGTTATCCGGATTTTGTATGTTCATAATGTCCTATAGAATTAATACTTCTGGATGCAGTTATTGAAATGACTTAATTTAAAGTATATATTTACTCGAACAAATGACTCCTTTTCTTTTAAATATCAACTAAAAAAATATAAGAATTACTTCTTTCCAGATTATTTTCCCCTTCTTCTTTTCTAATAGAAAAAACAATGTTTATTTTCTCAAACGAAAGAGAAGTAGTGCTAAGAAGCTATATTTATAAGCATACAATATTTTCAACATTTTTTTAATACTCATAAGAAATATAAAAAAATTCTTAATAAAGCTAATGATAATTATTTTCAAATAATTACTTTGTATCTTTAATAAAAAAAATAAGATAAAGATTTCTTCTTCTACAAATATTAGACTGACAATTGAAACAAGCTCAAAAATAATCTTATTCGGAAACGTTTTTAATTCATTAATATGAAAAAAAATTAAATCTGAAACCTGGTTAAATCTTGATATTTGTAGTATCTTAAAAAATAAGGTAATCAAGTAAGAAAATATTCAGTAAATTGCTGTTATTAAACATGCGATCTTATTTTGGTGATTTCAACGAAGTTCCTTTAAGCATTAAATAAGCACGGTGATAGAAGCCTCGTTCTTCTTAAGACTAACTCGTCCCACGGGGCTAGCACCTCGTACCTGAGAATGAGAAATGGTTGGTTCTCGCCACCCTGGTGAGTACACAAAAATGTGGAGGTCTGGCTCCTCCCATCGATGACAGGACGTTCTTCCCAAGGGGAGAGTTGTACCGTGGCCCTTAGGACTCAACCACAGTTCCCGCCAGTGTTGCTGTTGCAGCGGTCCCGTCATTCATATCTTTCCGTTTGCCTTCTGGCGTGTCGGAGTAGCCAGTTTGTGGTTCTTAAGACTATATCTGTATGTGGCCATTAAAAGTATCATCGAACAAATGTCATTATGTTGATTCGATGTGCAAGCGCGGAAAGTCCGTATGTCATCCTCGATTTCTATGTAGGATTTAAAATTCCGTGTCCTCATTAGCCTTTAAGGAACTTCAAAATGAGAATTCAATCGAGCAATGTTGGGAAAATTCGAAATACATGTGCCATAATTTCTGTTACTTGATTTTATATTGGTAAGTAGTTTATCTTCATATGTTTTCAACTTTTTTGTGATTAGTGTTATAGCTTTCCACAAGCTTTCGCAGACAAATGCATAGATAAAATCTTATCTTTGTAGGGCATCATAAAAATAATGCCGTATATGAAGTAAAAATCTGATACAAACTATTTACTATTTCTAGGTGGCTATGAAATAAAGAAACAATTTCTGGGATGAATTTTCCTTATTTGGAAAAGTCAGCGTCAGTGTGAAACTGCACTTAGCATTGTTTCAGCCAGGGTCATTGATAGATTAATAAATAAAAAAGTTTCTTTAATCTCTGGATTTGAAGATGATCTGGGTGGAAATTTTCGTTGTTCAAAACGCTCAGTGAGGACACTTTATATTAGAATCGGTACAGATCCTCTGTTGCCGGCGGTAAATCGTTCTCTCAAAATACAATTTCAGAAATTAATTTATTGACGAAGTAAATCTTTATTTGTGAATATATGCTTTCTTTATTTAAAAATAAAAAGACTAGGTTGTATACTTGAAAACTCTGTATTAATCCACATCTAACGCCTTAAAATTGTTTTAAAACTATGCTTTTTTATATTGAATATATCGTATTGATGTAAATCCCTCAACTCTTCGAGTAAATGAAAAGCCTTAAAATTATTCACTGACCTCACACAGGACACTAAGCACAGTGCAAGTAACGATAACAAATCAGAAATTAAAGAAGCATTTTATAGTTTTGCCGTTTTGACTTCGAGTTAACCAAAACAAGTTCGAATTATTAACAATATTTTAACATTATGTAAAAATAAAAAAGGAGATCAAAGAAACCAGTAAAATTAGAATTATCGACGAATTCGAATTAAAGAAGTGTACTTGAAAATACTTTTTTGAATGTTCTGAGGAGCCTGCGGAAGCATTTTAAATCATTAATCATGATTTATTTATAACAAAGAATAATGAAACGCACCAATTTGAAAACGTCATCAGAAATACAAATTTATTCACGGCAACAAGAAGCACACATAAAACGAAATTTCAATATCTAGAATTTGTGATGTTGCTTACAATCAGTGTGAATGTACATGCAATTCAAGTGTAAACCGAAATTGTTCAATTTCCTAAGAAATGAATTTGCTACATTCGCTTGGCGCAAAGATAGCCATATTCGTTGATGTGCTCGCGCTTTTTTGATTTCCACTTCTCTCGTTTCACAATATAACGAGATTTCCCTAAGACGTTTAGCCACACGTTGATTGCATGAATAGAAAACACTAATGTGCAAGATTAAAATGGGCTCTTATGCGCGAAATAAAAGTAACTATCATTGTTTTTGTAAATAACTTTCGCAACAAATGTACGGCATTCATTAATCCACGGTTTCATCGTTACTTCTCTTGACTAAAAGGCAAGTAGAATAATAAGCTTGGATAAAGGTAATGCTTTGTCTCCTAGATGATACTACTCTCCTTTTGGTCTTGTTGCTATTTGTAGTGTGGCAAAATCATTCGTTTTCTTGCCGCAGCCCATAAATTGCAAGAGGGTCATTTCCTTAAAAGTAAATAGACTAGTCTAAATCGTTAAATCATGGTCTAAGTGCCCATAATGATTATTTTCGAAATGGGCTTCATGCATACAAATCTAAATGTTAATGAAAAGGATTTTCAAAACTTCGTTTCATTTATCACATACAGTGAAATCTGTAGAATATATCTTAAATGTTAAATAACTGTTACTTTTGCAATTAATGCGGTGCCAACATTTAAAAGAAATATCATTATAAAATAAAAAATAGCAGATCATTACCCACGTAATATATTTTTTCAATCATTCATAATAATATAAAGAAATATCGAATAGAAAATATTAGAAAATGTGAATGAAATTATAAAAGCAGCTGTAAAATAGCAACTGCATTCTATCAGTTCTCAAAATGCAAGAAAATTAAAGGAAACGCACTTAAAATAAAAATGCTGAATTTCCATTTATGATAGAACATCTTTTTAAATCATTTGCTGTTTGATTCACTTTAACAGCAAAAATTTTGTGGCCGGGATAACCTGGTTGGTAGGGCGTTGCATTGGGTTGTGAGTTCGAACCCCGCCTGCCGAAGACTCACCGTGTATATGGTGGCTGGTGTACGCAGGAATCTGTCGTAGCCACAAAGTTCTCCAAGTCCAGACAATACCACTGGAGGTACTAGATCAGAGTTGATCGTTCTCTGATTCAGGACTAAATTACGATATGTGGATGAGTGAATGAAAAGTATGAATGAAGCTCGCCCCTGGGACGCATGAGTAGCTAAAACGTACATGGCGCTACTGAAACTCTGCTAAAATCACTGACTTTTCGATGACAGCTGTCTTGTCTGTGACAAGTGCGAAAAGTATCAACAATTCAAAAAAATTCCAAAATACAAGAAATACTTTGCAAGCATTGAAAAAAAAAATAATCAAAATTGCACTTTTTCTAAAGCCATTTTGATTTAGTTTCCTTCAACTAAAAAAATTATAATATCCTAAATTTTTTAGCTGTTTAAAGTTAAAGTACAATTGGTCGTGGCTAATTCAAAGTTGACGGAATTACAATAAAATATTTACCCAAAAATTCGATTAAAATCAAAATGAGTATTAAAGAATTCTAGAGAAAACGACAATTTTACTGCTAAAAATAGAACTAAAGAGTTATTTTTAACATTTAAAAGCTAAGTAGTATATAATTAATTTATTAACAGTAAGTAATATTTTTTTAAATAAAAAATAGTGCAATTGAAAAGCTTTAAATAATTTTTTAAATACAAATTTCAATAAACAAGCTAGCAATTTTAATAAAGAAACAGTACATAGCACATGACACTTTCAATCCAACAACTGAAAGAAAAATTTAAAATGAACGATGCAATTTGACACTTCAATTTTTTTTTAAGTGATAAAATGTTTATTGTTTTTTTTTTTTTTTTTTTTTGGTTGAATAAATCGAAAGCACTAAATTTATAGAATCAGTGAAGGCGGCAAAAAAAAAGCATTCCTTATAGATTCACAATTAGGGGATAGAGCACAAGATTATAGATATATTTAAATAATGAAAATAAATCAAAAATAAAACCAGATTTTTATAATATCTAGTTTTGACTTTGTGTTAATCAAATTAAGCTCACATTATAAATGATATTTTAAAATTTTGTTAAAAGTAAGTTCAAGGGATCAAAGAAAATTTGAATTAACGATGCAGTAGGAAATTTCTCAGTATTAAAATTCCGCATGTTGTTCAAAAATTTTTGTACACTTACTTCTTTCATATAAAAATTATCATATATAACATACGGGGGATGATCCAAAAAAAAAAGTTTACAAGGCAAAGGAAAAATACTTTATCAACAATAGACACAGGATACAAATGGTACTTAAGAGACATATGTGGTGGTCATTTCTCTACATAATCACCAAACCTGTTGAGGCATTTATCACTCCTCTGGACCAATTTGTTTAACCCGTCTTGGTAATAATCAGATCCCTAGCTATTGAGCTAGTTCACGGCACGTTTTTGAACATCGCCGTCTGATATGAACCTTGTTTCGGATAATTGTTTCTTCAATGTCGGAAAATAGTCACTGGGAGCCAAATCGGGGCTGTATGGGGTGGTGGCTTCAGACCTCCCACCTAAACGTTTTTTCAGCAATCTCTCTGCTCGCTTCAAAAGAATGACACCATTTCGCCACCTGTTGTCTACTCATTGCTTCGCCCCCATAAACTTCAGCGATTTATCTGTGAATGCCCGATGGGGACACATTCTTGGTCCATAGAAATCGTATCACGGCTCGCACCTCTGTGCGAGACCACTTCTCTAGGCGTCTTGCCATTACTGTCGCTGTTTCAGGTTTCAGTACTAACACTATCTGCTCGAACGACCGGCCTCTGTCTCCACTCTGGGTAACAATATTCCCATCCACAATTTCTACCTTCCAAATGCTGATGCTTGTAACCGTTTTTTTTTTTGGATCACCCCTCGTATATGTATATATTATGTATATAAGTTTAAAACAAGAAAATCATTATCATATTTATCTGTCAGAACACCTTTTCATTTGATGAACTATGTGGGAATATTTTCTCTTAAAGCTCGTAAAATACAAATATTTTGGATGCCAACTAATCAGTGCTTTAAATCCATCAAAAACTGTAAACTCAAAACATAAATCTCCTCCTTTGTAGCTATCAAAAGTGATTTACTATATTCTGCAATTTTAGAATAACCTTTTATACATAAAATAACTTCTTCATAAAAAAAAGGCGCTTCTTGAGATTTGTGGGCCTCTAAATTGTAACAACTCCTTAAATTCGAACTATAAAGAATAAGTTTCTAAGCAAAACATTTTATTATTTTTAGACGAAGAATGACAGACATTTCATAGGTGAAAAGTGTTGATTCTCCACATAACTTGAGACATATTTTAAAAAGTAACTTATAATTCTATATGCTTCAGTTTTGCTGTTTGACAGAACCAAATAAATTATTGCAAACGACCTTCTAGAAAACAGAATAGAAAATTAAAACGCCTTCGAGATAAAATTATTGAAAATTTATTATCTAGAATATAACTAATTTGAAAGAGAAGGAATTTAGTTTCTGCCGTATGCTGGTATTTTGTTTTCATTTCGAAATCCTATTTTGAAAGTCCACTTGGCAAATTTCCAAAGCTACTGAATTAAATATAATGGAACTCTTCCTGGGCCTTATGGTTCATAAGATCGGTGAAAATACGGAAGGATGCAGTTCATTATAAATAATGAAAATTCTAGCCTGATAAATTACAAAATAATTTGTCTTATAATTCTCTGATTATTTTTAAACAGTTACTGAATTTCATATCAGGAAGATATCAATCTTCTGACTTTATTTTCGAATTTCACTGCATTACATAAATAAATAGCAATATACATTCTATTTTAAATATAAAACAATAATTTATATTCTATTATAAATGCTATTATAATTATCATCTCTCAATAACTGACAAAAGGTATCAGTTACTGAGAGACGAAATGTCTTCCAATTGTTTCTTTTAGGATTTGATAGCACGCTAAGTATTTAAATTTTAGCTTCAAATATTTCAACGAAAAATTCCTCATAAATGAAGAAATACAAATCCATTGTCAAAAAACAAGTGACGATTTTTTTTTCTTCATATCATATAATGGCAAAGAAAAAGGCAGAATGGCACACATTAAATCCATTTGATTGAGCTAATAACTGTCTGTTAAAGTAATTAGCAGAAATAATTAGGTCATATATATACATCATAGGTTAGCGTTAAAATGAGATCATATACTTCTAGTTAGGAAAATGCTTTAAATGACATAACGAATTATATTTTATGATGTTTGATTCAATAAATGGGCTGCTAGAAATGTAAAGGCTTAATTGTTACATAAACCCCAGGACTTATTAGCCCTTTTTAGTAAAATACTCTAATATTTAAAACAAAAAAAAACAAGATTCCTCTTTTCCATACCTGTCCAAGTATGACTTTTTGAATTTCATTATTTTAGCCTATCAAGGAGGCATATTAGCCTATCAAGGAGCTTGAAGGAAGATCCACCCATTGATTGGTGGTTCTTCTTAATGGTCAGTGAAATGTCTAAAATCGTCTAAAAGTGATATTCAGAGTTCATAACTCAATCAGTTTGAATCGGCTATGCATAACAGTTTATAAATTAGTTATTGAGTCATTATTAGAACGGCTATCCTGTATAGACCTAAGATGTAACTATCTGGTTTATGAATTGAGCTAAGATTCTTTAAAGAAGCAATTTTGAAAAAATTGGGAAATTTGGTCCATTGTGTTTGGAGACCCCACGTCTAGATTTTATTCCCTTTCAGTCTGTTTTAACATTTCAACCTTCTTCTTCCAAACCATATACATTTTTTTTACTATCGGATACTTTAAGATATCGGCCCCCACCTGGGGACACGTCAGAAATGAGAAAGAGAAACTTCCGGTAAGGTGGTTTGTTCTCGCCACCCTGGTGGGTACAGAATTGATGGGGGTCGGCTACCTCCTATCGATGAAGGGTTATGCTTCCCACGAGATGGATTGCACTGTGACCGATGATGCCCTTTAGGATTCAACCTTAGTACCAGTCAGAGTTGCTGTCGCATCGGTCCGCTCAATCAGATTTAATACGAAAGCCTTAATTAGGCAGAGCGGAGTAGCCAGTGTGGTTATTTAGAAGATCGGAATAACTGGGAAAACTGTAGAAGGAATACGATTTTTAGTAAAAATATACATAGTATGACGCTACCATCAGAAACCTTCTGACTCGCATATTTCTCACATGATCAGTCAGATTCAGATTTTATGTTCTTCATGTGCTCTGGTGTTTCATTTTCCGTATTTTGATTAACCGGCTGAATTCTATTAGATTATAATTTGATGTTATATACATAAACAGGCTGTAAAACTACATTGAAAAATAGATGAAGATAAAAAAAAATTGAGAAATTTTTGATGGAACATTATTACCAGAAAAGAGGTAAAAGGTAGGGTACAGCAATCTGAAGCTGTTACATTCATATATTACTTTCATGATCATTAATATTCCGATTTCATGTTCCTCATGTGTTCTCATTTGTTTTACTGTCCAACCAGTCAATAGATATTATGATCTTGCGTCAGATTTTGTAAATGTACACTGAATATACAACTGAGCCCAGGAATAAAGAATGTAAAATATAAAAATTCCGTTGCGATATTTTACATTAAAATCGGAAACATTTTTTTAAAAATTACATGTCAAAGTCTGTTATTCTTGTCTTTACAAACAAATCGCTTCTTCTGTTGAAATGTAATTTTTTTTTGTTATTCGTTACTCTATGACGAAATATAAGATTAATACTGACAAGTTTTCGTTTTGAAGAGAGATCAGCCCTAACACTCAGAGACAAAGACAAAAGAATTTCGCCTTATATTAGAGTTGAGAAGCATTATATTCAAAGCATGAAAGACCCTTCTTTTTTTACTGATGTTTCAATGACAAATAATTGATAACTAGACGACGCATTATCTTGTTAACAGTATCGTGGATATGATCATCACAGATTAATTAACGAACATTGTAATAAAAGATCTCATACATATTGGCCAAATACTCAAGGAATATAAAAAATTATCATTTGTAATATGCTTTAGATATAAATATATAATAGCATTAAAAGTTTTGTTCTTACTGTGGGATCTTCCCGATCCACAATGTTCACGAATATTCAAATAAAAAATAAGCATTAAAATCGGTTTGAAACAAACGGTCATTTATTAATAGAAAAATAAGCAATACAAATATAATTCTGACGATACAAATATATAGTAACGAATATATATATATATAAATTGCAGTAACAAGGACACAGTCCTTAGGTATGATCATGCTTGACGCAAAAAAACGTTTTCGGCTAAGAGAGACTTCGGGAAATATTATACATACTGAATCAATAAAAAGGATTCTAAATATGAAAGCCATTAAGAGCATGGTATCTACAAAGAAAACAGATTAAAAACCACTATGCTCTACTCTGTATTTGATAAGAGTTTCGGCTGGCAGTTTTCATGGAAGATTTATTACTGTAATAAAATGCAAGCACCGATGCGCATGAAGTATCCTTAAAGGTAACACATACTTCATTAAATACACATTAATATTAAGATTTTCGATAGAAGTTTTTCAAAAAGGTTTCCCATTTTTACCTGTATTACTAATATATAGTAATTTTTTTGATTGTATAAATACACCCTATATGTCTTTTTCAATCCGTTTTTAATGAATTTATAATGGTATCAAAGAATGTTACGAGATAGTTCCAGCTGGAATGAGATTGTGCCAACATATTTTCCCTTTTTTAATAATTTTATTAATTTGCTTTCTTGTTTGTTTGTTTGGTACAAATTTTGCAATCAATTTTAAATGACTTTTTTGATGAGCTATAGATTCGAAACTTTAAGTGAAGACTAGAATTAGGTAACAATGCAATATTAATTCGCTTTCTTGTTTGACTGTTCGTTACAAATTTTGCAATCGATTTTAAATTAATATAAGATTGGGATCAAAAAAACTTTCATTACCTACAGATGGCGTTTTAGTGTTTTGCTTTTTTTATTTAATCAATCTGAACATGCTTTTATTTACTTGCTTTCTCTTCTGTCTGTTTGTTCGATACAAATGTTACAATACATTTTAAACTAACTTCCTAATGAAACAGGGGTTTGAAACTTTAAACGCAGCTCAGAACTGGATGGCAATGAAATATTAACTCGCTTTTTTGCCTGTTCGGTACAAATTTAATGATCACTTGTTGAGCAGTAAGTTTAAAATCTTTTCCAAAATGTCACATATATAAGATCAAAAAGCAGAAAATATTACTTAAATAAAAACAATTTTTATCATATTCAAACAATTTTTATCACATTTTTATCACAACAATTATACCACATTTTAAAAACTTATTAAAAAGTATAAAATAATTCCTTCCAGCCTCGTACAGTTTTATAACCAGATACAGATTGTCCTGAAATTTTGTGATTGTAAATATTCTAAAGTTTAAAACTCACAATCACAAATTTTTAAGAACAATCTGTTTAGGGTTATCAATGGGTAAGGGAATAAGAGAAATTATTTTATGCTTTTTATTCTTAAAAATGTGGTATGTTAATGGTTTATATAACTATTTCCATTAAAGATACACTTTTCTGTTGCAAGCAAAAGCTACAATTTATAGGGTTGTCAACAGTTAGCATTCGTAGTTACAATGTGCTGTCTGTAATTAGTATGTAATGAGCCGGTAAAATAATTTGACTTTAATTCGTAAAAATGAGTCTGCGTTTTGCCAGTCTATGCGAATTTTTAACTCATTTCTTATTTTCCCATCCCTTTCTGCAATAGTTTACTGTTCTCCTTAGGAGCTAGTGTATCAGAATGCATTTTCCTCTCATTCCCGCTACTTTCGAATTTTAAAAAATGTTGATATTTCTAAGAGTTAAGAGTTGGTATTTAGGTATTTTCTGAAAGGGAAAACTTCGAAACTCTTTAAACACACAAACGTCCCGTTATAATACAAATATTTAACAGATTTAAAAGTCCATAACCGTAATATCTCTTGCACATGAAAAATGACTCATGCAAAGAATGTAAAACTCATGCAAGAAAGGCAAATGAGTCATCGTGCAACACATAAATAATGCTCATTTTTAAACTATGCTTCATTACATATTATAGAGATAAAAAATTAAAGAGACGTGCATCAAAAGCCTTCTTAAAATTTAACAGTGTATGTAAAGGAATTTTAACAGTGTATGTAAAGGAAGAAAGAAAATGCAATGGCAAAGTACAAAATAAAAAAGATTTAAAATTCTTATATCAAGTGTAATTTCCAAAGTTATAAATTTAATTCATCTAATCTTACCGAATGGTCTTTCAATTTCTGTAATATCAATAGGTGTTAAAGTGAAAATGTCTGTCTTGTTCACACTCAGTCCAATGATTAATGGAATATTCCAACAAAGATTAGCGAAACATTGAAACTAGAAAAAATTAAAAAGGCAGAAAATCAATAATGTTTAAAAATCATGATACTTCTAAAGCATAAACTTTTCTAGAATTTACAACACTTTTGTTAAACTCATTTTCATTTTCTCATTTCAACGTCTTTTAATTAAGAAATTAGAGGATTAAGAGGAAAGGAGAAAGAGAGACCACGTAGAATTTTCAATGAAAAGGTTTGTAAATTCGCTGAATATTTTTGTCAGATTCAATTCAATTTGTAAAGATTTTAATCCATTGGGATATGAATATAATTAAAGTAAAAAGAAACACTGAAAGTCGCTTTATTTAAAAGTGTTATTGCATTCATTTGTGGAAATTGTATCTGCTATTGAATTTATGACAAGATGTTAATTTTAGTTTTCTATGATGTTACTACCCTCATTTTATAATTATCTAAACTTTTGACTCATGATAAAGAGCAAATGTGACAGCTTCCAAATGGTTAAGAGACCTGGGATTTCCTTGGCATAGCTTGAGGAAGAAATTTGATTTTAACTCTAATATGTGGAAGTAAGTTACTTCCTAGAGATTTTAGGGAAAACTGGACAACATTTCTGTTTCATTTGGAATCAAAATTCTAACAGTCTGGCTATTCCAGCGATAAATACTTTGCGCATCGGCCTACCAATTTTTAATTAATGTTGTTTGAGAAGAGATTCTGTGAATAGCATTCACATAATCGAGCTATGTTGCTCAATCATGGAATGCCTCGACCCGCTGAATCATGGGTTGAATACAATGAATTTAGCTAAATTAGATGAAAGTTCTACTTTGAATCTACAGTTAGGTTTGCTTTGGAGAGCGAATCTCCTTATTTTGAACTGTAACCTAATGATGAAGTAGATACCGTCCCCGACATTTCCTTTGCAAACATCCACACCTCAGATAGTTTGAACCTGACTGATTAAATGCATTTCAGGCCTACATAAACGTCCAATCTTAGGACTAATTGGTTTACGATTTTCAAAAATAAACATTATTAAGTCAAATACCTACCACCATGCCTTCACAATCTTGAGGATAAATTATATAATTAGATATACAGCTTCTGTAAATAATATAAGTACAATGCGAAATTCTTCTGATTACAAACAAACAGCGCAAGGAAAAGGAATTTTGAGTTTAGCTCCTTTTTTTCTTTTTCTTTTTCCTTATTAATTCTAATTAGTATGAATTGATTTTTCAAATACGAAACCTATTTCTGTAATATGTGTGTTATCGGGGTCATATGTCCAAATATATTTCTGCATCCTCTTGTCAAGAAGAATTAACCTTACGACCTTATCAACTGCATGATGATGTTCATGCATAAATCAGGTAAAATATTAGCCAAGTCATTAATAAATAAAAATTACTGAAAGAGTTGTGTCGGACATTTTTTTTGTTATAGCTTTTATATCCTTGTAGTTATTAGTAAACATATTTTATATACATTCAGTTATAGACTGCATACTCAAATCTATTCTAAACAAATCTAAACACTTTTTCTAAGATAATTCGGCCTGAACTAATCAAAAGGACTCTCAATTTTAGAGAAGAAACAATTTTTATTATTATCTACTTTTTTTTCATTTTAAGTTATAAGATATAATCATAATATTATACAAATAAATTGAATGTATTAGTTGATTGATCGATTAGACAAATATTCTGATATTTTTCATCACTATGTGAGTCTCTATTCTGATGTTGTCGGTAAAATATTCATTCTTGTGGATTAGTTTGCTAATCCTCCTTGAATTAGTCTAGCCAATTAATACTTTTTGTTTATGGAAATGAGCGAATTAAACGGACATTTTGTTCATCTAATTTAAATCTTACAGATCAGTTTTGGCACTATTTTCTTCAAAACACTTCACCTGCGGTCTTTAAATAAACTGGAAGAATGAGTGCTACGCGTATAGTTTTGTGTGCATATTTACTTATGTGATAGTTGAATTTTCTGTCAATAAATATGATGTCAACTATGCATTTACTTCTCAGAAAAAAAAATTTACAAATAGGCTAAAGCAACGTAATACACAGTATCTGATTTTTAAAGAGAATATGATTCAAATTTTATTAACTTTCCTAAATTAAAGAACGTGGACATTTAGAAAGGAAGAACGTAGCATCTTCTCGGGCTATTTCATGCAAACATGCACTTTATCATAGGACTGAAACAAAGAACTGACCAAAGGACAATCAGGAAAAAGGTATAGCAGAAAATCTGTCACATTTTATTTGCATAAACATATATTCTTTTATCTTATTTCTACATTAAAAAAGTTTTTTAGGCCGACAGAACTTACAAGTGCCTCGTGTATTAATTGTTTCCTCTCTAAAAGATTACTATGGTGAGATACCAGCAGCACGAAGACCAAGTCACTGGGCCTTCACTCCAATCCATCATTAGGGATAAATTGTGTTAAAAAATTATCTGATAGTGGTTGAGAACTCCTGATTCCATCTTGCATATTCCACATATAAAATTTTGTTATATAGAATAATGTGCAGTAGAGTTCAACGGAATTTCACTTTGACTGAATGAAAATACATGTAAAGTTATACTTCAACAAATGACGAGAATTTGCAAGGTTGAGACAAAGAGTCTGATAAATGGAACCAGAGGCTCATCTCCAATCCTATCAATATGCTTGTGCACAAATTATAAAAAAGCTATTGATGCGCGTGGCAAACGCTTAAATGCCTTATTAATTTTTCATAGATGGAAACACTGTCCCCCCCCGCTCACTGTTGGTGAGGATTAACCATAATAGTAGTAACCATAATGGTCCTCACTAACCTTCTTTTCTCTTCTGTTCATATAAGAGGATGAGATTACATTATATGCATGCGGCGGTAAAGATTGTTTCAACATTTTTGAAATTTCAAAGGTACCATTTATTGCTATAGTTGGTTCAGATCTCTGTTAACAATGTAATGTAATCCAACTACGTCCTAAATAATTGTATTTGCGTATATATTCTTTCCCTTAGAATATTTGCTCCTTTTGTGTTCAATAAATAATATTGCTTGATCAGAAAGCTGCCTCGTTATTTAAACACAACCTTTAGACACCTGTTTAGTTAAAGTTAAATTGCAATTCATTAATCGGATGTGTTTTGCTATCAGGGCGCATCAGGCATACATTTCTTTTCAATTTTTTGCTTTAAAGTATTGAATTGACACTACAATTATTGATTTAAATAAAAAAAAGTTTTTAAGCAGTGCTGAAACATTTAAGTAAAAAAAATATACGAGTTCGAAAACCTATAAAATGAGCCATGAAACTTAAAAAATATCAATTATTCTTGGAATAAATTCGAAAAGACGCAAACTTTGAAAGATTTATTCTTTTTAAAAAAGGTGCTATGGCAAAAAAAAAAAAAAACCCATCACATTTGCATTATGTTTTGAAAAATTCAATTTTTTCGAAATGGAAAAGGCCCATTGAAAAATGTCTCGTAACTACAAATCTTTAACAGGTGCACAGTATATAGCTCACTTGGATGTTTGGAAGGGGTGGGAACAAAATGCTGTTTACGAGGAATTGCATATATTATATATTTATAATTTGTAAATATTATATACATATTGTATAAATATATTTATTATTGCATGTATTTATGAAATCTTCTGGAAGTATTTCTATCATGGAAATCTCGATGCAGATTTTGAAAAAAAAAGAGAGCAATTAAAAAATAGTCTTTACATAGTAAATATTAATTAAATAGTCCCTAAATCGTTAAAAAAATATGGAAATACCCTCGGTATATGAAAATTTCACTGACACTTTCGTTATTAAATTTCTGTGAATAGCCAGGTTTGTAACGGCATTTCTTCAAAGTAGAATTATAAACTAACAAGATAAAAAACAATATGAGTAGAAGCGAAACAGAAGTAGATAAAGCCTATTCAACAGGATTACCAGGAAAAAATGGTTACCTCATTGAATGCAAGACTAATAAAAAAACGCAGATAAAACATTCTAATAGGAACAAATGCAACTAACGCAAATTCTCTTACGGTGTAAAACTTTATTATTTGCCATTTTTTTATTACTAAATGAAAGAAAAATTTGAAATCATTTTCTCTTCTTTTTTATCTGTTTGTTCAATGTAACTAAAAGCAAAATCTTTAAAATTATATTACAATCCCTAAGAATAAAATAATTTGATTTGAAATTAACTCTAAATTCTTCCAACATTGGAGTATTCTGTAAGTTCTTCAACAGGTGCATTTTTTGGAAGTCTGAAAAAAATAGTTTTAGAATGAAATCTGAATAAACAATTTTATGAAAATATTTTACATCATTTTATAATCGTTATTGCGAGATTCATGAAAATGTTCCGAATCTAGATACGGTATTAACGATCATTTGCTGCGCTGCATGCTTATATTTAGCCTTCCCACAAATTTTGATTTCACAGAAATAAAATAACCCAAAAATAGACAAGAGGGATAAAAGGGAAATAAAATATTAGTTATTTTTATATTCTTAGAAAACATTCTTTCCTTTCGCAAAAATTTGAGCATAGAGCTTGTTGTTTCCTTTTAGGATTCATTATCTCAATTATCATAAAACAGCATTATTTATTCATTTAATTATAGTCAGATTTATAAATCTGATTTCATTTTATTCTCTTAACTTTAAATCACTTGCTTAATATGATAACAATAAATTACCAATCACAATAATGGTAACGCTTAATCACAATAATGGTAACGCTTAATAGCGTTAAAATAACTCCAGTGATCCGCTTATCATAATCCTCCTTCCGCCCCAAAGGCAACCCGATAGTTATTAGTACCCCTGAATGTCCTCTGGTAAGAAGACAAAAGTCAGGCCAGAATCAGAAGGCGACTCGGTACCTAAAAACTTTTTTTCCACAATTTTTAATAAAATTTTAAAATTTTGTAATAGATAGATGTAAATTGTGCAGAAATTTAAATTTCTAAAATATTTTTCAGATTCAAAAGTTACAAATTTAAATATTTTAATTTTTTAAAAAAAAATTAAGCTTTTTTTAAAAATGCTTCTTCTTGTACAATTTTCAAAATATTTTCCCCAATTTTTTTAAAGTGACCTCACATTGTATGTAACAAAATTAGGGATAGGATTTTTGATATCTATATTAGTTTTTGAGGGGGAAAAAATGTTCCACAAAATTTTATGATAAAAAATCAATATATCAGATTTTTTACTTCGAACATTTTTAGAAATAAATCTAATCAAACTTTTAACAAATCCATCCCTAATTCTATTAAACAGACATTTAAGAGAACAGAAAAAATTTCATACAATTATAATAAAATGTGATTGACATTTAACATTTTGTAACAGAAAGAATTTTGAAATAAAGCAAATTGAGAAAAACAGCTTTATAGTTTCTCCCACAGTAAATTTATAATAAAAACAGCTCATATCAAGTTAGTGTTTTCTCAGAGAAATAATATGGCATTTGTAAGTGCTAAGATACCAATTTTATTAATATACATTATTATTATATTTATCAATGGCCATTATTATAAATAGGGATTATTAGAAAAAAAAGGGGGAGGAGAATACAAAATGTTCACTTTTTTACACAGTAAATTTTTTTTTGTAAAAATATTTATTAAATGATCTGCTTTTCAGTTTATCAAATAACTAATAATGCACAGCAAAAATTCTAGGTCATTTTATTGAAATCAGCCATTTTGAAGTAGGTAAATCTTCTAGACAAGGCATGCGACGAAAAACAGTTTCAAAAACATAAATACGAAACATTTTCAATATGAAATAGCTTATATAAATACAAAATATTTTAAATAATATATTATCCTTCATAATTCTATAAAAGTTTTGTGTTAATCTGAAGTATATAGATGAAGCAATCAAAGTATTTATTGACATACGCAGTAACGACATATTTGAAAATGACCAAAAAAGGAGTGTACAAATATTTGTATCGCAAGGTAATGCAGTGTATTATTATTCAATGCAATATATAATATAATGTACTTTTCTGTGTAAAATACTTATAAGATTTACTTATTCAATTTAATTTATCATCAGCATAATTTTGAAGTCGAGTTGATTTTTTTCACAACAGTAATTGAATATAATTTTCAGTTCAGATGAAAAACCAGATTTAGCACCCAGCTTCAAATTCATAGTTTTTTTTAAGGAAATCTGGACGAACTACAATACAAAACAATTTTGAAATTGGTTCTGTTGAAACAAAAATATATCTATTTTCTTCCAAACAAACATCAGTTTTATCATCTAGTTTCGATTTCATTGGCGAATCTGACAAGCGCGATTTTAAATTGGTTTCATTTAGTAAATTTGATTGAATCACAGCTACATTGAGCGGTTTTCCACCTCTTGTTATTCATAGCAAGTGAATGGGATTTCCTTTTATTGCGAAGCATTTACGAAACCATTTAAAAAGTAGGTAAGTAATAAATAAATTATCTAGTCTTGAAAAAGACAGTTTTGTTTTCAAAATGATTATAATAACCAGTGAGAAATTCAATCAAAAAGAGCAACGAAAGCAGTAATCAATAAATAAACAAGGATTTAACCGTTACAGTTTCAAACAACTTTCCTACTTATTATTTCATGGAAAAAATAAACGGCATGGCTACTCATACATGAAATATGTTTGATGTAAACACAGGAAGTGGGTGTGGCATATGATATCGCGTTAGACAAAATAACTCCATATCTCGCTAAATACTTGTCGGATTGTTTTGAAATTTTCAAATTAATAAGTCAAATGTTCAAGGATCATTATTCACTAAAAATTAGAAAATAGATACTTTCATCGATTTTCCGAAATTTTTAAGGTACCGAGTGTTGCAAGTCACTTTGACTTGCAGAATGTGCCATGCTTCCGCTATTTTATTAATCCTTGACTAATGGATTTTGTTAGTTATAAGTTAAATTAAGTGATATTAGATCCAGCCAATAAAATTAGGCATCAGTTTTCATTAATAGAAAATGTTATCATTCGTGTAGCTGATATGTGGATAAATGCTAATCTTATCTTGCTCGTGCTTCCAATACTATGTTAATGATAAGTGAAAATCTTTCAAGTCTAGCCTATAGCAGGTTTCTTACTTCCTTGTTGGTTATGTACGAGAAATTTGGGGTCAGGAAAAGAGTAAAATCAAATGATTCTACTAAATTTTTAATGTGTTAGTTAAAAATAAGAAAGATAATAATAGTAATTTAAAACATTTCAACTAAATTTTTGATGTAATCATTTCCATTTTTCTTCGATTATTGATGTCTTTCATATTACTTGGAATCGCAATAACTTTTTTGCTTAAAATTAAGGCAGCGTTAATTTTTTTAATTCGAAAAGAATTCATGACTAAAAAATGTCCAAGGAACTTTGCTCTAAAATGAAATAAATTACGTTCTTAGGCAGCATAATAAAGTAGACTTCCTGTTTGCAATGTTTTCTTTAGGTCCATGCATTCAAATCGGCCGTAATTGTATCAATTTTGGGGTTACATAAAGGACTAAATGTTTGCAACGCCAGTTGAAGAAATTGATGCTTTCAAAGTTAAGATCACAGATGCTGAGTCTAGTGTGACATGCCAAATATTTGACAATGCTTGAAGAGAATTAGAATACCATCTTGACATTTTTCAAGCGTTTAAAGGTGCGCATGTTGAAATTTGCTGACGTAAGTGGTTTTATTAAAAACGTCGTAATTTTCCTTACAGTATATCGAAACAACTATATGAAAAATTTTAATAGTTTTTTACAATAATATTTTGTAATCAAGTAAAGACTTTGTGACCACCCTCTACTTTTCTATTTTGGGTTTTCGGAAAATTTAATCATACTGAAATATTTATAGTAGATTTAAAATTAACGATTTCTTATGTGCCTAAATTGCACAAAAATAGTTTTAGAAAAATATTCAATATTTTAAACAATAGTTAGTATTCTTTATTATCTTTATTAAAACGTGCATAAAAATATCAAAGAAACGGAACTGATATTGTTGATATTTTCATGTTGGTAATAGCGGAAAATATACAATAATCTATATAATGAATGAATTATTATTATATTTTTAAAGCTAGGATAGACTAGGATATAATACACCTTATATATATTCTAAAGTCTCAAAGTAAAAAACAAACACAAATATAAGCATTCAAGCAACAAATACTCATAAATTTGTATAAAATAAATACTTATAACTTCTATTACAATGAAGGAAAAATAAGGAATTGTAATAGTACTAAAGTCTAGAAAATATATTTTATCTAATGAAACAAAAATCGATATTTCGT
This sequence comes from Argiope aurantia, assembly GCA_026543865.1. Lineage (NCBI taxonomy): Eukaryota > Metazoa > Arthropoda > Arachnida > Araneae > Araneidae > Argiope > Argiope aurantia. Next base: position 1,554,423 of record JAPMOR010065988.1, read on the forward strand.
AAAAAATATACCAAGTTTTGGTGTTCATATAGTTTAAAATGTATGCAATTAATCTAAATTTCATTTCATAGAGTGCTTCGAAATTTATGAGCACGTTTTCCAATCGTATTGTATGCCCGTGTTATTATATTTTTGATTTATCATTTGAAAAAATAATCGATAACGAATCAGTTTATAATTCAAAAATAAATACAAATTCCTACTTACAAGGCAAAGTACTCCTGCCACAATCGTGGCCACGTATGGTGAACAACACATTTTTGAGTTTTTATATATTTCCACCTAAATTTAACCATTAAGACTATTTGCGAAACAAGAAACAGAACAAACTAAAAGCGACTATGCTATCAACTAAAATAAATGAACTTTGCATCCAAAATATCTATTTCCAATTTCTTTCTCTTCTTTTATCAAACGTCTTTTCAACTGAATTTTATCGTTCGATTCTTATCTTAGAAAAGATACATGAATTCTAAATAGACATTTTCGGTATTTTATGCTTTTCTAGTTTTTAAAGGGACGCGTTAAAATTATCTTAAACTGAACTCAAAATAATATTCAATTTTGTTAAATTAAATTTTTGTTGTCACTTTTAACATCTTTAATTGTACGGAAATTTTGACATTTTGTGTTTATTACTTATTTGATAATAAATTTGGCAATTTACTTTAAAGGTAATTATTTTAAAATGTATCATTTATGTGCATTAATTTTAATAGTTATGTTTATCATTTATTTCCTTTATTCTAATAATTGTCATTTTATTATTTATGTTCTGCGATCTTTCCTCCTTAAAAATATTTTGAAACGAAAACTAATAAAAGTCCCATTTGAATGAAATTTCTTCATGTTTAGCTAAAATCAATTTTTAATTTTAGATATTTTCAGTAATTATGGTATTATTTCGTGAACTTTGTTAATAATTCCGATGCTGGCTGTTTGAGGTCTGTCTAATTATTTTGTGATTTATTATTTTAATCATAATATTGCTTGGATTTCTAAAATACTCTGAATTCAGAAATAATTAAAATATTTTAAAATTTGACTCTTTTTATCTTAAGTAATAGAACATACAGCTCAGTTCCTAACTGGAGTCATATTTTGAGATTTCAGCATTCCATTCTTTTAGTTTCTATATTTTAAGTACTAAACATAAATCAGGTAAATATATAGGGTTGTAAGATGTAATAGCCAAACTAAATCAGCTACTCTAATTAATGAGATAGAAGAGAAGTATGCTTTTAAAGTAGTCCATTGTTTTAAGTTGTAAGTAAATAATTTTCCCCTTGTCTTGAATGAAGAAAATTGTGCGATGCACTACATAATTTGAAAATGCGAATTAAATGGTGAGTAGGACACATAAATTGTTTCCAAATACCCCAAATTTCTGTACCATAATAGTTTAAAAATTGTTGACCTACGATTGAACAAGATCAGATCAACAATCACAGCTAATCTTCGATATCCCTCATTTTGTAGATATTTTGTGAGAAGGATATTTATTGGTAGCGGCATGGAGATTCTTACGATGAGATCAGTAAGCCTAGTATCTTAGCACTCATAAACTCATTTAATGCTCTATTGGGAGCGTTAAAAGACTTGGGCTAAAATCCAACTGCAGGTCTAACGAATAGCA
>JAPMOR010065988.1:1556458-1761995 GCA_026543865.1 Argiope aurantia
TGTTCCTTCACGCGGGTCGTAGTAGTCATTCTATAATTTCTGCTCATTCCAGCCTTCCACAAGTTCTCGACCTAATTTCTATGTGCGACAGAGAAATATTTAAAATGCTGTGAAAACTTTTGATCTTATTATTCAAAAATCATACCTGAGATTTTACTGACAATTGGCACCAAATGGTTGTAGAGCCTAGCTCCCATTCATTAGAAACTTGAGTGATAGAACTATGTGTATCAAAACCGAAACACTCAGAATGAAAGTGCTAAAATGGATAAGATAAATGTCCCGAAGCTAAACAAATGAAACAATATTATTTTAGCATTAAAAATCCAAACTGCCCTCGGTTCATTGAAGCTTCTTCTCATATAGTCAAAGACGATATAATACCCGAAATAAAATATATTTATTTAGGAAATAAAATACCCAAATAAAAAGCAGCAGATGAAATATAAAGACTTTAAAATTGTATATGGAAGAGGTGGAAAGGTTAAAGAAAAAAAAACTGTATGTACAAAATGTGGTAATACTTTCAATTTAACTATTAATATTGCTAGTTACGCTTTTCATATAATATATAATTTACTGTCTGTAACATATAAAATAGACTCATTAAACAAAATTTGAGAAGTAGGAGACATTCCAGAAAACCAAAATTTATAAAAATCAATCGATGCATTTTTTTTAGAGCAAGATAATGCTGAAGGAACAAAATATAAAGCGAACCTTGCAGCAGTTAATTTCAATCAAACAAAACAAAACAAGAAAAAAATGAAAATAATTCAGAGTGCATTTCTCAGTCGTCCATATAGAATGTTTCCTGTTATTAATTCAAGTATTCTAAATTAAATTAGATTATTAAGTTCTTTGACGTTAAAACTGCGCACAGAGTTGGGATAGCCTGGTTGGTATGTCGTTGCATTCGCATCCCTTGGGTTCTGAGTTCGAACCACCCCGGCCGAAGAATCCCCGTGTATGTTGTGGTTGGTCACGTGTAAATCTATCGTGATCACAAAGTCCTCCATATCGCGACAATACCACTGGGTGTACTGGTTCAGAGGTGATTGTTCTCTAATTCATATCTAAATGACGATGAGTGAATGAAATGGCTGAATGAATGTAACCCGTAAAAAGGGTTGAGACGCGTGAGTAGTTAAGACGTACTCTTGGCAGTAGATGGCGCTACGGAAACCAGAAACGCTCTCTCGACTTAAAATCGCTGATTTTGTCAGCGTTCATGAGAAGCGCCATTAGAAACAAGAAATCTGCATATTTATGTAGTGACGTAGAAGAAATGGTGCATGAGTTGCTGCCCCTCAGTTTTGAGAAATTAATTAGCGATAGGAATAGTTTATAAATTGAAAATGAATATTTATGATTTACCATTTGATAAAAATTGATATTTGTCTATAAAATGTCAATTACAAAAATCTGGATTAATACCTGGAATCTAACAAATGTGTATAAATTAAGAAAGACGATCAAAATATCCGTGTATTAACCATGGTTAGCAAGAAATAAGTGACCCACCTCAGAGGGCTCTAAAATGCGTTCTATTGATCCAAATGAAATAAAATTTGAACTACAGATTATTGAAATGATGCGCTTTGCTTTTATTAAATAAAAAAATGAGTACCAAAATTCATCGTTAAATGACATTGTAATACACATAAAACCATTTAATATGGTTTATAATTGTTAAATAAAGTAAAATTAAAATTGCTCAGTATGCCTTTCTTCATTTTAAACAATATGCTCTAATCGGAGAACCATATTTTCCATAGATGACCGGAGTGAGTCTGCAGGAATATTAAGAATATGACGCCGAATGTTGTCCTTCAGATCTGGTAGAGATGATAGCCTTTGACAGTAGATATTGTCCTTCAAATAACCCCATAAATAAAAGTCGCAAGGGGTGCTGTCCGGCGAGCGAGGAGGCCATGCTATTGGGAAATGACGGCTGATAACTCGTGCTTCTGTGAAATACTGCATTAACAATCACTTTACACGACGATCAATATGATGTGGTGCACCATCCTGTATGAAACTGGTATCTTGAAGGCATTCACACTGTAGAAGAGTTGTGATTAAAAAATCCCTCAGAATATCATGGTACCGTTGTCCTGTGACGAAATCGATTTGGATTTCATTTGAAGTTATCTCTTCAAAAAAAAATACGGTCCAATGATAAAGGTAGCTGTAAAACCACACCATACTGACACTTTTTCAGGATGCAAGGGTTGTTCCTGGACAACGTGAGGGTTTTCCTTTGCCCAAATTCGATAGTTGTGGGTGTTTACTTGCCCATTGAGGCAAAAGTGGGCCTCATCACTCCACAGAATGTTCCATAGTCGTGTCAACCACCATTCAAGCAAGGAATTGAAGAGCAAAAGTTTTACGGACCTCTAAGTCCCCGTCCTGCAACAGGTGCTCAGACTTGATTTTGTATGGATAAAAATAAAAAATCTGCTGTACGATTTTTCGTACAGTTGAATAGGCATATCCAGAACACGGGAAACAACTGGCAAACTCACACTATTATGCGGCGACTGACTGTTGGCTTCAACGAGCGCGGTAGTAACATTTTCAACACTGTAAGACGGGATTTTTTTTTTCATCCCCTCCGTGGAAGAATGCCAAGTTGACCAATTTTTTTCAAATTTCTCCAACATCTTGCGTAGGGCACCTGGAGATATTGCGCCTTTTCGTACCTGCTTCATACGAGGAAATTCCATTAGAGCTGCAACGGAGCTTTGTTGGTTCTGGTAGAACCATTTCACCAGTACCGCTATTTCTTGCAACGTAGGAATGACAAACAGAAAAGAAACTAATGTTAGTGCAGAATCCGCCTTCTTTTTATCCAAAGAAACATGCGCTGTAAAGCAAATTACGTTTCACCTTTTCAATATATACAAATAAATGCCAATTGTGTTACAACGCCATCTATTGGTGAATTTTTGTACTAATGTTTTTAAAAATTAATAAATGTAAAGTGCATTATCTGAATAACATGTAGTTCAAATTTCATCTTATTTGGACCAATCGAACGCATTTTAGAGCCCTCTGAAGTGGGTAACTTATTTCTTGCTAACCCTGTACTTAGACGATAGATAATTTAGACATAGATATTATATCATAACGATAGATATTTTTAGATAGACGTAGATATTATAAGAGTTATCAGGATTAACTGATTAACTTCTTGAAAACAGATTGACATGTCTAAGCACAGGAATTATATGCTGAATTTTCATGTTTAGCTAATAGAACGAGTTCTGGTATATCATTCATAACAACTTATTAGCAGAAATTTAAATATAAACCAACTAAAAGGAGTAATTTGGCTAAAAGAGTAAAAAGATATTTGATGAGTACAAAATATTGAAAAAATGCTTTGTGACATTAAATTTATTTCCTGAATTCTTGTTGGGGAAATAGGGAAAATGATCCATCATTTTCTGGTGGTGAAATTTTATTACGTAATTCAATAATTCCATAGAAATGTCATAAATAAAAATGATTATCGTTCAACTTGTGAAACAGTGTTTTTGATATTTCTAAGACATTATTTATATAATAAATTTATTATGTGAACTGAAATACAAATATTTATAAATGATGCTATAACCTTAAGTTTATTCGGATAGTCAAGGAGGAAGTTCAGCGATTGAAATATTCCAGATTCTTCGAATAAATCAAGGTAAATGAGCTTGCGTTCTCATTTTGAAAGATTTGCTGGACAAAGTAATTTGGTTAGAATATATGCAAACAGAATGCTAAATGCAGGTTTCCTTCTAAAAGTTATGAATGACCAAATGTTAAAATATCATTTAAAAAATATTTCATTAATTTATTAATTTTATAGATCTATGTGCTTTTTGTGTTTTGTATGTATATTATTAGAATAGTTTGAAAAATATATCATTATTAAGAGGGAGATAGGATAAAGCATGTGAATTATTTTTCTTGCGGGTGAAGATCTGAAAGGCTCTATTTCCCTCTTAGTCCCATAAGCCTTTGCTCAAGTTATAGTGTGCAATAACTTAAATACTTAAAATTCTGTGCTTTTTCTGTTGTTCATCTTTTTTATATTTTTATGTACTGAATGTGTACTCCCTTCAAATACATTGAAAATTATCAGCACTAATACAATATATACTTAAGGGGAATTTAATCAATTCTTTTAATATTAAACTAAAGAAATTTGTAAAATATACAAATATTTATGTTTGTTGGTTCCTGGTGAATTTTTTTTCTGATATCAGAAATGTAAAACTAAAACAAAGCTTAAATGCAATTTAAATTTTTTTTAAAAAAAATTCGAGGTGTTATGTGTGCACCTATCACTAGAAAGATTAAAATAATATCCTGCAAAACAAATACAGAACCAAGTTCAAACTAAAATTAAAAAGAAAGAATTTAATTGCATTTTTCCTCACGCTCTTTTAACTTAAATATTTTTTTAGTAGTTCTAGCAGAATGATTGCATTTTTCATTTGTTTCATTAAATGCTTGATTCAATAGATTTGTATAGTTTGTTGAAGAATGAGCCCTTATAATAAACTTTAGTAAAATGAACCAGAATTTCTTTTTCTTTTATACAGTCGCCCACCCCGCCACTACTGAGTGTAACAGTATCGACAGGATTTGCTATGGCCGACAAATGAACCAGGCTGAACTGTAGTTGAACTATGAAAATTGCATTAATGAAATATTTGAATGTTTTGCTCTGAAAATCTGGAACTCTTACATTACAGAGTGTGTAACTAATTATCCATCAATCGTGTAGAAGTGAAATATCCATTGATGAAGTTTAACCCCTTCACTATCATGACTCATGCCTGTGATTCATGGTTTCTATCCCTTTTCTGTAAGCATCAACAACATCCAATGTGTTTCAAAGCTTTGCTCTGTTGTATTTGGTATGTTTGAATTGAAGTCCCGTTTTGAAGCAACATTAAGATTACTTGGGTGTATCAAGATTCTCAGTTGTTTATGATTTCAAATCGACTTGCAGTGTTTTTATAAATTGTAACAAAAAACTCATTTGAGGTAATACTTGTTTAAAGCACGAAGAAATGCTCCACATTGATAATTTAATTTAAAAAAAATAATTTTAAGTTTAAGTAAAAAATTCTTGGCAAAATAATTGTATCGAATTTATTTACAAAAATATTAATAATGTAAATATCTTCAAATGGAAAATAGTTCATTAAAGGAATAATAAAACCTTTCAAATTGATTTTGGTGTAGTTCTTTTAAAACAGAAATTTTTTCTATTTTAAAAGTTAAAAAAATCATGCCCATGATCGTAAAACATGGTCGTTTAATACATTCAATGTTTTTCTGTTTAGCATGAAAAACAGCATCTTTAGTTACATTTTTTTTTATTATTCTGAATAGGAACCCCAAAAGTTTAAATCTTTTTATTTTTGCGGGGGGTTTTTTGAAAAGGAAAAAGAAAATAGTTTACCAACAAAAATACGAAAATATGATGCTTAGGATATTTTAATTGAACGGAAGTACCATTCTTATAAATTTTCTCCTATTTAAACTTTTTATTATGCATTTATTTCATAATTTTTTACAAGAAAAAATTATTTATCTTTATCGAAGTGACAATATAATATTTATTTCATTGATGTTCTGGAATTTAACTTCATTTAATTTGAATCAAATACCGTTTTTATAAAAAAAAAATGACGATACATAACTTTTAAAAATGTAATGTCTGTTCCAAAACAGATGCAATATATAATATACAATACAATGCATGTACAATATATGAGCATAAAATAAACACTTTTTTTTCAAGTCGGGTAAAATAAATATTTCATTTCTGAACATGAATAAAACATTTTTTTATGCCTAACATAGCTTACAAAATTGTAAACAATGGTTTAGAATAATATCAATAATAAACTGCTACCGGTTTACTCTTATTTTCGCAGTTGGAATGAAATAAATTCTTTCTTAAAACTTAAGGTGGGGGGGGGGATTCTGCACATTTAAGATAAATAATAAAAATCCTTTATAATTAATAAGGCAGAATTGGAGAAGTGGCTGTGTCCACAGTAACAGATTCGCAGTTTCTGGTAGGATCTCTACTCAAAGATCTAGCCAATTCCAGTGCACTAGAATACTTCCTCCTCCCTTGAGGTGGTACGTACTTGGGTGGTTCGTGGCTCATACCTTGGATAGCATCATAACTGAGAGACCATTGAGACCCTTCACTGTCACTTCTAGCGTCAGGTCTAGAAGGAGGTAAAGGTGCATAATAGGGAGCACTGCTGGCATAAGGAGGTGGTGGTGGAGGCATTTGAAGAATTTCCTCATTTGCGGATCTGCATCGAGCTAAATGGGAAATAATGTACATGGCCAACTGCAAAATTAAAAAAAAATGTTTATATTAGTAAACAAGAGCCAGCTAGAACAGTCCAATTTAGTATTCTATTAGATAAAAATTGTGAGCGGATTTTTCCAGTGAAATGGAAGAATACTGGGCAATGCAGAAAGAATTTTTACAATACCTATAAATTTTCCCATTGCTTTCATATATGTTGCATTACTAAACAGTTAAAAGTTGACATTCCTGGTGAAACTAATTTATCAGAAACCAAATCACCTTTTAGATAACTTATTCCCTTGTCGTCTTGTATCACACTATATGCGAGTAATAATTTTATAGCTAACAAAAGACATGAATAGGTAATCGCATAAGCGGTTGAAAGGGAATATAAATACAATTCTGGTTGAACTTAAAAATGAAGGAATGTACATTTCTGTTTTTCTATTAATGCTCACCAAGATATCATTTACAAAAAGAGCGTTATTAGCTAAATCTGAGGTACAGAAACACATACAAAAAAAAATGAACTATATTAACCCAAAAAATATAGCACTATACAAGGGGTTTATTCTAACCGTGGGGCAATAGCTAAATTCTAAACCTTTAAAGATAGGCATATACTTCTAATTGGAAAAGATGTCTTAAATGAAGAAAAGAATTATACTTCATATTTGAGTCGATAAATGTAATGCTGAAAAAAATTGAAAAATATAAATTTTTATACAGTTTCCTGCTTTAGCATTAGTCATATATAGAGAATTTCTTTCCTTAACATATAAAATAAAAACTTTTCATTATTTTATGAATAAAACTGATGAGTAATAACTGTTTAAAGTAATTCGTCAAATGTAAAGTAATGGATAAAAGAATTATTTTATGGAACAATTACCAGCCTTTGAAAAAAAGTTAAAAGTTTGAAAGAAATTAAAAATGTCATTGATATTTCTATGGATTTATATATTTAACGTTAAAGCTCAAAACATATATTCAACTTGCAAACAAAAAATAATCGAAAAATAACTCAACTTTTCCAGCAAAAAAGCATTATGAAACGAATAAATCCCTTCATTAAAAAATAAAATATTATTTAAAATACAATTATAATAAACAATTTTAAAGCTTAAAATAAAAACTAATATTTAGTAATTTTTATTTCTTATGTAACTTTAAAGGAAGTATAAAATGGCCTCCACGTTTTACGAACGTCATTCAATTGAACTTCTTGTAAGGTTACTTCGAAAAGAAGCTGAAGGCCGTATTATTAATGTTTGGGTAATACCTGACACTGCAATTTTCTGTGAGAAACAGGTTAATTTCCCCCTTTGACAATGAGGCTTTGTTTGTTTCAATGTTCATTTCATCAAACAGAACATATTTCATTCTTGTATATTTATGTCACAGTCCAATATTTGTGTTTCACAGTCAATATGCGAGGTACAGACAAGTTATTATCCAGGTTTTACATTTAATTTTAAAATAAAGTCTCAATCAAGATTTAAGATTTTTTTTTTTTTTTTTGCTATCAATCCATCATTTGATCTTTTTCAAACAGTACTAAATCTACATAATAGAAGATACGTTATTCAAACGCTTTTTCTCAATACAACTATTTCGAACCTAATTTAAGATTGGTTTTGCCTTACTGCAGTTCAAAATAATCAGGAATTAGCGATTTTTTCAAAATATAAGAGTTATACTATAAACATGTTTCATACTTACTACAGAATGATCACGATCAATTTCCTTTCCTCTCTTGTGAACAATATGAGCCATATATACCTAAATAAAAAATAAACTTCGTTACTTCATTAAAAAATATTTATTTTTAAACTATACATTGCAACAGATATTAAGTTAATAAATACGTACTCATTAAATGAAAATAATTTTTTTTTTTGTTATATAGATTTTTTAAACAGATGAGAAAAAAAACTATTAATACCTTATACACATTAACTTCGCCAGTTAGCTTTTTCAAAATATTACATTCTTTTTCATTTTTGAAAGAAAATAAAAATTTTGCCGGCGTCCCTGGCATAGGGGTAGCTCGTCTTCCCCGTGATCTGGCATTCCTGGGTTCGAGTCCTGGTTCGGACATGGTTGTTCTTCCCCCCAGGTTCCATCTGTGAAATGTGTGAAAGTGCCCCCCTGTAAAAGGGGTTGTGCACACGAATGTGCGCGTGTCATCTTCATATGAGCTAGAAGTCAGACTTTTGCCCTCTGGGTGCTCGAAGGTCTTTACCCTCAGAAGCTACTGCACCCCCTTTCCGTGGGAACGCGGACATGGCATCATCATCATCAGTAATATTTTTTCTTTACGATATGGAAGGCATGTAGCATAAAGATTTCTTAAGGATATTTATTGAATCTGAATCACTTTGGCACATATATCAGCTCTAGATTAACAATATCACATACAAAGAATATGTTTTTGTGCTTAACTCACTAGGAATAAGATTGATTCCCTTGAGATTAAGACCTTTGTTGATATTGATCTAAATCTGTTTGAAATATTTATTGCTATGCTCCACAAAATATCGTTGTTGCTTACATTTATTAATGTTGCTTAAGACTTACTGCTTGCGACTTTACTTGGTAATGTTTTCTACTTTTTCGTATACGAAGTATAGAGGAAGTATTGCAATTCGAACTCGAGATTGTGAAGAATCTCCATGTTTTAGAGCTCCCTGAGATCGAAAAACGCATTTCTGGAAAATTTCTGTCTGGCTGTACAATGATAAATAAAAAATGCTTTGAGTTAGACGAATTAAATTTGATATATGATCTTTGCACCAAATATACGAATTTCTATCATATTATAAGCAAAATCTATTAAGAATTAGTCTGTCTGTCCGTTTGTTCGAATATAAATTATCGCAACAATTACAAAAGGAATTAAGCTAGATAGATAAAATTTTGCCTTTTATATCTATTTATATTATTACATATATTTAATATCCATATTTTAGACACGTATCAAATTTTGATCCAAATCTAATAAGGGGTAGAACGTCTGAAGATCAGTATTTTCAGAAGCATCTAAACTTAATTATCTCAAAAACGCAATGAATTAAATATCTCAAATTTGATATGCGATTTTGTGACTGAAATTGTAATTCTGAGTCAAATTTCGGATTCAATCGCAATCATAAATCCATCTTTATTAGAGAGTATGCGAGAAAGTTTCTGGAAGATCACACCCACTAGTTTTAGATCCGATATTCCTTATTAGCTAAGGGTGCGATACAGGTCAAACTAAAGGTATAAAGAAAAACCAGTTTTCTTTTTATGAAAACTTATCCTACAAATAAAATTACAATATGACATCTACATCATTCATTGCTTTAAAGTTTGAATCGAACTTATGGAGCATTGGCGTTATAACTTTATTGAGCGTTATAACTTCAACCAACTTATAAAGTAAAAATTACAAGAAAATGTTAAAATTTTACTAATGTTTCAAAAAATTCAAATTTTCTGAGGTCTAAAATAGGGAAATACTGAAGTAATTGGGACAAAAAAAAAAGTTTTCTGCGGCAATTCGAGATGGCAGCACTCATATCTACCATCAGAAACCTACCAAGACCCATTTAATAACTACATTGGATTTGTTAATTGCGAACCGCGGGTAGATAAATAAATGATGATGTCATCTGAAACAGCACCTTTCTTTAGATATAATTGTTGACGAACGTGAAGATATTTAACCTATATCAGCAGATTCATTGTGCACCATATTCACATACTACAATGAGGATTTTGAATGGAATCCCGTATCCAGCCCGCAGTTCTCTAATCACAAAGCTACCAGAAACAGAGAACTCACTAAGAGAAAAATGATGCTTGATTATTTTGGATTAGTACACTTCTTTCTTCTTTCGCCACAGAATATCCCCGAACTTGGAATCTCTAGGATTCCCTGTCGGTTGAAAGGATATTCGTGTTAATATTTATTAAGAATTTTTTTTTAATTTACATATACAGTACACATAAAAAGTAACTATATACAATATTATAATGATGGAGATGTTCGGTGGGGAGTATAAGTAGATGAAATCTATTGAAGTTAATATATTCTGGAGAAGAGCTTGGTTGAGAAATGAAATGTAAATTTATACTCGGCTTGGGTCTGGAGAAATCAATTCCTCGTTCTCTTATAGGAACCGCACAAGATTTCTAATTTTGATCTTGGACATCTTGTTTCTCATAACGTTGGTCCACCAGATATTTTCTAGGTCGTGGGTGGTTTTTTTGAGATGAAAAAATGTGGTGAGAGGGCAGCTAGTGGCATAATGAAGGGAAATGCCTACTTCGCCTCAGCCACATTGATCCGATCCTTTAATATTGAATCTTGAAATATGAAGGAAAAGAGCCGTGACCAGTTGTAAAGATAATGTCAAGCCTATTCCAAGACGATGTGTTAAAGGACACTTTCGAGATGATTTGATAGATGTTTCTGCCAGTTGAGCCATTGTCCCATTCTTCTTGCTATCTCTGTAGGATTTGTACATTCTTAACAATTTTATATTTACAGCTATTGGGGAAACCGTTGAGAGATAGTGTATCGTGTGAGCCTTACAATTGTGAGATTTTAAGCCCTGTGCATGAGATTAAATTTTCCATTCTAGACTAATATAATTAAATGAACACATCCTTGAAAAGATTGTTTTGTTTGTTGATTCTAAAATAAAATTCATCAGTTTTTATTTCGCTATATTTTAGGAAAGAATATTCTTCATTTATTGATAAAAGCACAAATTTGTAAATCATATGTTAGATAAATAAAAACTGACTTGCAAATTTTTTATTTATTTATTTATTTATTTATTTATTTTTTTTTTGTGCACAATTTAGTATAAAAATTTTGATGAAGCTACGTACTTAGGTCAAAGCTTCAGATTTTCAAGTGAGGAATTTTTTTATGAACAAAAGATATCGATTAATCCTTTATCAGTTCAATCTCGTCTCATCTAGCGCTCTTCATTATGTATTATGAAAGCTTTTTGAGTATGTGTACTATATTATTGTTCACAATACATTTAAAATAATGACGTGTGAATATAAATTCCGATAAATCTCGTAATTTATTGACTGTTGGTGGAAAGCAATCAATCAGAACACCTAAAATCGTAAACATGCTGTTGTATTTGTCGTTCCTCATTCTGATCATGATTCAACTGAATGGTTACAACTATAATATTCCTATTCAGAACACTGTAGAAGCCACAAAACTCCCAAATTCTGATGATATGCATTTTAGGGGAGAAAAGGAAGCGTATAAAGGAAAAGAGTTAAAAGCATGAAGAAAAAGAAAATTTCTAATGGAAATTTAATTCAATCGATGCCATAAAATAATTCAATTAGAATCGTGATGCATATTAATTATATATTTAAGTCGTAAGGGAAGGTGGAGTAAGTAGGTGTTAATCCATTTTTAAATCAGAAAAAGTATTCTTAGTTTGAATATTTCTATGACTACAATTTTCCTCTTCCATACTATTGTAAAGTATCAAAGAGAACTTTTTCACCTTAAACTAGTATATAAAATTTCCTAAAGATAATTTATTTTTCTAATATAAAAACTAGTTTATAGTACTCAGTTTCTCATCTCACCGGGGCAAGTGGGCATCCAATTTAAAATATTTAGAAATAATAAAGAAAAAAAAAAGAAAAGAAAAACTTCTCTACTATCTGGAGAGACCTTTTCCTATTTACTGATATTTAAAATTTGGTTTCATGATTTAAAAAAAATTAAAAAATCATATTTGTTGTGTAGTTGTAAATGACAGGGATATTAACCTTTTTCTTTAGATGTAAACGGAAAATGATTTCAAATAGTCTCAGTAGACTTTCAATTAATTATTCGGCTTGATATATTTCACTCAATTACCTCGTGTTTTCTCATAAATGTATTTACATAGAAGCACAAGATAATTTGACATGAATATATTTCCACGAATCACACTCCTGTTTGTTATTGTTGTCATCTGTATGCTTGCTTTTACTCTCAAAAATTTGAATTTTAATCAACTGACAATTTTGCAATTGGTAATGCGACAAGATTTTATTGAACCGTTCGACAGGTCACTTTTCAGTATTTTTTTTTTGTCACTTTGCAGTTTTTTTTTTAGTCGACCGTTGCACCTTTAAATACGATGACTTTAAGTGACGATTGGGCAAATGATAAGTGAGAGGAGGAGTTTTAGATTAGGTAAAACCATAAAAAAATGACCCCCCTTCCCTTTCTGCATAAACATCCGGAGGAGGATTGAATGACCCTATATCCGAGAAAAGTATAACACGAGCCACATAATATGTGCCTTCATTCCGAGAAGAAAACGCAAAGACTCCCCAGACAGAGGTACGCTCCGTTATCGGCGATGAACCGGTTAAGAAGGCAGCACCTTTTTAGGTACCGTCCAGGGACGTGAAAACCTGCTAACTTACACAGCAATTTCTCATTCCCATATTTACAGTGTCTTCCTGAAGGAATTAAACATAAATTACAAGAAAAAAATGGGACTTGCATATGCCACAAAAATTAATAATAAGGACCATTTTGATTGAACTTTAGGTATGGAAAGCTTTACAAACTTTTCAACAAAAACATATCAGATGATCCACTCTTATTTTGATGCATTGCATTGAATTTTTTCATTGGATATCATGTGTTAGATCTAGTTTCCAAAGAATATTAATATATGGGGTGGAAAATTTATCAGAAACTCTAGTTTTCTTGATTTGTTTGTTGATTTCTTGCTTCACTCTACATATTCTTTATATTCTAATTTTAAGAATTCTGATGGTTTCATAGTTTTTGAAGAATTATTTACGTATATGTTTTGGCTATCTTTGTATGTGTTGTATTAAAACAGCATTAAATTTCTTCTCATTTTCAAACACATTTTCTTGGTTGTTAATAATATTATTTTAAATGGTTTGATTTTGCGGATTTTTAAGGTTGGATTTTTTTTAGGTGTTTGTAGAAATTTTGTTATACAAAATGCTTTCATTCTTCTGTTTTGTGTTACTCTGAGTTTGTTTGTTTTGTTGTTCTGTAAATTGCGTTCTGGTAAATTGGTTCAAAGTAAAAATAAGAACTTTCTTTCTGTGAATGTTTGAAAACTGTAAAATTTTGGAGGAACTAATAAATAGGATTCTAAAGGCTGGAAAATACTTTAAGGCCTTCTTTACAGATAAGGAATCCTTTTCTATCGACCGTATAAAACAGTAAATAATTCAGGTGAATTAATTGGTATAGGCTATTTAAGAAAAAAGGCCTTATAAAGGTTATGAATTATTGTACTTTTAATCAATATTACTCAAAAACAGGTAAAACGATGCGACATTAGTACTTTCTTCATTGAGGAAGGCTGACTGCTCATGTCCCAATTTTCCCCCAAAACGAGAGCCAGTTATTCCTGAAAATTCTCCATAATGGCAACCTATCTCCCCCCCCCCAAAAAAAAATAGAGAGTTAAAATGAAATTTATACCTCAAGTAATCCATGCTCGCCCTCACCAAATGAAGTTAATACATTTCCTCTTTATCATGAGTTCTTGTCTAATACAACTTCGCTAAATTATACAACTATTCCAAATAGGATTAGTCGACAAAAAAATTTTATTAATCCCGGCGAAATTACCTTTAGCATTTAAATATTTCAGTGACTACTAAATATCTTATTATAAATTCTTTGACTTAGAAATCTATAATTATAAAATTGTTCATTTAATATTATCTAAAGTATACTCACGTTGAAGAGAATCAAAACACCTCCTCTTGAGAAAGCAATTAGAAGAACTAGATAAGTTAAAGTTTTAGTTGGTTTCATGTTTTCAGTATAAAATGATGATGTCTCAACAAAAGCCGGCTGAAAAAAAACATTTTAATAAATGGATTGTAATAGTCTTTTACAAATTTAAATTAAATTATACAAAAATAATCATCTAAATTTTAAAAAGTAGCTACTTTTCTCTGTGAGTTAAACTTTTGACAAATTGTAAGGTTAGAATTTACTTTGCTACCTTGGCTTATCTTTACTATCCTAAGTCAAGTAAATGTTGGCTAAAATACAAATCTACTGAATAATTTATAATATTGAAAGTTACATGAACAAGAAATTTTGGAAAAGGTTGTTGAACTTGGATCATCTAAACATTTTTTTGATGTATAGTGATTAAGAAGTAATTTTAATAAAAAAAAGATTTAGATTAAAGTTTCGAGTTTATTCATCTACAATACTATACAATTTATTTATATTTTTAGAAAAATTTTAAAAAAAAGAGCAGAAAAACTGTGTCATCGGTCAAATTAAAGAAACTGGTTGAATTGAATTATCAATTTCTATCAGCCCAGTTAAAGAAAAAGTATTTGATAAATCTCAAATTCACATCAGCCCATAGTGTGTGAATCCAAGTTGGACATTTTATGCATTGCATCAACTCTTTCGTTGTTTATTTCCTCACATAAGGTGCAAATTCACATAGACTTTTTTCTTTAGATTGTTCCACTTGCCATTCATGAGAACTAACAGCAATTACAATTTCCTTTCGGACTCTTCCTCTAGTCCAAGAAAATAATTCCATCGATTTAAGCAGTTCAATTTAGGCAGTTGTTCCCCATCTAGCCTCAGCAACTTTGGGAAATAACAAAAGAAATTCACTTCATCCTATCTTTAAACTATTTTATAAAAACAATTATAACAAATTTCCTGTCTGACATTATAATAACACACTTTGCTATTTGCTCCAAAATAACATAAGGACGATTAGTCTTTTATTTGAATATTTAATTGATATCTAAATATAAATGGGTTTTTTAACAAAAAACACTCAGTGCGGTCTCTAAAAAATGTTTCCATAAACCATATTTACGTCTTTGTATAAGATTCGTACATTACGATTCAAATGTTTTTTGAAATTGAAATCACGATACCTGTCAAAAATCATTTATATCAATGAACAATTTTTTGTTCATTGTAGGAAAAAAGACAAGTAAAAAGCCCATAATTAATCGTGACATCTTACATGATTGGCTTAAACGAAAACTTTTTTCGATGCCTTCTCTTCGGGTTATCTCTTTGGAAATGGAAATGAGATTTATATTTCAAGGATCACAGAAAGAAATGGAAGACAGAATTTTTCATGCAACACATTTTTTACCACCTTCGTCATGTGAAAATAAAAAATTCCAATACTTTCCCTTTTCAAACCACGTATGGCATCATGGATTAGATCATGAAAAACAGTAAAGGCAAGAACTCATTTTTAAATTATAAATAAGAATAAAATTTTAAAATTTAATTAAAATGTAGTTTGGAAGAAAAAAATATATGAGATAAATGTCCGAAACGCTTTTCAGAAATGACTCTTTTTATTCAGATGAAACTACAATATTCAAAGTTATTCATGAAAGCTGAAAATTCTTTAAAGGATATTTTATCTTCAAAAAAGAATTAAACTTCATTGGAATGAATGGGTATTTAATTCAGACATTAAGATATTAACTTTGCTCTTTCCATTTTAAAGCATTCTTCTCTTTTTAATACCTTATGAATTATTGCTTTTCCGATACTCTTAAATTTCGATATTAGTTGCAGCGCATTATTTAAACTGAAAACTTAGGACTATAGAATTTAGTCCTAAGGTTAGGACTAATGTAGACCGATTTTGATACGTTTTTACATTCTGGAGATTTCGTGTTTGAGCTATTCACTTTATCAGATCAATGAAGATTTACATAAATAGACTCGAAATATAATTTGCAACAAAAATAAATTGCAAATTTTCCAAGCTCTAATTTTTTTTTAACTATTTTTCATTCATACGTATAAATAAGTACCAGAACCATAGTACCATAAATACCAGAAATTATTTCCTTTAATTTAAGGTTTCGTTAGAACAAGAAAATGACGATTAGAACTTTTAAGATTAACAAATCTTATAAATTGGAATTACAGTGTCAACTTCACTTGCAATCTAAAACTTCTTTTTGTTTAAAATAAATTAATATTTTCTCTCTCTAAAGCAATACTTAAAGTAAAAATGAAGGTTTTAATACCGCCAGTTTGACTGAAAAATAGATGGAGGCTCCCAAATCAAAAAAAGTGATCAAGTAGGTCAACATGTCCCAAAACGCCATGCGTCCATGCTTCAATGTCTAGAAATAAATAAAAAAAAGATTTCGTTTTAAAGTAATTTTAAATCTGTTTCGTCAAACACATAAGCCATAAAATCATCCATATTATGCAGGACTTTTAAATATAAAATATATCACTTCAATATTGTGAGGAATTATAACGGACTTGAAATTTAATAGTTGCTCCAAACGGTTCACATGATAATTCCTTTGAGTTTTAGAATAGAGGGAATTTCCATTGCCGAATATTCAGGTTTCTTGATAATGCCTGACTTTAGACTATTTCAAGGGTAACCAAAAAAGTTATATCTGATAGTGATTTGAATTTTTTTAGTCAACTTAGAACAGAAATTATTTTTCAAATAATAATTTATTAAAATGTAATGTTTGGATAAATAATACCAAAAAGCAAATGAATTTGTTTAAAAATAGGATTTCTGTTCATTTTGTTAGCCTTCGTTGCGATCATTTTTCTGAGAGAGTTGTTCAAACTTTATTCCATTTGTATGCATATACTTGAATCTAAAATTTAATTTACAAATTTCACATAAGCACTACAAATTTAAGTCGTCAGCCAATGTATGCAATAGTACATTGTTCTCAAATATATTTAAAATTATAATATCAGTGATGCTATTAATTTTGTTAAATGTATTTTTGAATTTTACTTGATTTTGGAATAATATTTTTTCTTTAATTCTAAAATTTGAAATCGTTCCAACAGCATATTTTAGTTTTTGAATAGGTATCCAAAACGCAGAAACTGACTTTTCTGAATATATTGAATTGCCTCCCATAACTTGGTTTAGTTCAGTTAGAATGACATTTTGTTTTGAAGTTAAACGAGGATAATTCGGGATCACATGTCGTAATTTCGTATCATGACAAGGTGATGTAGGGATGTCCGAGTCCCACTCTCAAAATTACTTTGTCAGACAAGGGCAAAGAAGTTTGATACACGAAGACAAATTTAACATGTGCCATGTCTGAAAATACAGTGAAGTTTCCACTAAAATAGAATTGAAGTCGTAATTTTATGATCACAGTGGCCTGAAATATGAACCATGATATCCAGGAAAATCTGGAGATATATAATTTAAAAAAAAAAAACTAAAGTTCAAATTTGTTTTCTTAAAGTCTCTTGATTTACTGTTGCTTCTTTAAAAAAACTATTTCAAGTGAAAATTTTTGAAAATTAATTTCTTAACGTTCAAACTGTTTTATTTCTCCTTGTTTTGAGATTGAAAAAAAAAACACACACACACAGTTTCCGTTTTGCATAGAATACATAAATTGGCAGTTTAAAAGACGTTTTAGGCGAAAATTAATTTTTTTCGCATTGCAAGATATTTCCTTTTATAGAGATTTAATAGTTTTTCTACGACAAGCATAATTTAATTAAATATTCATTTTTGTTATTGCATTAAAAAGTGCATTCCTTTCCTATATTAGATAAGTTATAAGGGATGCGTTTGTTTCTGCATTCAGCAAAGTTGAAAATATTTTAATAAATTCCAAAGAAAAGTTTTCAATATCTCATTCAAAAAATTATTTCATAAATATATTTAATTAGAGAAATTTAAACATTTTTGATTAAATAATGAAGTGAAACATTTTTGCACATGTTCTAAAATGCGCCGAATTCTAACAAAATTTTAGCGTTTTAGATTTAGGTAAAACTGGCATCCCATTCAATATTTCCAAAACAAATCGCCATCTTGAAAAAAGATTAGAAATAAATTCTAAAATGTATGAATTTTCAGCATATTTTGTCATCTCGTGTTGAATATGCTACTTTATTTTTCCATGTTATGTTGTTATGTTATATAAAAATAAAGAATCAAGACTATGTGTAATATCCTTTATAATACGACTTTTGTCCTTAGTATGACCTTTTTGAAATTAACTGATTAATGGATGTTTTGAATTATCTCGAATAAACACATCATTGAGTGTGACATATTTATATATATTATTTTGTGAATATTTTTGGGTATTCCTTTGGGTATACTGAATGATATTTCTAAGAAAAATTACTATAATATAATGAATAAAAATTTTGTTTTTAAATTAATTAAAAATATTTTTATACTATTTATACTTTTAAAATTTTAGAATCAAATCTTATTTAACCCTTTCAAGCATGGTGTTACTCTCTGGAAGTAATCTACATTTAATAATCAACACATGTCTCATATGTTCTTAGTTGGGAACATGATGCGTATAAGTAAGTATTAGTAATGAATGACTAATATTTAAAAGAAGAGATTTAAAATCTTGTAACACACAAATCTTAAGTCGCACATTTTAACACTGTTTATAAACAATCTTTTAATACCATGTATATTTATTACAATCTTCATCAAAACAAAATTTCGCAGGCTACACACTATATTTGACACAAAACAACATTAGTTTGCAATATGTTACTATTTAAATGGCATTTTGCATTAAATAATAAAAATTATATTTTAAAATCTTGCTTAATTGTACAGAAAGGTGAAATATAATTATTTTGTTAAATATCTGGAGATAAAAATAAAAGTCGTAAAAACATGAAACCTGGATAAATACTCTATGTACATTGGAAATTTACTCACATATACAATATTTTAATTTTTAATGTATGTTTAAGACTTATTTTGTTTGATTTTCAGTGTGGCTTAACTTTCATCGTAACATGCATTAAGGATTTTTTTCTTTGACCTCTGGATTTGTGAGAAAAAAAGAATGCCGATATTTAATAACGTAAATTAATATATTAATTTATTAATAAGAAAGTTCTAATTAATATTTTTACTATTTTCTAATTTTTATCTTTAGTATTTTCCTCAAATTATTATAATTATTATGGAAATTTATAAACCCTTTTTTTCTTAAATTTTCCACCAGATACCACCTCTCGCATTTAATCAAAGCTAGATAAAATTCGGCAATCAATTGATAATCAAACTGGAAAAATATAAAACCTATTGTCATCGGGAACACAAAACTGTAGAGAGTTTCAAAACATTAGAACGTCAGAGAATGATTTAAAAATGGATTACAAAATTCTCTTTTCAAATATGAAACAAGTCAAATTTTAAAAAACAAACAGATTTTTTTAACAAAATCTAATGAATTAAAAGATAAAACTCATTGTGTTCCCAAAAAAATATAATAAGAACAAGTTCTAATACGGACAAAAGTGCTAATGTTATCTTTTCGTCAGTTTTAATCACGTGCATTAAATGACAGTCAATCATCGTGACACTAATCTGCGGCTTCAAAACAATGCATTAGCTCACGCGTTTGATTCTGACGTTTCCCGATTAGGACATATTCAATTGTTTTTCGTGATGGCCGGTTCTTCGAAAAGATTTTGAGCTGACGTTTTTAATGTTTTTATGTTCACCGATAGGGAAATCGAATGATTAGAAGTAAAATAATAAAAGCGAAGAGTGTATAAATGTGACGTATACGAGTCTTTAGCATCTTTCTGCATTTTTTTTTTCACATTTTGTTTTAAAACAGGTTTTTTTCTCTCGCAGCAACATTTCGCCTTAAAAATATTCTAAACCCACAGCTACGAACAATATTTTTTTTTAATTGTTTAAACAAGAAGAAAAGTATTGTGTGTATGAGTACGAAGCTAAAATGTATATAAAAAAGTTTATAAATGATAAATTAAAAAAAAATTTAATACAAATTTGCTAATAGTGATGCATTTGGCAGCAAAGCTTGCTTTCAGTGCTTTCACGAGTCTGTTACAAGATCACGTTTACACTTTAAAAAGCCTTCCTTAAATGCAATTTTTTTTTAATTTAATGTTTTTTTTTTATCAAAAAACAAAAAAATTAGTATTGTTAGTACTTTGCTATGTTGAATACTATTTGCTTTGTCTTACGAACCGAGCTTTTTACATTGCGAGTTCTTTTGATCGAATCAATTCTTGTGGTTTAACAATCAATTAACAAACGCAATATTCATATCAACTAACTGCACGTTGTCCTATGCTGTTTTGTGACATCTTAATTTAACTTCGAAGCTGTGCAGTAGATTCTCAAATTAATTTGAAGAGATGTGTTAGAACTTATGTCAAAACTTGTATATAAAACCCGTACTTTAAAAATTAAACTATTTCTCATTTAATAGACACTAAAAAATCATCCTGTTGATGATTAAGACACAAATACATTTCTAGCATGACTGCGTTAAAGTTTCTCATGACAGGCATTTCATACGCTCGAGAAATCTAAAGCGATAATTGATTGCTATTTCACAGAATCATAATACATTTACATTATAATACGCGGTTGTTTGACATTAAACTGACGTTATTCCTCATCACATTAAGAAAGTGATAATGGAATCCATGGAAATGTTTGTAGCTTCAAACGTCGCCAATAGGGAAATATGAAGTACCTGCGTTTTATACTTTATACAAAACATAAAACGCAGGTATGCTGCAACCATTTACTTGTCCAGGAAAAAGTCCTGAATATCCTTTCTGAGCTGCCTAGGCAACAATAGAGCCAATAAAATAGGGGGGGGGGACGGCATGAAGGAACATTCGAGAGACATTCCATAGGTCAACTCAATTCAAAATGCATCTGACATTATCAAAGCGAGGATTTTTTTTTTGTAAAGATACTTAAACTTTATTAATCCAATGGTCTATCTTAGTGGTATACCGAAATTGATTATATGAAGGACAAATATTATGAACAATTTTTGTGATAATACGTACATATTTGTAGAGAACGTTTCTAGTAATGAGATCCACAAGAACGGCAAATACAATCAGAGGGGTCGTTGCCCTCGATCATTGTATACTGAAAGAACTGATTAAAACAATATGCCTCAAGTCATATATGATTTTATCATTCTTTAATCTATTTTTATAATATTTTTATAATGCAGAGTGCCATATTTTCCCCTATAGGCACTGCGTGAAACTTTTTCTCGTGTTCCTTATTCTCAAGTCGTCGTTAGCTCCCCTACAAATTTTCATGTAATTCCAGTTATTTTATAGAGAAACAGATGACCGAGTAAAATCGATTTAATATTATTCAGTCAACTTTATCTTGATCATATTTATTTAATACAGGCAACTGTATATCCCCATCTGTGTAACTTGTAATAGTAGTTATTATTGCAATACATCACTTTCATTTTGTAATTTCTCAACGTAAAGCAATAATATATGTTAAAAAGAGATAATTTAATTCAAGATTAAAACTGATGATATTGTAAAATTGTCATGATGTAAAGTCATTATGAGAAAACAACTAAAAATGCTCCTTTTTTTTTTTTTTTGCATTTTCTAAATATTGAAAGCAGAAAATTTACTTACAACGTTACCTCTGGCAGCAACAATTGCAAATATCACCCAAAAACAGTTCAACCCAATCGCAGCCAGCACCAAGCCATGAACAACTGTAAAAGAAATCGAAATAAAAGTTAAATAGTAATTTTTAAAAGAAAATCGTCTTTTCACCAACTTAAAAGCCTACTGAATCCATTTCAAAACCAATGTTGCAAAATAGTAAAAATTGCGATCATAACTAATTCACAATATCCTTAAAATTGATATCCTTAATTAACTTATTAATATCAAGACGAGAAATATTAGAAAAAAAAAAGTAAGATCTCGAAATAGATACATAATTAGACTATGTGTTGAAGGACATAAGTGTATTTTTGGAGACTAAGGTTTTGTACTGCGTTGTTATCGTGAATGCCTTATCAAAATACTAAGACTTTAAATGATTGTGGCTTATGTTCCAAATTAAATGTTAAAAAAACAATGTCCAGTTCTTTCAAGTCAAAGGAAAATTCTAAAAAAAATATTTCAACATTCAAATGAAGACAATTTTGAAAAATACAAGGCTTGAAAGAGTAGAGTAATAGACTTTCAAACCAGTGGGAGTGATTTCCCCCGAAATTTTCTCCAATCAAGGTCATATATCCCTTCCTCCTCATAAAATTGGGAACCTTGGATAAGACCACGAATACCTTGCATGGCATTAGTGAACAATAGTTATAAAATATACTTTGATGGCATGAATTGAGCATTTTTACTGAATCTATCGTGAGAATATATATTTTCAGCACTTTTTTGTGGCCAATTGGAACAAAATTTGGTACAAAACTACAATTGTAATCACAAGATGACATACTGAATTTCACTGATTTAAATGTTTGCCTTTAGGAGTTATTGCTTTTATATGCATGCGAAAATACAACCTATGCAAGTGACAGACAGCAAATTTTTTGACAAATTCAGTTTAAAACTTATTAAGTATCTACGTTTTAGACACTAAACCTATATACCAAACCTTATCGACCCTAGCTCTTTGAATTTTGTGGTTATCGAATTCACTTCGAACAGAATGGATTTCGTACAAAATTTGATAGAAATTTAAATTTGGTCATAATACCAAATTTTAGCTGCCTAACTCAAAGCGTTTCCGAGTTATAGAGCTCAGAGACTGACTCAAAGATAGACATAACACAAAAAATGGGCTTTATGGACTCAGAAAGGTCTGAAATGTGAAGATTCGTCAAAATCTCGAATTTGAATTTTTTGACGATTTCGTTCACATTTCGTATATGAAAATATAAAAAACTAAAATCGATTTCTGAAGTTCGAATTAGAATCGAGTTTATCTTTTTATAAGTCAAATATTTATTTTACTTCACGTGATCTTCATATGAATTTTTTTTATTTCCACTTATTCGGTAAAGTGCCCTGATATTTCTAAGCCGGATTTTTGATAAATTTGGATATATGCGATTTAAATATCCTTTCTGCTCTCTCCTACATGAAAATTCCATTTTTCATATGGAAAAAAAGCTAAATAAATTAATCACACCAGTGATGCTCTTACTGGTTGCCTTAACTTGAAATAAATTTTAAAGATAGCACAACTCAAATAAAGCTTGCAAGCTTTTGCCATTGCAGACATTTTAAAAAGTCAACTAAGCCTTGGGAAACAAATATATAAATCGTAAGCGATTAAATTAAGTTTATAAATGAAACGTAATTAGAAACTGAATTCCATAAATCAATTTAACAAAAAATATTCTTTTTCGGACCTGATAAAACTTTGGGTTTACTTCACCTTTTCTAAGACGGAAGGAAATAATATTTACCAAGAAATTAATTTGTAAACTATTTTACCTTCCCTCGTTAGACCTGTTATCTCTTCATAAGTTTCAAAAAAACCTTTCAAATTTATTAATAAACGCTTTTACCTCATAATATGTTCTTCATAATCAAATTAATTACTTTTATTATTTAGAGATAGTTATGTGTTAATATCTTAAGCTGAAAAGAAAGGTGTCATAAGCTCCTGACAAATTTCTGATGAAACACAAATCTAGATATTTCAGTTTCTTAATCTCAAATTATAACGAAGTATTATGATTTGTTAATTAAATGTTAACTAATATAATTGATAGGTCATATAAATTTTATCTAATAAGCTATTTTGCTAAATTCTTTTCTTAAATTAATCTCATTCTCAACCGTTTGTTAACACGCCTTTTCAAAGTTAATATTAGTTATTTTTTAGACAGAAATCGGAGAAAGAATGTTAATTAACAAAATCAGAAACCCATATCGTTTGTGCTACATTAAGTTAACTTTTACTCAATATAGTGCCTTACAAAGATGGTCGATAATGATGTGTTTCATGGTATTAAATTGAAAACCTCGTTCCTTATTTTGGATGAAAGTTAAAACTGTGCTTTTGATGAAATAAAGATCGGTTTATATTGTTACTTTAGAAGCTCATTTATTTTAAGGGTTTCTTATAAAATACTTTGTATAATTATAATGATACAAACTATATTATAATATAATTTGTATCATTATAATGATACAAACTAGCTTATAATATACTCTGTATCATTATAATGATACAAAGTTTTTCATTATAAAGATGCTTTGTGTCATTTATTTATTTCCAACTAAAATTGTATTTCTATTTTGGATTTTTTGTCAATTTTCAGTGTCCTAATTGCATTTATCCAATATCCGGATAGACAACGAATTCAAATATCTGAAGAAACAGGAAAGATTTCGTTAAGTTGCATAGGCTTGGTATACCAAATAGGTTTAAAATTGTGTTGGTTTCAGAATGTACTTAAGATTATTTATTTATTATTAGCTTGTTTTGTTTTGTTTCAAAGTGTGCCTGGTCCACGTCTATGTTCCATGAATTTAAATTAACCATACACCAATTTTAACAACAACGCGAAGTTTTCTTTGTTTCTAAATGACAATAAAAAATGAGGTCCTGGACTCGAGTCGCTAACAATCTTCTGAAATCCGTGGTCTGCTGAGACCCTCGATAGTAGCTTGATGGAGGACACTTACGAGGGGAGAGCACGAAGTTGAAAATTCAGTTCGGGATAAGATTTAGTATAATGATAGTATACATTTAGAATGTTCTTTCACGAAAATATTAAAGCGCAATGGCCGGTCAATTTCGAGAAAATGGCCCTCAAACTTTCTGCATAACTTATGTACTAATAATGAGAGACCGCTGCCGAGGTTCGACTAGCATAGTGTTTAAGACACCGGCATAGTAATCCGGAGAGCTGAATTCGATCCTAAGCTAGCATTTTTTGCTTTTTTTTTAATTCTAGTTTATTTCAAATTAATTTAACAATTTACAAACAATTTTAATTAATATTTTCATTTTTTTATACAAAAATAAATATTTATTCACCTAATTCTTGGATTATAATTTAATTTATAGAAGAAAAATAATAATAAGTACGAATGCATTTTTTTAAATATTCAGAATTACTTAAATTAACAATTTAAAAAAGGTTTCAATTAATATGATACTCATTTTTATATGGAAAAATACATGTATTTTCTCTTAATACATAACATTTTTTAAAAGGAAAATAATTACGTTCATGTATTTTGCTCTTGAATTATAACTATAATTTAATTTTAAAGTGTTAAAATAATTATAAATATAATTTTAACTAAAATATAGTTATATTGAAATATTTTTAATATTAAAATCATTAAAAGTTTTAAATTTTTTGATTTTAATAAAGATAAATTATTTATAAGAACTCAACGAAACTGTATTTGTATCAGGAAATAAAGAGAGCAACTGAAATAAATAAAATTATATCCGCAAATATTCAAAATGTTAATCGAAAAGAAAAAGTAGAAAGCAGGTGTTAAGTTATGGAATGCATAGGTAGATGGTTCAAAAATTTTCAGTAACATACGATATGCTTTTTGCGCTGCCTGATTTTCTGAAGAAAAACAAATAGTTTTTGAAGGTAAATGAAATTTTTTTTAATCCATTTTTTTAAGGTTTCTGTTGGGGATAATCATTATTTATGAATTTTGCAAGTTGTTAAAATATATCTATCTTGCTTGAAATGTTTTTATAATTAACATTCTGTCTTGAATGCAATAAAAAATTAATGGGATATTTTATGATGTCAGTAGTTTAATTAGCATTTATCATCATTTAAGTTATATATGAAATTATTTTTCCTGCTTAAAAATAAGATTATTATTCAAGTATTATGTAAATGAATATTTATTTTTGTGGGAGATTTATTTTAAAAACATTTGTTTTTGATTGATCAAAGAGTTACATATTAATTAAAACAGTCTAATTTTATTTAAATAATTTTTTTAAAAGAAAAACGAGTTCATATATTAATTTTATTTAAAAAACTTATAATTCTGGTATTAAGAAAAAATACATTTATTTTTCCATATAAAAATTAATATCACAATAATTGAAATTATATTTAAAAAGTTAATTTAAGTAATTTTGAATATTTAAAAATATTATTAATTATATTAAAAATATTTGAATGTTAAAGATATTATTAAAATATTTGAATATTTAAGAATATTAAAAATATATAATTATTTTTCTTCTAAAAATTAAATTATAATCCAAGAATTAGGAGAATAAATATTTATTTTTGTATAAAAAAATGAAAATAGATTAAATAAACTGTTTTTAAATTGTAAAATTAGAAAAATTAGAAAAAAAATTAAAGCAAAAAATACTAGTTCAAGATCAAACTCAGATCTCCAGTTTACTACGCCAGTGTCTTAACCACTATGCTAGTCGAATCTCGGCAGTGGTGATTCATTATTAGTATAAAAGCTATGCAGAAAGTTTGAGGGTCATTTTCTCGAAATTGACTGGCCATTGTGCTTTAATATTTTCATGAATGAACATTCTAAATGTATACTACCATTATACTAAATCTCATGCCGAAATGAATTTTCAACCTCCTGCCCTCCTCTTGTTAGTCATCTAGCAACAGCCGAAAGTCACAGGTTCAAAACCCGGTTTCCCCAAAGTGGTACAATTTATAAAAGCCTGGAGCATGATAAATTCTTTGGGAATCAAACATTCTCCTGTTAGTGTGAAAAGTCAAATTCGGGAGGGATTTCTGTGTCAGGAGTAATCCATTTCATCTCAATCCAGACGGTTTCAAGGGACATAAGGGGGGGGGGGGGCTTCCTAAAGGGCTTCCAACAGGGATGTATATTCACAGCATTTATAACTATCTGTGCAGTTATTTTAAGTAAAATTCGTAGTTTTTGATATGCATGCTGTTAGAATGACATGTAGACATTATGACTCGTGCAAAAAATATATCGAGGATTGAATAGAATAATACGCTGCCTTCAATATTTTAGCGATTCACTTCTTTGTGTCACATTATATCGCACTGCAATTGAATATTCATAGTTATTGAATCTTATCTAAATTTATTTCGCAGCGAAATCTAAAATATAAATCTCTATAAATTAATTACCGATATTATAAACTTTACAATATTGGTTTTCATTATTATACCAGCGGGAATGGTTTCCCCAAACTTTCTCTAATACTTTCCAATAAAGAAGTTGTCCAAGAGAATGTCTTACATGGCACTGGTGTACAATAGTTACGAAATATTAACCTTTGACGTGAATTTAGCATTTTTACTAAATCTATCTTGTGATCTTTGGCGTGATTGATGGCGATTAATCCCTGGCATGCGGTTAATAGTATCCAAAAATCAGATCTGTATTTTAGATGCGTTTTTACCAAATGATTGCAACAAAAAATGATACCGATTACACTTGCAGCCACAAAATTACAAACCAAATTTGATATATCTAAGTCACTTCGTTTTAATTATCGCATTTACATGTTTCTGAAAATGCAGACCGTCATATGATCACCACCTTCTTAGATTTGGCTCAAAATTTTCTAAGTGTCTACACTATGTGCATCAAATTTTGTCCATCTTGCGCTCTTCGTTTTGTAATTATAGTGTTAACTTATATTCGAACAAACTGATAGACAGACTTCCTCTGAACGGATTTTGTTCAAAATTTCATAGATATATACAAATTTAGTGTAAAGGTTGTATACCAGATTTAATCGATTTAACGCAAAGTGTTTGAATTATCTGTGTCACAGACAGACAGAGACAAACGGACAGACATAATGCCAAAAATGCGTTTTTCGAACTCGGGGAGGTCTAAAATGGGGAGATTCGACAAATTTCCGAATTTTTTGACGATTGCAATATTTTTTTCTTTACTTTGTATACAAGAAAGTAAAAAGATCCGAAAATACTCGAGTCATATTTCAATAGTCATTGAAAACATTCAAGGTATAATATATAGAATTATCGTGATTAAAAATACAAAGTGAACTTATTTGACAAATTAATCTTATTTTTTAAAAATTAATTCAAAGACTATGCATATTGTGTTTTAGAGATAAGTAAAGTGTACCATTACGTCTATTATTTGAATTGTCATTTTAAAAATAATTTTTGATTGATTTCTTTTATCTATTTTTTTAGAATCATTATCCAAATATAAGAAATGCTTATTTTTAATTTTAGCTTCTGTTCCAATTTATCAACCTTTTAATTAAATAAACTACACACAAAAATGAAATTTTGTGTTATTCCAAAACCATTTAAATCATAAGACCTTTTATTATCAAAGAAAGCTTCTATAGTTTTGATAATGAGAATTTAGAATTCGATCGAAAAATACTTGTATGCCCAGAATTAAAAATATAACAATCTTATTTCATTCATATTTTTAAATTTCCGCGTGCAATTATTATTCCCATGATGTAATACATTGATGTATCAAAAATTTCGAGAACATAATCTGAATAATTCCAACAAATCATAACACAGGGTTGTACCAGTCTTGATAAGGCAGTGGTAATAGTAACCAAGTAATAGTTATTATGCTAGAGGGGATTTGTCATCACTTTGAGGTAATTTGAGGTTACGTAAGCCTTGCTCTCGTAATGAACCTGATAATAATCGAGCAACTCCTGATATTTGCACAGAGATATCTCATGCTACATTGCGTTATCAATACTGAAAATCACTACCTCATCAAGTACAACAATGTATTGCGCCTTTTCAAAACAAAAATAATTTATCAGAGATTGAAACATAATTGTAGCACAATTTTGTTCGTCAAATATTATGTTAGTAAAACTTCTTTATATATCTTTGTATAAAATATTTAAATTATCTCATAAAGCTGCTTTTAAATTATCATAACCATTTATCTGTTTGAACTCTTTATTAGTTAACTATCATCTTTCTGATAGCATGGTTTCGATTTCAAATGGATGCAATATTGATTAGTTTAGAAAGAATTCAAAATGAACTCGATAAAACCGAAAAAAATCATGCTATTTTAGGTATTTATTTTTATTTAGATTCATATTAAAGCAAAAAAAAAAAACATTAGAGATGCTTTAGGGTGTGAATGCGATTTGATTGTTTAATCAGTTTTTGATAATTTCATGTTAGTTTTCATTTTCAAAAATCTTATTAACAATTACGCAAGTGACTATTTGTGAATGCTCTAAATCCTTGATGTATTCATTGAGCTTATAAGTTTCATCATAAATAGGTGTAATTATTGTTGTATATTATCTTTTAAATTTTTTATGATTTTAAAAATGCCTTTGGTAGATGCCTGCCTTTGTTAACACTTAGTATTCCTTTTCAGAAACGCTCCGATTTTTTTTTTTTTTTTGTCCTGATGGATTAAAAAAAATTTTATAGCGCAAGAGCCATTATTTGGCCACGTACACTGTGCCAAATATATGATTTAAAAAGTCGATGAGTGTTAGCAACACACAATTCAAAATTGCGAAACCATGCAAGAAATTAACAAACAATCAAATAGCAAAAATTCAATGAATGAAGAATAATATCTCGAAGAATACCGTTGATTCCAAAGTGTTTAAGACGAAATGTGGAGCCTAAGAATAATTTAGAAAGATGAAAGGAAACGTCTTTGTCCAAAATAGTTACTGTTAACTTTACGGTAAAATACATCTAGAAGAGGAAATTTCTGCAGTTTCCTTAAACTTTTTTTCCTCACCACTTTCTTTACCTGAATTACCTCACATCCGGGTCCATTGTTAGATAATGAATTGAATTACTCATCTGCAACTTTGTCAGATTTCCGGCAAGCATTTCTTGGGAATGAACTTGTTTTGAGGTAGCTTAACCAAAACTAAATTTTAGTATAATCTTTCGCATAAAAACTAATTTACCCATTTCACCTAAACTGAAAAAGTGCCATACATTTTCCGTTTTCCTTAATGAAAAAGTCAAATTTTTGCCTCAGAATATATACACAGCTAGAGATCATGCCTTTCCACACTTTTTAACGAATAAACATAAAGTAAATTTTTTTTAATGATTCCGTCAGCGGAACTTTCACGTTGATGGAGCTTCCAAAGTGCTTTACATGCGTTTTAATTCCAGTTTCAAGTAATCATTTATATATGATAAATAAATAATAAGATACATTTCCCTAATTGCATTTGCAGCTATAACTAATGAACTGAAAAAAGCTAAACTTTGGGAAGCATGAGGAGATGAGTGAAATCTACAGACTATTTAGTAATAGAAGTCACCGATAGGAGAGACATTTTGAAGCTATTGGAAGGAAAACGAGTCAATAATTACAATGAAAGCACTGAAAATGGACAATAATGCTAGCGTTCAAGTGATAAAAAATATACATTGAGAAATTAATGGTGTTATGAAGCATAAAATTAATAGTTAATTAAAATTAATGTTATGAAGCAGAAGCCTTTATTAACTTACATTTTGGTCCTCTGTCCCACATGCAATATTTTCAGTGTGTTAAACTTCATTATTACATTATATTGCCTCGATTACTTTTAGTACGCATTTGTATTTGTGTGGAATTCATATCTTATGCTTTCCGCAGTTTGGAAATGGCATATGATTTCATTATTTTCATTAGTTTTAGCTGCAGTTGTCGAGCAGAGCAATTTTAAACACTCCGTATGTTTTGAAACTGAAACAAAACTTTCGTTTACACAAATATTTATATTAAAGTAACATCATGAAAACATTTTAAAACTATTTTTAGAAAATTATATAGATGTTAAAAATTATATTACCATCAAAATCTTCAATTGCATCTACATTAATAAGTAGGTCAAGAGGGCTAAATGTATCATATTTATTGAGAAGATTGAGCAAATCACAATGCCATATGAGTCCAATACATGCTTGGAGCTAAATTGAAAGAAAAAAAAAAGACATGCTGTTTGTGTTTTTATAAAAACCAAATACATACATTACATTTGTTTGTACAATTGAAATTCATACATTATTAGGATTCTTCATAATCATAAAATTTGGCAAGCTTCTTTATTTTAAACTTAAAACATTGCAATAAATTCGCTACAAAATAACTACTCAAAAATATTTTTTCGATTTGTATCCAAGGCCTTCACGAATTTCAGAAAAAGAAATAAGCATACAAGAAAACAGGGCCCTGGTTCCCCTAGAGGCATATTCAGTAACGTGGACTGTTTAATGCGTTGACTATCACATGATTCGCCTACTACTCACACTTACTATCTAAGTAGATGATGCTTATCTGCAACGAGGAAAGAAGGGTTCATGTAGTTTAATGATCCGAATCACAACGGTAATCCATAGTAAGAAACGTGTTAACTTCTTCATTCTCTATATAAGACGTACCAGATTAGCACGAGTCCTCTGCATCAGCCGCACTAAGACGGGCCTCATTTCGCAAGGTTCTATTCTTGGTAGGTCGGCCATTCTTATTTATCATCATGACCGGAAAATCCTCGTCGAAAACCAATTACAGGCTATATTAATTGAAATTTTGACTAGTTTAGACTTCCCAATGGATGTCCTTATGTGGAATCGCTATTGACTATTTTTTTTTATACTTTCGCGTCATTTTTTTAATCTTTAAACCTATGCATTATCTTACACAGTCTTTCTTAAGGAAAAACTATTATTAAGAAACTGATTCGCTGCATCAATATAACCATTGAGGTAGCAAAAATTCTCTAAGAAATTTTCCAAAAGTAAAATATTTAAATCTTAATCTTCAGATTACAGTAAATAGCTATCGTTTAGATGAAATGGATTATTATCGCATTGCTCTGAAGTAATTTTAGTACGACTATCATTGTACAAAAATTTTATAAATAATTAATTTTTAAAATTTCATTAATTAATTGTATGTTTGTAATTAATTTTATTCCATAGATAGATTGTTTAAAATAATGAGTTTTCAACACAAAATTTCACATTTTTGACATTAATTAGGAATTTAATAAAGAAAAAATTATATATTAATCTAACAATAGCAACAGTAATAATTTTACATTTATCTTGTTCCAATGCCGGATTCGAGAAATTTCCCTCTTATCGATATAATGCATTTTCATCAAAATTTAAGGTCACAGCCTATATCATCCGCTTATCCAAACATTTGTCCGTTAATATTATATTCATTGCTTAGTTTCGCTTTAGAATTGCTGAATTCGCTAACACGGAATTAATGCAGCATAAAATAATCAAGGGTACGATAACGAATATTGTGCCGGCGTCTTGGCATAGGGGTAGCGCGTCATCCCCGTGATCTGGGCGTCCGGGGTTCGAATCCCGGTTTGGGCATGGTTGTTCTTCTGTTGTTCGATATGTGAATGTGCCCTCCTGTAAAAAGGGGTTGTGCAAGCGTATGAGTGATGCGTGAGTATCTAAGACGTACTCTTGGCCCAAGTTGGTGCTACTAAAAAACAAGAGACGCAGCATCGACTTAAAATCGCTGATTTCATCAGAGAGCTTGTCCATGGCAGGTGTCATTAGAAACAACAACAAATATTGTATTATTAGGATGCTAGTCATACATATAGAAAGTCTGAACTTTTGTATAATTTAACCCTATAAAAACAAACTGGTGCCAAAACATCGGCTTTAGTGCCAAAGATTCAACTGAAGATCCACTGAACATATAAGTATTCGAATCTCTCGTCGGGGGTCAAACATCTCTATATTGGTGTGGTGTCGAAGTTTGGTAAAGATTGTTTTAATTTTAATGTTGCCTTCGTCATCTAACCATGGCTTAATATTCATAGCATCTTTCAATATCCTTATGTATCTTCAAACAAGAAATAACTGTCATTAAAAAACTAAATTTTTGCAAGTTGTCTCCAAATATCGGTGAAAAGAGACATTTACTGCACTTGCCTTTACTTTTTCATCAACTGGAGTTTGATAAATAAAAAAAAATTAATACAATTAAAATATCGTGACGTTATATGCAGGATTGGCCTATATCAGTGTGTGTTGAGCGCTTGTTTGATTCCCTTTCTATCTCCATGAAGCAAGTTTTGGCAAGATAATGTTGTCTGACGCGACTCCGAAGGGTTTGAACAAGTGCTTGTGATAAGATTATGAGGCTAAAAGTGATGAGCCAGTGGGAGAACATAGACAGATCGATATACCTAAGAATTTATGAAGCTGCATTCTGTGTCACAGCAAAAAGCAGGGGAGATTTGATCAAGAGAGGAGGAAATAATATATTCATCCGAGGAACAATCATCCAGTGAAGTAAGAGAGATGCAGAATGTGTGAGGAATTATTGCATCATACGTTGAGACGTATCGCCCTAAAGAGGCAGTAATATTTACATTTAATGATAATGCTGAATCTAATTTTCGGCGAATTTTGGAGTGTAGCCAAAGTCAAATGTCTTTAGATAACATTCTTGTATTAAAAATATGCATTATAAATAATAAATTACCTTATTATAAATGTAAACATTTTTTTCGGAATGGAACGTATTGCCCTATTTTACATGCGTTCCTATGGAAAAAATGTTGTTGTTGTTTCTAATGGCACTTGTCATAGACAAGCTCACGGACTTTAGAAGTCAGCAATTTTAAGCTAAGGGTGCGTCTCTTGTTTTTACAGTAGCGCCATCTAGGGCCAAGAGTACGATTTAGATACACACACGTCACAACCCTTTTTACGGGGGGGGGGGGGAATTCATTCATACATTTCATTCACTCATCCACATATCGTAATTTAGACCTGAATCAGAGAAAGATCACTCCTGATGCAGTACCACCAGTGGTATTATTCTCACCATGGCGGACTCTGCGACCACGACCGATTTATACGTGCGCCAGCCACCACAAACATGGAGAGTCTTCGGTCGGCGGGGTTCAAACTCGCAGCCCAAGGGACGCAAATCCAACGCTCTACCAACCAGGCTATCCCGGCCCACAAGGAAAAAATTGTTTCGTTTAACGAATGTGTGGCATGACGAATAAGATTCGGAACGAATTAGGCTCGTTAAGGGAAGTTACACTGTAACATTCATTGGTTTATATATAAAAATCTCTCAAATGTTTGACATTAAACAATCATATCTACATTTTCTCTCATGCCATAATGATAATTGCAGATGTATTTGCAATAACTAATTTCTTTGATCTCTTTTTTTTTTCAATTAACAACAAAATGGGCTGTTAATATTAGAAAATAAATCAAATCTAATTTTTAAAAACTTTTTTTTGCTTCTGATTATATGATTACACTCAATGTAATAACCTTATTCTACAACAAACAAATGTAGCAAACCTTATTCCGCCCACAGTTTCCACAGGTGTAATCATTTAAATGCGAAAGTTCTCCGTTAATTAGCATTTATTCACAGAGAAGCGATTCGCGTCACGTCGTAATTTAATTAGGATAGCCAAGCTGTCAACTTTATGAGTTGGACAACTACATGGCCAACTGGGTGGATCTTGGTTAGTCACCATCTTTTACAGCACAAGACACACGTAAAAATATTCTTTCACAAGACATGTACAAAATTTTCTTCTTTCAATACAAAATGCAATATCTGGTGTAAGTTTCTCAGGATATTACTTGTTTTTGAATGTTGAAATTTCAAAATGTAAGAAAGCGCATTCAAATAATTTATGAAAAATAACGCATAAAAGATGCAACAAGTTACATATAATGAAAAAAAAATTTTTTAAATGATTTTCCTTTATATTATATCAATTTAACAGATAACTGAACAAACTTCACCGGAAATTAAATTTAGTTTATGGATGCCGTTGTTTTCGAATCTCTGAACCGCGGTCAAATGACGAGAATGGCACCTTCCCTTTCCAAACTTAAGCACCACACCAACGAGAGGAGTTTCATCTGGGATCAGATTCAACATGGCCCAGATCCATATACAGGATGAATCACAGGAAAGTAAAAATTATTGCATGACTAAACATTCATCTTACATTATAATTCTTATAAATTCGAAATATACAGCTGAACTTTTATTTGCTTAGAACATTTGGAGTATAAAAAAAAAATTTTTTTTTTTTTAATGAGCTACAAGGGCGTGTCACTATATCAGAAGTGTTCCAGTGAAAAAAAAAATAAGCTGAAATGACTACTTACCATTCATACTGATTTAATAAAAGATTTTGCTCTTAAAAACCACTTTAAATCAATGTACTCAGGCACAAAACAGTCTTTTATTCGCATCATCTTACAGACACAAACTTCAAAATGAAAAAGAAATGCTTTTTAGGGGTATAGAAAGGTCTTACTTTTTTAAATTTTTCTCTGTAAGTACATTTACCCTTGTGCATAATACTATTAAATTATTCTTCAGTTTAAGAAGCCACTTTATTAAAATTCAAGCGTAAAATCCTTTTTTTTTCCCCTCTTGCTTATTCAAAATCCTTTTTTCCCTCATACTTACTCAATTTAGAATTCTAAAAAACTATTTTTGAAATAGCTTTTTCTTATAGCATTTGGACGTATACACTGTTTTCAAAATAAGCTTCTTATATAATATTGCTTTATACGTTGCATAAATTTTATGCATAAATAATATTTGTATGTACAGCAACACTCTTGATATTCTTATTTCAAATACTGAAACTTATTTTCGGGGTGTTTTTTTTTTTATTTTAAATGTTTGTAAGGATGAAATTTTGTAACTGAGTGACACTCAGTTCCTCATATAATAAAGTTCTGTAGTTTTACAGTTTTTATTCCCTGATTGCAAGAGAATTTAATAATTTTAAACCTCTTACTTTTCAATTAATATATTAATTTAGCTGAAAATTTCTTTTACAGAGTAGCGTCATTTCCAAATCAATTTGAGAAATACCGATTTTCAGATTCCATAAAATTTGTAAATTATATGAAATACTAAAATATAAATAATGATTAATATATTAGTACGCTTTTAAGCACCTTTTCATACTTTTTTACAACACTAAAAGGTATAAGAGTGATCAAAAGCAGGAAATATTTTATAATCGATAAACAAGCAATATTATAAAGAAATTAAAATACAATGAAACCATAAGAAAGAAATTTTTAACTATTAATTAAAAATTAAAATGTGCCATTAATGTGATTAAAATTCCTATTTTCTAGGAATATTTCTATTAGAATTTCACGCTTTTAGATTTTTTTTGACATTATTTATGATTTCAAATTAATTAAGAAATTAATGATATTATAAAAAGATAAGAATTTTAAGAAGTAATCTTTTTCTTATTTTTAACTATTATTTATTTAATATTCATTAAAATATTATATTCTAATAGAATATTTAATATATCTATTATGGGTGAATATTTTTTAAATATCTAAAATGCTAATAGAAAGTAATTTTCTTCACAATTAAATTTTGAGTGATTGTTTGTAATACTTAAGAAACTAAAGAATATAAACTTAAAAAATATAAAAATATAAAGGATATAAACTTAAAGAAAGTCAGTTGATTTGGTATAATGGTTCGCATGTAACATTATAGTGGCTGCGCAAGCCTGGCACATTTCATTACTGGATACGGCTTAGTTGTTTTGCATTTTTTTATTATTATTATTAAACCATAATCAATATTATATGAAATAAAGGTTAAAAACTAGAATATAAAAACATATCAGGTTTTTTAAAAATTCTCATCAATTAGTATATTGAAATGTAAAAATAAATGTTTTATCAAAAATCTGGAATCAAACTAAAATTCATAAATGGTGAGGTGCAGAAAACAACAGCATAAATTTAAAACCACTAGAAACATCATTGTAAACAAAGAAAATCACAAACATTCAATATATCAAAATTAAAATGCATTATAAATATTCCAATTTCAGTAAAGATTTTCTATTTGCGTGTCATGCCTTTACAAGTTTTCTTTTATTCTCCAAATTTTTCATAAAAAATATTTTCCCTTTTTAATGCACTGATAAAAGCAAGTCTTTAAAAGCTTTTTGCATTTCTTATTTTAGTTACTTTCTAAATACAAATTTACAATTCTAAAAATTATTATAACTAAAAATTTTTGACTACTTCTAATCACAATCGTAGCTACTGGCGAAAAAGTAAGCAGGGTTTATATTGTTGTTGTCATTCATTGGATTTAAATTAAATTTTAGAGGTAACCCCAATCAAATTACTTTTTGCATAAAAAGTGCAGTGATTTAAACGCATTGAAATTACTTTAAAGAAACGAACGTTTTTAATATATCTGGATTAGCTTAATCGGAGTAGAATTCATTGGATTTTGTTTGAATGGAAACTAAACACAAATTTTTTTCACTAATTTTGGTCAGCATTAAAATCGGAATATTTCAAGAATTCAATCGGATTTTAACCTATAACTTTAATATTTCTTTTTCAATTTTAGTAACTCGAAATGTGATTGCATTTAACTCTCCTTCTTCTAGTATTTATATCTTTTTTTATGATTAAAATCAAAGCATATTTTAATTCGCTTTTTATATGGAATATTTGCGAATAATTTACAAATTCTATTTCAGCAAAGCGCTTTTTATATGCAACGATGTGCTAGTATGAACGGCTATATGGCACGAAATAATTTAGATGAAATTTCACTGCCAAGGTAGGATGCTTTAAGATTTAAATTTGAGCAAACAGTTTCTAAATTATTGTAAAAATCAATGAGGCATCATAAAAGCAACTATATCTAACTTACCGCACAAATAGCAAGAGCAATTTGTGCTCCTGTACTCAAGTAACAGCATCCGCAACAACATTTTTCTGGCATTCTATTCTGCTATACTTTGAACAAACTTAGAAGAAAAGACTGGATGTTTGACACAACGCGAGCACAATCTATTGTTTCACGTTTATCTACGATTAAACTTGTTTTAGCAATCGGCAATGATTAGATTAATCAAACAATATCAGTATCAAAAATCATGTTGGCGATAGTTTTGTAATAGTTATCGTGTTTAATATTATCTTCTATAAACTAACATTACATGATGCATATAATTAATTAAAAGAAGAGAGTGCCTATTGAAAAGTAATTAACTAAACATTTATGGGAAATTTGTATTTTTATTGGAGCCTTCTTTTATTAAATTTCATTTGAAGAAAAATTTAATCCAAATTATAAATCGTATTTGCATAGTAAAGACAAGCATCAAAGAAACAGTCGCAACAATCGTGAAAACACAATCATCAACTATTTTGACATTTTTGTGCTCAGTTTTATTCATTTGTCTATTCTTTTAATGATATATAACACGCAATAACTTATTCGAAATGATTGGAAAATGATCCAGAAAAAAAGACTTAAAAACCTTATAGAAATATAATTTGTTTCTGATATGAAACTAGGGCCGCGGTGGCATAGTCTCAGCTGAACCGAATGGTTCCAGGTTCGAAACCCATTTCGCAAAAAATCCTACGTTTATGAGGACTGGTGCGGGAGAAAATTTGATGCCGTAGGTCAAATGTTCTCTCGCTGCTGTGGAGTGGAAGTTTGGAGAAGAGGGCCGGGTTTGGTGACGTCTTCATTATCTGACCATTGTTCTAATTATGATGTCCACCCCAAAATAGACCTATTCTCTTTCAAAACGGAATTTAACATTCTCAACTGAGACCTTTAACAAGTACAAGAGTGCTATTTTGAGATTAATCTCGTAGTTTTGAATCATGATCACCCAGGTAGGATTAAACCTCAAATAGAACTCCACTCTACGGAATTTTACACCATATCAAAGAGAGGAAAATTGATATATTTCAAAATTAACGCCCACTAGGAACATGCGCATAAAGTGCGAGTCTAATTTAGTTATATTAACGTCCCTTTTTTTAAAGGAACACTAAGGCTATTTTAGGACGGACCTCGTCATTTTGAACCGCGGTCAGATGTCGAGGACGACACCTGAACTGGCACACCCTCTCCAAGCTTCCACACCACACCAGTTAATCATGATCTAATTATGACCGTTTGGCTCCAACGAATTTAACGTGCTACAGATCTGCTTATACGACGGTTCTTCTGCGGAATCGGGTTTCGAACCTGATACCCTCCGGTTCCGAGGCCGAGACCTTACCCCCAAGCCACCGCAGACTCATATTAGAGTTTTAGAACATATTTAGTAATTTTGAGCAGTAGTCGGACGATGAGATTTGAATCGGCACACCAATTCCAAATTTCAGTACCAGTCCATCGGGAAGATTTTTAACACTCGAAAGATTTAAAGATCATCATATCAGTATACATAGTGAATTTTCAATGGTATTCGTGACTTTCGGGTCGAGATCCTGCCACAGGGATAACAGGAACCCCAAGTTATTTTTCAAATAATGCTCCCCCCCCCCTCCAAAAAAAGTTGTGTATCTTTGTGTGTTTTCTGTCTGAATACATAGAATCCCATGAGCTTCTTACTGTTTTCCCTAAATATGTGACAGATGTCTCATTTCTTAATATACTGTTGGTTTAAAAAAAAGGCGGGGTCTTCGAACAATTTGTACATAAATACATGGTCGACATAAGAATTCAGCATAATATATGCAGGTACTTCTCGTCATTTCATAAAAAAATGGATTGCTTCGACAATTCATCGAATAAATCTTGCATATTTTGCTATCATTCGCTTCTTTAAGGATGAACTGATTTCGTTATTTTAAAAGCAAGAATAAACATAATATTTAATCTA
This sequence comes from Argiope aurantia, assembly GCA_026543865.1. Classification (NCBI taxonomy): domain Eukaryota; kingdom Metazoa; phylum Arthropoda; class Arachnida; order Araneae; family Araneidae; genus Argiope; species Argiope aurantia. The sequence continues at coordinate 1,596,290 of JAPMOR010065988.1, forward strand.
AAAATGAATACATCATATTTGAATTAAAATTATTTAATCATGTGCCGAAAATAAACAAAGTTATAAGTATGATTTTATTTTCCAGTTAATATCAATATTTATCCATGTTATCATTCATAATAAGCTTTTCTAGATATCTGAAACAGAACTTATATTTATGGGTTCAGGTAATAACAATTAAAAATAACGTAGAAAATCATTGAAAATATTTTACTTCTTTTTATTTATTGTTTGAGTGGAATCAAATATTTATTTCATACAGTAAGGCAGTTAGGCCTGGAATCTTTCTCCCTTTATTTATTCATTTGAGTATTCCAAATTGAGTAAGCGACAAACAGTCACCGATTATGTATTGGATATCATTAGTCAACAGTGGTATAAGCCTTTCCAAAAATTACAAATTAAAGAAATAAATTGATAAAACTATGAAATTTCTGATAATTCGTTACAATTCTAATAAGTGATAAGAGTAGAAAATTAGATGCACTAACACAATGTATATCCAATACAATTTTGCAAATTAAATGAATTAAATCATTTAAACAGTAATCACTTAATCAACCACTTAATTCCATATTACAAACTAAAAATTATAGTTTTTATTGTTTAATCAAATAGTTTATTTTCATTTTTTTCAGGTACTAAGTCAAAAAACCTGTACACCATTGTTAACTGCAACTATGTACAATATAAAAATGATTTAAAGAAAACTTTAAGTGCACATTTACTTTTAGAATTATATACCATTTTCTGTATATTTTTCATCAACCTATATAGGTAGTAAAACTTCTCTTCTTTTTAAGCACTAAATCGTCTTTTTTTTTTTTTTTTAAATAAAGATTTGATGGTTTTTCGATCCATGTTTTCCATCCATAGAGGGTGGAAGCTTTTTGATCCCTAGCTCGTCTTCGGATGGCAGAATTTATACTAACTTTTTAAATTATTTATTTTTTAAGTTAAATAAATCAAAAACAAAATGTAAATGAGTTTCTCTTAAAAGATAATTTTTCATAGCTTAAATAATGAAATATTTCATTGAAAGGAAGGTACAATTAAACGATTTAGTTTTCAAAATAAAATTTTAAAACACTGGTAAAGACCTGCGCAAGAGATATTTGTGTAATTTCCACATAATATTTCTGTGTTTCTTAATAACAGCTCTATACTCAAATAAATAATGTGCATCCTTTGTTAGGTATAATAAAGGATGGCCATTAAATATAAATTTACCTTCTTTATTTGGAGGCATCTACAACTAAAACTAATGAACGAAATGAAACTGAATTCCATATGCTAACTATGGAAGGCACGAGATGATTTCCGGAAGAAAAAAAAGTGCCCAAAGTCGTTTTCGCTCAGCAATATTTTGTACACTGTACATTCACGAATCAAGAAATGCTAATGTTCATAAATAAAAATATATTTTTTGCGAATTTCATATTGTACATCATTTATTTCTGTATGTGTATCTTTAATTACACGAATATTAATGGAACGGTGCCTAATCAGTTGCCCATCAGTGGCCGTGATTCCCTAGTGGCAAGGCATCGGTTTGGGGACCGAAGGGTTCCAGATTCAAAATAATGTCAATTAGAATAGATAAGAACTTCTGTCGGAAGCTACCCTAGAAATTTGACTATTTATTTAAAATTTGTCAGAGCTACACAAAAGAAAATTTTTAATTAAATATATATTATTGCAAAAATAATACAATAAAATTAAGAAAAATGATATTTTAATGAAAACTGATAACGGTAATTTTTATTATCATCAATAATTATGAAAATATATCAAGATAACTTTCACTTTGTAAACAGTTTTATTAAAAAACATGTATTGTCAAAGAATGTAAAATAAAATAACAATGATACAAAAGTAACAATATATTAACAGAAATTTTATAAATAAAAAGTAGTTTTGTAATATATAAATGTGGAAATTTTGATTTATTTATTCGATTCTTTGCAAAATATTCTTCCAACTTTTAACTATGAAAACTCCTCAATACCTGTAACATCGACAGAATTCAGGAATTCGAACGCAATTAAAATATTGAAAACCCTATTAACATTGTTGTGACATGGTTGATGGTAAAAAAAAACACTCTTAATTTTAATTTGGAAAAATCTCTCGTCATAAAAACGAGTAATTTTGGCAAAATTCTTAAAACTATATTCAAATTTCTAATAATTTGCTTTATATTATTTTTATAATTAATACGAAGTGTTTATTTGTGGAGAGACAAATCAGGGAGAAAACATTTAAAATCTTTAATTAGTTTGATTTCTTCGAATCAAAGAAACTTTTCCCAAGTTTTGGCAGTTTCAATTTTTCTTCACATGTATTATTTAACCCTTTACCATCCTATTTCTAGTCTGATTGCCATTGCAATTATTAATAATTATAACTGGATAGTAATTATGTTGTATAATTTTCACTTTCTTGCTGGATAATGATTGTTATAAAAATCGTATAATAGTTAAAACTTTCACCTTAATTTTTAGGAATCATAACAAACCTACAACTATTTCTGAGATTTCTAATTACTAAATGGAGTAACTATACTCACATAAGTATATTAATGCATCTCATTACATTTCGAAATGTAAAGGGTTAAATTATACAAAACACTAAAATTGTCATAAATCTAATTTAGTAATGTATAGCTAATGTTAAATATTCCCCATCTTCTATCCGATGTAGTAATATATATATAAATTTATTGAACACTATCGAAAAAGTAATGGTTTTATAGTAAATAAGGGATACGCCATGATCATTATATATAATGAATAAGTAACTCAAAGTAAATAAAATATTTTAGGGTTCGAATTCAAAATGGCTTTGAAAGTTATTTTCAAAACCTTTCACGCTAGAACCATTATCACAGCATCTGGCCCAAAATTTATTTTTAGTAAACATTTCAACAATATATAGTTATTTCTTTCCTAGTAATGGCGGAAACTTCTACGAAGCAGACTGAAGAACGCTTATTTACTAATTTATAGCAGTACTTTAACATCAGAATTGCAAACAATAACATATCGAAAAAGTATAATTGCTCATAATGGCATAAAACAAATGTACATATCTAAAATTACAGAAAATTATTTAAACACATCAGTTCGAAATTTTTGATTTTTTAAATCTTTCAATGTGATTCGCAATCTAGTTAAATAAAATTTAGCCAACAGTTTCCATTACTTATTTAAAATATCAATTCATTGCTTAAGTTCGTGACCGATTTTCCTAGATGGCGCCAGCATAGGGAAAATACCGGTGTATTTCCTTTGTCTGGCTGTGTTGCTTATACATGACAGATGAAAGTATCCTTACATCAATGAATGTTGATAAAATAGGTTATTTTTTTGACAAAGACAAATTTTTTAAAAATTGAGTATAGTAATGTACATTTTCGGCATGTAATACTTTATGAATTCAAAAGTACGTGAGTGTTGAAACTGCACAAAAGAGAGGAAGAAAAAAAAAAAAAAACATTTTGGTAAATTTCAGAATAATGATTTTACATTGGAAGATCAACCAAGAACGAGATAGCCTTTCGACTTTGATGACGTATTGCGAGTGTCTTAGAAGAAAACCATAAAATGCCAATTGAGGAAATCGCGGAGAAGATATTGATAATTCGATTGTATTTCGGCATTAAAAAAAAATGGATACGTTTTAAAGCTCGTTACTGAATGTCCAGACCGAAAAGAGTAAGCTGAATCGCATGAATGTGGCCATTTCTCTCTTTGCATATTATAATAGCCTTTTTTAAAACGTGAGGTAACAGGCGATGAGAAGTTGATTTATACAATATTCAGAGCAAAAAATTATGGAAAAAAGCTGGTGAAAGTGCAGAACCTATCGCAAAGCCTTGGCTAACGTTTTAAAACGGTCAAATTACAAAAGTATTGTAAACAAAACAATAGATTCGATGCAGCCTTTCCAGAAAAACATCCGGTCCTGACAAACAGTAAAAAATGTAATTTCCCTTCACAACAGTGCCAAACCAGGTATTGCGCAGCAAATAATATAAAAACCTCAAAATTTGGAATGGAAAATTCAACACCCTTCATATTCTCCCGATTATGCACCATCTCATCATCACCTGTTTCGGTTTTAGAAAAATAGTTTTTGTAAAAAAAAATTTAAATCCGTGGAAGATTTACAAAACCACTCATTCGCGAAAGTTAATATCATTTTTCAAGAATAGAATTGAAAAATTTATAGAACGATGAAAATCTATCATAAAAATATTAGAGATTCTTGATTAATAAAGTTACATTGTTTAATTTTTGTTTGTTTGAAAGTTATCAATAGATCAGGTATGCACTTTCGCATGCACATCTGATAATTTGTTACATGACCCCCCAAATTAAAATTAGATAGCTAGAAATTTTATTACTTGAATAACACAACTCGTGACGACTATTCGCACTGAATAACTGTGACAAATTTTATTACTGAGGTAATAATGAGTTGTATAATTGAAACTAACTCCATATCAGTTGCCTAATTCAGTTTGAAATCGCAAAATTTTTAAAAGTTAGAACATGAAACTTTCATTTATTTAATTATATATATAATATACATTTAAATAATTATATATATAGAATTAGATAGATAAACTTTGAATTGTTAATGACGGCGAATTTAATCTGCAGGCTTCGTATAAAAATTTTACAACAAACAATGAGCAACGTAACTAATTTGGATTAAACCAATTATTTACACAATAGTGTTTTCGATATTGCCTGCTTGGTATATAGAAAGAGCTAAATTTACGATTGCAATGTCCTACATAGAAATTAAAATTCAACAATTTGTGCTTGAACGTAGTCTAATATCCGATTTTATGATTTACTAACTAAGAGAAAAGGCCACATTGTGTATCAGAAACATCAAATCAATCTAAATGAATTTGATTAGTTACAACTGGTGAACTTGTAATTGGTTTACACTGCGTTTGAGAAAACTAAGCTAGTTTCCCCAGGTGGTTTTGAAGCTGGTCCTCTTTGTTCAAATGTGAAAATCCTCTTAGTTTGTATAATAATCTATTGGCGTCCTCTTTGATATCCACATTAAAAATATTTCATCTCTCATCCATTCTCTCCTATACGATAAAGAATTTTCGAGATATATATGATGGTTATTGATATCAGTCACGGTTAATGAATTTATCCGAGCAGTAGAGATATACGCTTTATTTTGTGAGGGGATGGAGCCTCTCATCTGTTAAGACGACAAAGTCAAGCGTTCTAGAATGTTGCATTTCCGGAAAAATAAATGACTACCTTATATTTCCTTCACTTACATTTACAAGTATTACATTCATTTCCTCTCTCTATGAAGGTGTGTAACGCTGCAGCATACTTACTTGCCGCCAAAAGTCGACCGTGAACATAATTAGAAATAACTAAGCAAATACGAAAGAAAAAAGCGCAAAAATTTATACAATCCAAATGTGTTGTTTTCCATTTTTGCAACTTTTCATTAAGTATCAATTATTGCAGAGCTTTTTCTAAGACCTCTGCAATAATTGATACTTAATAAGACAAAAAAGATGAAATTTCTGTTATCGTCTAGTAAAAAAACGCTAGTCAAAATAGCAACAAACAGAGAAAGTATTAATGTGGAATTCACCGAGTTAATTGTTCAATTTAGAAATAAGACAAGATAAAAATTGCTATCCATATGGCAGAAAAAAATGGGATGCAGCTAAAAAGGAGTTCCATCGCTGTTTCTCAAAGATGTTACACCAAAGAGGTTAAAAGTTGTTTGCTACCTCAAACAAATCATTACAGGGCGCGGCATCTTTGGCTTATCCTAAGCACGACTGTTTCAAATGAACCCAACGCGTGCCTGTGGAGGTTATGAGGAATCACTTGACTTAACCCTATAGACTTGTTCGTTATGGGACACAATTAGGAAAAAGTATCTTATTTCATGGACTGATGGAGATCTTTAGGGCATTATTTACCTTTCCCCTTTTAAGCAGGTCTCTAGTGAAGTTTTACAGCCGAAGCGTTCATCCAAATACTCAAGTTGGTGTTAACATTAATTGTATTAATGAATTAATGCCATAATGAATTTGTATTCATAATGCAATTGTATAATTATGCTATAATGAATTTGTAAAAGCAATACTATGTCGCATTTCAAATAGAAAAAGGTGGAATGAGCAGTCTTCTTGTGGAGTGGACCTGAATAGGTGAAATTATAATTGGGTGCTCTGCTGCTTGCACACACCGGATGGTGTCACGGTGTCAAACTCAAACGGTTTAGAATGGGAGTTTTTCCTTGGCCCTATAAATGGTGCATATGTTTTAAGACTGAATGGAGTCACTTTGCATAATCACACCTCTATTTCACATGACAGTTGGCTGACACGGGGTTAATTTCTGATAATCATCTTACAAAAACTAAAGAAATTATACAGATTACACTTTACGCAAAATGGATGATATATTGATGTTTTTAAGTATGTATGATTTTAATTACACTTATTAGTTGAAAAATGAAATTTAGAAACACAATCAAATTTTTGAACAAATAATTCATTTTAACAGATTAATTCATAGTGCAACCATTTTATATGATATTCCACAAAATATAAGAAATCTTCCCTTACTGATCCATGACGATTTACACATAAAATTTACATCACAACAAGATAAATAAATTTACCATTTCCTCTGAAGAATTTATTAATACGATTTGACAGATATATGTAACAGGCAAAAATTGAAAATTCTTTGATGAAAATTTGATGAAATACAAAAGACAGTTTATTTAAAAATTATCTTAATGCACAATAGATACAAATATTTGAATTTAAAAATTAGCTTTTAATTCACTACATCTAATATGGAAATCTTTCAAGCATTGTATATCAGCAACAAACAACAAAGTGCAATATTTGTGCGCCCAATTTTATTTAAATGCTGTGATGCTGTTTAAAAATATATATATAAATTCTACATTTTTTACGATAATTAAAAAAAAGAAATTTCAAAAACTAAATTAATATAGTAATTTGCTAGGAATAATTTATACGAACATTCACAGCGTAAAATAACTTTACGAAATTGTATTTATCAATTATTGAAAATCAAAATATAGCGATATCAGTAATGTAAAATTATGAAGAAATAGTTATTTATTGTCAAGTGAAAGATAAAAAATTAGGATGTAAAAGTCAGAAAATGATTTTAACAAATACGAACTTAGAGGACAAATAAGTGCTACCTTAATATTCATTTCAAATGTGACATTTACATATAGCTATATATAATTTGCAACAGCAAAGATTTAAAGGCAAATGAAATACCTTTAAAATGTGCTAGTTAATAATTTAAAAGCTACATTACATAAATATTTATTATATTTTTTAAATATTTACTAGCTATACATTATTAGTTTGCTGAATATTTTGAGTCAATTCGAAGAATTAATTATTTCTATAATTTACCAAATACTCTATAGTCTACCTTAAATAGAAGTTAAAGATACTCCAATGAGATATACAAAATAGCAGAGAAGTTAGGATTTTTACTTATATACCTTCAAAACATTTTACAAAACACAAACAGTTTAATAAAATTAAGAGTAAGAATATACAGAAAAGATGCAATAAAGAACAAAATTAAATAATTCCAGAAAATATAACCACAAAATTTGAAACAAAATATATTATAATAAGGAGAATAAATCAGAGTGCAAAGAGACTATGTTAAAATATCTAAACTCTCTCAAAATACATTTAATTACTTTTAAGCAAAAATTTTCTAGTACTATATATTCTTTTCTTTATAATATACAATATATTTTTATGTACAGGAATAATTTCCGATTAGATTTCTCAATTGAAAAGTTTAACTGCTCACAATATTTGCTAATTGGGAATCTATTCATGAAAGATACAGAAGGATTAAACTGACTACTCACACCAATGAAGCGTAACTAAAAACAATCAGAATCGGAGTAGTCATGTAAAGATGAATAAATGGAATGACTAAGAACATAATTCAATGAACAGTAAATCATTTTAAAATGAAATACAACAGAATATGCATACTTCATTGAATAATATTTTAGTCTTCAATGAAATTTTTAAAAATCCGAAAAATATTCTATTAATGAAAATACAAAAATGCAACAGGCCTTATGCCATATTAAATATTCCCAAGATTTATAACTTTTTTAAAACCAAATTTTAGTCTCAGTTACTTTCAAACTGCTTGTATCTAAAAAAATACAGCAGGAATAATTTATTAGAAAATAAAAGAAATTTTTTTCATGTAAAGACAGCATAAATTCTTCTGATAAATTTCTTACGGCACTGTTACAATGTAACTGAGTGCAAACATTTTAGGAGCAAAAGAATGCTATAAATGGCAAATTTCCACATAAATAATGAAATAAGAAAAGGGCTAAAATACATGAAAGTATGCACAAAGAACTTTGAATAAATGAGGTTTTAAAATACTAATATTACAAATGCACAATATGAATGAAAATCCAAGAAAAATTAAGATCACTCAACTGGAAAACAGGTATTATTTTTAATATTAAAATTATCTTAAATATTACCTAATTATTAGATAATATTATAATAGGCGATTATATCTTTCCCATTTTCTGAGAACTTGTTCTCCCTTATTTTTTTTCTTTTTTTTGACATCATTCTATTGCCAAAAACAGTAGAAGGCACGCAATACTTCCTGCAAACAGGATGTAAAATGATTTTTGGACTGACAAAGACAACGGGCTTAAATGTTTCCATACATTTAAGTGTTTTTAACAGAGATCATAAAAAAATGCATTGCATAGTGTTCAAATTCTACATATTCAAGAGAATATGTAGAAAATAAAGTTCTCTAAAATTATACTCAAAAGGAATATCTAAGGCAAGTTCATAAGGGAACATCATCAAAACAGCTCAACCCTGAGTTTACAAAGTGAATATCTAAGGCGCTACAAAATATTTTGTTCAACAGATTGTCAAAAATTATTAGTTTTATAAGGAAAGCATTTTCTCCCTCCATAAACAGTCATTTTTCACATTGTATCACAGAGAAAAATAGATTTTCGATAATGTAGAAGTTCAACAAATTTAAATATTGTTGTTTTTCAAAAATATTCTAGCAATATAATAATAAAGTAATGTACGAAATAATTATATACACATTTTGCACGCAAAATGTTAATGAAATAAATTACATATTATTTATGGTAGGAAGGAGTACACAATTTTTTTCACACAGAGATTTTCTAACACAGAAATAACAAACAAAAATATATTAATTTTCTTTTCATTCATTCAAATAACTAAATTTAAAATATTTCAAATTTTCAACAAAAAAGACATAGCAAATCAAACAATAATCTTAATAGGTTTTTTTAATCTAAAGTATCACAACTGTATTGCTCTTCCTCATAATACTATAAAAGAAATAATACCAAAATTTGAACTATTTCACAAATACTAATGTTAAAATTAGATATATATGATACAACAAAGTAAAAAAATGGTTAAGTACTTCGAAAACACTTAATCACATGAAAGAAACATATCCATCAGTATTCTATCTTTCTAAAATTGAATTCTAATTGAGAGATACAATATTCCAAATAAAATGAAATGTTACAACACTCCTTTGGAAATAATGATCATGAAGAAAATGTTAATGCATTCTATTTAAATTACAAAACAATATAAATGAATTAATTATACACAAATAATTATTTATGATTTAAAAATATGCCTTCCATTTATTATTTTTTTACATAAGTACATGAGCATGCAAACCTATCTAATTTTAGATAAAGTATTCTAAAATGAGAATGAAATATTCTAAATCAAAACATTCTACATCTTAAAACTTTTCAGACTAGATCATTTTTCTAATATACATTTAAGATATACAGCAAATATATATACATAGATATATATTTCGCCTATTTAAATAATGGTAGGAATGTTTCTGAATAGAGGTCTTTATAAAGGGCGTCCATTCTAATTGTGACCCAATAGTTTCTTTCCAAAACATTAGTAAGACATGTCAAAGTGGAAAAAATGCTTTAAATGTAATACAATAATATTTTACAATAAAAGTAATGCTGACAAATTTACGAAATAAAAATTATAGAGTCCCCTGGTTTTATTAGCCATAATAAGTAAAATATTCTTGACCCTTATAACATTTTAAACAAAAAAAAGTTTCTTTTATACAATTAAATGAGAATTGTAAAACTTTGAATAATGCTATTTTACAGGAATTTCAGTTGATATCCACAGTTAAGAGAATACTCTTGAAGGATCATAGGCAAATAGAAATTATGGTTTAATGTGCCATTAAGTTTAGATCATCTTCGATTACTTCATATGAGGAAGCATTACTATTATTTTGGAAAGACATTTAATATTAAATTATTTGCTTCAAAAAGATATATGTCTTGTTCTTCAGTCATTTTATTAACCCTTTACAGCACAACTCTTGGACATCTCCGCATTATTTTGTTTTATTATATAATAAAATGATATTGTCAAGTTTTGCTACATTTATCAGTAATCCTTAAAACCAAATTGAAAATATGCAAATGTGGCATTAAACTTTAAGGATAATCACAAAAGAGCTATCCTCTACCTTTTTACAGGGCATAGGGTGCCCTGAATTATCGGACTGTCATGACAATTAAAACAGGCACTATGGTGATTAAAAAAAATACCCCCCTCCCTCCATTACAATATGACAAATGCTTCTACAACTCATTTAAGAGGTACGACCCATCATCTGGGTGGAGGTGACTGATCTCACACAGTTACAATCCCAACAGAAGTGAGGCCCCACTTACTTTTATGGAAGCTTCTTATCACCGCGGAATAGTATTAAGAATAAAAATATCTTAGAATTCTCATTGACTATACTTGCCACTTAGTTTCAGGCAAGTATGCTTACAGTTTAGTCACTTCCAAGCACCAGATATATTAAGATCAAATATAGTATTTAATAACTTATCAAATATAGTCAAATATATTAAGTGTATTTGATTCAAACTACTACAATTAAGACGTAAAAATATTGCATATATAAGGAACTTGTTTTATACTTTGAAAATCTTTGTGAGTCAAAATAATAATAGTCACTTTTGAAGGCTACGAACACCTCACAGCAAATTTAAAAAAGTGCATTAATCAGTAAAATTTTATTAGAATCATTATATGATCAATAGGAAGAGTTTCGAATTTGTGAAAAACGTGGTTTCAATATGATGGAGTTCCAGTTCCCAATCTTTTTAACCAATACTTTCCTGAAATAACATTGTTAGATGCATACTATGTGAGTCCATCCGAGGTCGTTCAATTTATGTCCATTAGATTACTTTCTCTAAGGTTGTTTAAAAAATTAGGTTTAAAAAAGAAAATCCAAGAGTACAACAGATTTGACAAACTTCTTTAAATGGCCTGTAAATCAGTTACACAGCAATACTATATATATGCAAGGAAAATTTGTGTCATAACACAAGCTGTGTTATTTTCCTATTATTTTTGTATACAAGATGAATACCTATTTTATGCTCTTATTTTAACATATAAAAAAGATACTTTTAGACATATTTTTTAAATAGCTGATCATCTCCCCCCCCCCTCCAAATAAATTTGTATATGCTCTGCAGTTATTTTAAATAGCTATTGACCTGTCAGCTTTAGTCTTAAAACTTTGAAAAAAATGTTTAATGTATGTGTCAGTTATCCAGATTTGTTTACTATGAATTAAGGCACTGTACAAATATTTACATTCTGCGGTCTTTTTAGAACTGAATTCAAAACTTTACATTTACTAACTCAAAACATACAACATGATTTTTCGTTTCATTAAATATTTCATTTAACATTCAAACATTTTTCCAACTGTAAATACATGATTATCTCTAACGGATTAGGAAATAGCTTTGGGTCACGATTAAATTGGACACTTTAAACAATAATTTCACAATAAAATTATAACAACAACATTAAATGTTTTCTTAAGATAACACGTGCCAGTACAAACCTACCGGATGATTAAACCAAATATAAAAAAAACGTGACTTTTTCTCGCAAATTAAAAAAAAAATCTTTGGCAGTGAGCTACCTATAAGAAAATATGAGTAATGCTATTTCATTAATTATCTAATCAGTGTGAGTATCATCGTCATTTTTTATTGCTTTGCGTGTCATTTGAGCTTTGCACATGCTACACAACTGCTGTACTCGCAGAGCTGCCATAGCTACATATTTTTCTCCAGTCCATTCTATAGTTCCTAAGGCTTGTAAGACAATAAGACTACCTTTAGTATATACTTTTCCAAGAAGAAGAATCAAAGCAGCTTGGTGAATCATGGCCCAAAGGCGATAATTAGGACCAGAGAAAGGATCAGAAACTGCCGGGCATATAATATTGTTCAAATTGACTTGAGTGAGCTACAAAAAAAAAAAAAAAAAAAAAAATAGAAAAACAATTTAAAAACAATCAATAACAATAGAAATAAATTTGATTATACTTAAGAACAAATATCTGTATATTTAAAATATTAAAATTAAGCATAATACTAATTTTTTAAAGCAATATTAAGCAAACCAAAAAGGATAATGCTACTATTTCAAATTCGAGGAAAATGAAATGCTATCAATCAGACAACTACCAAAATAAATTAAAAATCAGCTTAACATACTATCATTCCACTAATGAGTTTAAAGATACCACAAAAATTAATATTACCCTTAATTTTATTTTATTAGCATATTCAATAAAAATATATTGAAAGATAATTAAACTATCTCTTATTATGGTTTTAAAATTCTTTTTTCACAAGTAATAAATAAAATATTTTGCCAATTTATTCATTTTCCAAAGAATAATAAAATAATTTTAAACTTCTCATAAAAGATTAGCCTATCAAACAATCGATCAGTAACAAATAGCTTAAAAAAATGTCTATACAAAAATTCGACTGCAATAAATAGAATAAACATCGTAATTGTTTCCCAACTTAGAAATATTTTTTAAGTTTTGAACCCCCCCCCCCCCCCCCCCAAAAAAAAAGAAACATGGTTATCACAACTTCGAAGTAGAAGACTAAGATAACTCGTTCGCTTCGTTTCCTTTAAAAAATCAGTTTATTAAATAATCACTGCTTATTTTTAAGCCAATATTTCATTTTTTAACTGATATTCCTTCTTTCACCTGTTAATGTTCAGAGTTCTATTAATAGGATGGGATGTGACAACCTGTTTATTCTGCAACTCCCATTCCCATAAATCGAGGAGCCTTACACAGGGCAAGTTAAGTACATATTAATCTGTAATGTAGGGATAAAAATAATTACCGAACATATTTAGTGGTCTTCTGAATAATTTGAAAAAAATCAAATCACAGGAGAAATTAATAATTCTATTTTACATACGAACCATTTAAAAACATTCAGTTTTAAGAATACTTACAAAATATGCAACAAATGCTTTATAAAAGGATTTTTTGCATAATATTTAAGAACATATGTATGCATGTGACATTTTTGAGGCAATGCAATACCTTTATTCTTGATATTATCATAATTTGATGCTTTTAATTCATTCTTTGTCAACATAAATTTGTCTGGTTCTCTGATTCAGCAATAGATTTAATAACACAGTACCTACAACAAATTATCATTTCGATTCTTTCGATCAATAATTTTTTGTGCTCATAGTTTTGAATACTATCTTGATATGTTTTATATAGTAATATTTCACTGAATAATATCAAATCTGTAAATTTCCTCTCTTTCATCTAGATAAATTGTGACGAGATGTGTCATTCACAAAATGTCTTATAAAAGAGCTTTTCATAGTGTAAAAGTCTTGTCCATTATTTTACATAGACAAATATAATAAGATTTCTTCATTTGAAAGGTATGTAACTGTGTATTAGAGGGTAAAACACCTTGATAAACCCAGTCAACTACAAACATTTTTGACATATCTTTTCTAAAACAAAGATGTTATGTCCCTTTAGCAACACTTCAGGAGAAAGCACTATTTTCTCCCTCCCCCCAAATTTTTATCACTTTTATGTTAAATGAAAAAAATTTCAGAAAGAAAAGCTTGAAATATTCATTAGTTCCTTTCTTTCCGAGCTTATTTTTTAGAGTTGCAAAGATAAACTGCACATAAACAGATTTAAATAAACGTTGGATTATGTTACAATATACTACATACATATGCATCAAACATACATAAATTATTTTATTACCATTCCTAAGCCTTGCAATACAATAAAGTGGTACAAAAATACGAGCCCTTGAGTCAGCATTGCCCAGCTCATATCTGTTAAAGGTTCAACTGTGTAAATGCCTGTAAATATAGAATTAATTATTAGTAGTACACATAAATAACAAACACTTTTAATTATTAGAATTTAAAACACCAATCTAATTATTTAATTTTTATCAAAAATCAATAATTGCAAATAGTGATTGTTCCTCACATTTTACTAAATACAATAAATTTTTACAAACATCGAAATTTTTTTTCCTTCTTTCTTATAACACAAAAATTTCCTTCCTTTCACTTCTGAAAAATTACAAGATTTCTTGTGAAAATTTACCACACCCTGAATATGCTTACAAATCAAAATTAATTTACAATAATATACATACGCACAACCCATGAAAAATTTATCCAAATTATTGTATCGATATTTTTTTGCCTTAAAACATATGTATTAACGTTCTATTGTTTAACAAAATACTTTTATTTAAAAATAATTTCCTCACAAGGATGTAATATTATTCAAGGTCTTGCAATGATACATGATTTCATTGTTTTTCTCAGATACAACAGGAACACAAAAAAAGAAAAAAATTATTCAATTTTTTAAAATGGGAAAACAATTTATATTTAAAAATGTTTCAGAAATATTTTTCCATTATCAGAACTCAAATGTGACAAGTTCTTCCATAGCCTATATCTATACTTATAAATAAAGCTCAATGTGTGTGTGTGTGTTGAAGCTCTACAGGTCAGGTCTATTACCTACAGCTACCAAATTTGGTACATGTATACCTTAGAGGTCGGGAATGTGCACCTGGGGTCCCTTTTTTTGAATTTTTAATTAGAATTTTAATTATTAATTAAAAAATAACTTTCCCGCCAAAAAAATCTTCCATTTTCCCCACCGCCAAATGAGTAAGGCTTCAGTTTTTTTTCCCCAACAGTAATGAGGCTAGGGTTAACATTTTTCGGCCGATTATTTCAAACGATTCGGTTCATTTTCTTAATGTTCTATGCATTTAAAATTAAACATTGTTAATTAATCCATCTTTCAGATTCATTCTGAAGTACTTTTGAATTAAAATAACACAGAATAAAGGAAATTAAAAATTTCTAATCTGCGTAGCGTTACCCCAACTGCCGTAGAAAAATTCACGCATTTGCATTACCGTAACTGGCGTTGAAAATTCACGCATGTGCATTGTGTTCTGATTGTTGACATAACAACCATTATCAACGGATGATTTAAATTATTTTTAGGTTAGTTTTATGCTTCTGTAATTAAATTGTATTTATGTTAGTTATATATTTTTTGTATATGCTTATAGTTTTAAGTACATCATTTTTTAAGTAGTTTTTTAAACCTGTTTTCGACCGATTATTTTAAACGATTCATTTTATTTTCTTAATGTTTGATGCATTTAAAATTAAACATTGTTAATTAATCGATCTGTTCATGATGAATCTGAGAAAATTTTGTTGACAAATTCTTGAGATATTACATAAATTAAGAAAGATATTCTTTAGTGCCCATAAAGTTTAAACGCTCAGTGACTGTTATCAGTAATCATATTATAAAAAAATGCTTTGTTTCAGTAAAAAATATTATATTAATTGCAGATTAATTCTTTCCACTTTAAATTAAAGTATAAATTCTACGAGAGGTAACAGAAAATTAGAGAGACATATTACGTTATGACTGAAGGCTTTTATAATATTATGAGTGAATTATATGACTATCAAAATTTGAAGTTTTAAAATATTTTGATGAAGAATCTATTAAAGTTGGAATTGCGTAAAATGTTCAATTATTAAAATTGAAACGAACATTAAGATTGGCGAACCGGCTGGTCGCCAAAGGCGGCTAGTATTTTATAAGGATGTCTCCTTCTTTGAAAACTTCAAAAGAAAGCTAGCCACGCCCATTTGATCAATAAAAACATATATATTCCTTTCCGGATATATCAGAATTAAAGTCAGAAAGAAGGAATTTGTTAGCAGTTAATAAGTTTACAAATATTCAATTTCAATACAAAAACTAGGCACAAAAGCCAGACAATGAAAAATAAGTTAAAGGAAAAGCACAGCTGGGAAAAGTTCATGAGTTGTAAATTAATCAAGCGAATGGTCTCGCACACTTTAAATATGTGTCGCTATATAAGATAAACTATACTACAAAAAATGGGTACGTCACCTTAAGAAATATGAAGTAAGTTTTTAACTAAACCAAGTTTTTAAGTAAACTGAAATAGACACTTTGACATTCAATTTTGAAAACTAATGTAAGACTTGAGTC
This sequence comes from Argiope aurantia, assembly GCA_026543865.1. Lineage (NCBI taxonomy): Eukaryota > Metazoa > Arthropoda > Arachnida > Araneae > Araneidae > Argiope > Argiope aurantia. The sequence continues at coordinate 1,612,885 of JAPMOR010065988.1, forward strand.
TGCTTTCTAGATACTTGCAAAAACATATCATTGTCAGCTCTTCGCTACTTGAAAAAACATATTGAAAGCACTTTCACCAATAAAACTTTGAAATAGTCCCGTACTAATAAAAAATTGAAAGGCCTTTAGAGAAGAAAATATCACAAAATAAGTGACCACCACAGGAAATAATATTGTATATATACACACTATCTACTAATAAGTACTTGTGCACCCATGCCAATGAGGATATCTATGCTCCTGATCTAAGTCAACGGCCTTCTGTACTTAAATATCGTGTAGAATATAGCATTGGCATTACTCACATGCAAGACGTCACGAAATTCAGAGCTCTCTGACTTCGAGAAAGATGTAATTTTTGGATATCATAGAAATGGCCAATCCTCAAGGGATATATCTAGTGAGTTAAACATTCCAAAATCGACAGTGGCTGTTGTGATTAAGAAGCAGAAGGTGAGTGGGGATTGTTGGATAGTACTTCGACCCGGCAGACGCACGAAACTAAAAGACAGAGACCTGACCAAAGAAATGCAGAAAAACCGCACCAAACCGATGGAACACGTACTCCAGGAGTTCCAGAAAGCACATTGAACTATTGTTTCGATAAATACCATTGGCAAGGAAGCACATTTGCTTGGTTTCCATGGTCGTGCTACCACCCATAAGCCTTTGATTACGAAATACAATCGCGCTGCACGGTGGAGATGATGCAAGGCATGTCGAAATTGCACCGTAGAAGAGTGGAAATAGGTTCTCTGGAGTGACGAATTAAAGATCAATCTCTACTAGTCGAATGGCAGAGTCTGGGTTTGGTGTATGCATGGCGAACGCCTTTTGCCAGAATGCATTGTGCCTATATACAGTTTGGCGGAGATGGAATTATGACCGGGGATGTTTCTCATAGGATGGATTGAATCATTATTCTTTCCAGGATGACAACGCCACTTGTCATGTTGCGAGGTCCACCATGGATTGATATGATGACAACGGGGTGAACCGATTGGACTAACCTGCTCAAAGTCCAGACTTGTATTCTATAGAAAACTTCTGGGACGAGTTGGATCGCCGAATTAAGAGATGCAGCAACCGCCCAAAATCGGTGAAAGAACTTGCATGTATTTTCCAAGTCGAATGAAAGAAAATACCCTTGCCCATAATCCAAACACTTGTGGAAAGCATACACTAGAAGGTTAAGGCTGTAACTGTCTCAAATGGAGGTTCAGCCAACTACTGAATATGAATAAATTATGTTTATCTCTTATCACAGGTGGCCTATTACTTACTGATAGATAGTGAACACATATATACTGTTCATTTCCCCCACAAAATGAAATGGAAAGATAATAAGGTTTTCCATGAGCTGTGACGTCCCCCGAGCTTACAAAAAATACGAAAATCTTTACTCCAGTAGTTTTACTAAATATAAATTCAGGTTTAGCATTTTCAAAAGAGGTGTACTTCTGAATTATTATTATTTGTAAAATACCTTTATTTTGCTGTACTACGAAATACATAAATTATTTTCTTGTATAGGTATCAAGTTTAAAATACTAGTTATTGGTGATTTATATAAAAACTTGTTAAAATAACCTATATGAATAAATAAGAACATTCAAATAAGACCCAAGTTTTGTAATTTAGCAATTTCCTTACAGCCATTATTACACTAAAAACCTCAGATGCACAGTGAGATGGTTTTTATCCTTTATTTATTTCATTATAATAATTTATAAGAATTTCACTTTTAACATATTCACTGAACCTTAAAAGGGTTTATTACCCATCAAACTTTCCAAAATTCATTTTTTCCCATTTTAAATGAAAAAGAATTTCATCACTTGAAAAGATAGAATTTAAATAAATTTTTAAGTGATTCTACTTAGTTTTAAACAGTATTGTAATCCATAAAAGATGTGCAATTTTGGAATCACATTTTGTGCATGTTTCATCACAAATTTTATGCGTGTTTCGATGCACATTTTTTAAAAAGAATAATTTAAAAAAATCCAAGCAAAATTATCGAATGATCTAACGAAATTTACGAAGTAACATATATATATTAAAATGACTAATTTTCAACAATACAGATCTTTCTCCCTCGTATATCTTCAGTTACTTTGAAACGAATATTACATTTCATATCCAGATAATTCTCAATCAGTAGAACTGTTTAAGAGAAAGGGGAAAAACACGGATTGCTATCAAGAAAATATGAAAGTAATATAAAAATTAATATGAAGGCAGCTCCTTTAACCAATATGATTTATACATATTTAAAGAGCAATTAAATGCACTCATAATTAATTGAAGAAACATATTTTGCTTGATTTTAATGTTTACTGATCTATAATGTATTTCTGATTAAGAGCATCAGAAAAAATGAGGGAACTTTTAAAATAATTTAAAATCGTTTATCGCATATTCAAACGATTTTCAGGAACCAAAACCATGCAATATTTACATAGTGGAACATATATTATTGATTTTTATACAGTGATACGCAAATAAGAAAAGATGATAAATATGCTAAAAACCGTACATTGATCTTACACTTTCTACAGAGTTTTCTTTATAAGAAAGCCAATAAAAAGAAGGTAGTAGCCATTGGCACTAGGTGGAACCGACTTGTAAAAAACTGCTATCAAATTATTAAATAATAAATCAAATTTTCAGCAAAAATTTTTAATGTGAGTTTCTGAATGAAGTGTTTGCAGCAGTATGAGAAAGAATTAAAAATTGTACTGAAAAGATGTTTAATATTATAGCTTTCAATTTTTAAGAAACATATTGACCTAAATCTACAGATAATTTTTTTGGTTAATGATGACATTGTGTTTGCTTGCTTGGCATATAAGATGCAAATTTTATTACATATATTATATGCCAAGCATATACACCATTTGTTAAATTAAAAAAAAGATAAAATGGAAAAGTCCTAGCACCGAACTAATTAACAATTCTTAATGCCAATAAATTTAGTCATCTTTATAAGTAACAAATACAAAAAAGAAAAAAAAAAGAGCAATGAAGTATTTACCTCCAACTCCAGTTCTAAGTAAATAAAAAGGGGTTATTAAAATCAAGATGTGCTGAATCCAATAGACTTCTAATTCTAGAGGACGCTGGAAAAAAAATATGAAGACAGTGAGCACAATACTGGTATATTTAAAACTCAAACCAATAAATACAGTATATTCCATTTTTTGATGCAATAAATTGAAGATTCTAAAAATATAAAACACCTTTTTGATGATACTGCAAAAATTGTTGGTAATTTTTAGATTGTATTTTCAGTTCTTATATAAAATATGACTGCATTCTTATACGATTTAAAAAAACGAATTATATAATTTCAGTGCCTGCTAGAGCCGCTGAGACAAAGTTTCATCCAATAGGTTTGGAACAGCCGAGAAGAATGGGAGGGGGGGGGGGGTAAAGTGATGGTTGTTCTTTTCTCACTTAGTATATTGTTTACATTCTCTCTTGTATCGGTATATTAAAACTGTGCACTAAAAATTTCATTTTATGACAAAAAATATTTATAACTTATTTCATAATGTTAATGACTGAATCATTTTACATAGATTTTAAAATAAAAACAAAATGTTTATACATTTTATCGAAATCAATTCGAAATATTTACATTAACATGAAAAAGTTACTCTAGAGAAAAATTTCATAGGTAATATTCTAAAGAGAAAATATTTTAAAAATCAGTGAATTTTAATGAGTCTACCAGAGCCACGTGAATAAAAAAACGCAATTTTGTATAATTTGTTTAATGTACGCAATCAAAAAGTTTGCTTTTATGCATAATTAATTTTTTTAATTGACTTGGTTGAACTAACAATATTTTTTTCATTATTATTGCCTTCACTTATTTTAGAATACCAAATTTTGTTTGTAATAATTTTTCAAAAATATATTAAAAAATTTCTAAACTCTCTATAAAATTGAACAATATCTTTATCTGGGAAAGTCAGCTTCAAGCTCTCTTTAATTTATTTAAGTCCTCTTTCAAAGCAACAAGGACTATTTTGAAAATGACCTCATAATTTTGAACTGTGGTCAGATAACGAAGAGCAAGTTATCTCACCTGAACCTGCATACATCTTGCCAAATTTCTGATCCATACCATGGTACTTCGTTAAGGGGGGGGGGGGGGGCTTTCGGAAGCGGATTCGAGCTTAAAACCCCAGGTTTAACTACCAAACCACCCGATTCCTCTTATTAACATCAAGCGAATATTCCTTCACCTAGAATCTGCTACTTGCTTGGTAGATATTAATTTTTCCACTCAGACAATTCTTTACAATCACAACATTGCAAACTAAATTTCAGTTAATGAGAAATTTACCCGCTAAGGGAAAGATACAAAAATATTATCCTTTTGTACTCTCTAAAGCATCATTCAAGACTGCATCATTTGATATTTTTTATTTTGATTGCTAAAATACCTACACAGTGATGAGATGATGCAGATTAATTTTTCGGAGAAATTCAACGTACATCAACTATATATAATTTTTCGGAGCAATAAGTCCTTGTATTATGTGAATAATTATGCATCAAATTACTTTTCGAAGTGCAAAAGGTTAGATTTCCTTCAGCAAAGTTATAAAAATCAACATCTGTCATGCGATATTCCAAAATCTCGATTAATGTTTGCTACTCTGAAAAAATGTTAAAGGAACATTTTCAAACGAGAAAAGAGCTAAATTGTTTTGAATACAATTTCAAACTGTTATTCTCCCCCTCCCCCGTTTGCCAAATCTCACAAATTCGGTCGCTGTTACAAGTAAATTGTTGATATTAGCCAAATCTATCTTCTAAAGGATCAGTTTAATATTTCCTAATTTATGTAAAATCTAATATCACTAACTAATGTAACTAAAATGTATCTATCAAATAAACATTCTACTCAGGGAAAAATAAAATCTTATAGCTCGTTTTTTTAAAAAAGTGTGTTGTTCAAGGTTATTAATTTTGACCAGAAATTATAAATTTTCATTTTTCTATTAATGTATCCTTCAATGGAATTTTTAAAAAAATACCCATCATCAAAAGAGTATGTTATTATTCATACTAAAATTCAAAAATTTTAAAAATATGTACAGAAATGCCATAAAGTATCTTTAAAAGTTTAATAATGGTTTCAAATTGTATTTGTAACAATTTATCAATAATATTTGATATTTAAAAATATTAATTACATAAATTGCAAGTTTTAATCACTTGCAAGATGCATACATCAATTTAAAAAATATTTTCAAACATTAATTTTATGAAAATAAAATTCTACTTATATTAAGTAGCACTCGCATTTACCAAAAAATTGTAATTAATATTTTTCATAAAGTTATTTAAAAAATATGTTACATAAATAAAGAATACAGTATAATTCTCGACATTTACGTCAGATTTATTTTTCCTTACAAGCAACATTTTATTATTGCATACATGAAATCATATAAACACGACAATTATTATGAAAATTGAGCTAAACTTTTCGAATACTACTCTACATAAACACATAATCAACACGCAGACACAAAGATACCGACAAAAAATTCTTGTGAAGTCAAAGAAAAATAGGGCCAATAAACTTATAATAATACAAAATCCAAACAATTGGAATATCCAAATGCTGGTATTTTCTCTTTACAATAAGTAATAATGGACAATCTAACGCTAACGCCATCTTAGGCTTAATGCGTACTTAAAATTAAAAAGTTATAACGCAGGAAATACTACTAATAAAGAAAAATGAAGTACTACATATAAAGTACTACATGAATGCCAAGTATGGCACTGAATTCTGTTCTATGTAACACATTTCTAAAGTAAAAATATTAATACGAATGTTAAGCTTAGAAAGAGTTCAAGAATCTAAAGCATGCGAGTTGTCACAATGGGAAACAACTGACCAATGCTGAAAGCGGTCCATCGCTTATTGAATCACAGTAATAGCAGAAATGGTCAGAGTTCCAGGGCCATAAAACAATTCTTTTATCTCACAAACCCCTGTCTAATACTTCAAAAACATTAATAAAAAAAATTTGAAGGTTACAGATTACCTTCAAATTTCCAAATGAAGTGCCATCCCTTCTCATGACTTCAATTCCTTGTGAAGAAAAAAGAAAAAAAAATCATAGGAATCTAGCTTTAATTGCTATAAAGAATCTCACAAAAAGTTACAGCTACAGAAAAGATAATAAGGTTAACACTGCATAATTTAAAACATTTTCCAAAAAGAAAAAAGAAAAAAAAGGGAGAGGGGAATCACATTTGTCATATTAAAAAATTTGAATAAGAGTCAATACTCTATTGGAATTAAAATTTAAAAAAACAACGTCTCTTAAAGTATTTTAACAACATTATATTATATATATATATATATAAAATCAAATTTTATGAAATGCTCAAGATTCGATAAATCTTATCTGTGATCGAAATAAAAAAAAAAGTTTAACATTTTCATATGACTGATTAAAAAAATAATACGAGAAATTCTTGCATGCTAAAAAACAAATGTGTAATTATCTATACTAACCTTCCTCGTATTCAAAACAGGAAACAATATAGCCAATATTGCGCCATACAAACAATGCATGTGAATCCGAAAAAGAGCTGTTACAGTCTTAGAAGTTGGAGGAGCAGCAAGGAGGAAAATCTGTAAACAGCAACAACAAATGATACAAAATGAAAAGCAATACACTTGGGAAAATATACTAGTATAACAAAGAAATCTCTTTAAATAATTTTTTTTAAAAGCTGGTGGTAAGGAATTTTATAACATATAAAGTTGAGTGAACTCACTTGTATTGTTGTGATAACATGACAAGGATTAAGTATATATATCACAGTTCTTGATGAAAACTTGAAACCTATTTCTATTCCAAATACTAAACACATTAGTACCAGAAGTAATCTTTTCCCGCCTCTATCTTCTCTTATTACTTTAGGAACTGGAGGAATAGTACATCTTTTTAAACCAAAATATAGAGAATAAACTCCTATGCTGCATGCAATAAATGTTTCGATGATTCGTCTTTGTGGTGAAAGATAATTGACACAATCTGGTCCACCATTGCCTTTGATACTATGGTTTACACCTTGGTAAGACCAATCAGCTATATCTGCAAGTTTTGATGTCATGGTTCCTAGAAAACAGAAACAGAGCTTAATTTTGAAAACTTATTGATTTAAAGAAATATATTTCTATAAAAAAACGTGTGTGAAATTCCTTTTATTCACAAATCCTTTATTGTTTCAGATCTTCTTAGTATTGAATATCTGTCGAACTCATGGTTCTTCATACCAAAACAATACTGTTTTAGTCTTTAAACACCTTGTTTAAATATTTTTCTATCAAAGCTACCCTACCCAAAGGCAAAATCATACTTTTTAAAGTCACTTACAAAAATTGCTATAGGAACGGATGATATTTTAATAAGCTTTTCTGTAATAATTATGAACAGTGACTGTGTACTAAAAAAAGCATACGAGGTTGGTGTAGATCAAAACATATGATATGAGTAATTCTGTTGACATTTGTGAAGTATAGAAGAAGATATAAAACGAAAGTTAAAAACAAATCATAATATTGGAGTAACGAGAATAAGAAGCGCCGGAGTCATAAAATTATTTTTTTGCTCCTAGTCGTCATCAATGGCTAGCAAGTGTAAATAGCTAAGGTACATGATTTTATTTTCTTGCACTTTATCAAATAGTTTTAAAAAATGACAAACGCTCTACGGTTTTGCTTCCACTGCACCTCCTAAAACTGGCTCCTGGAGCACCTATATTCCTTTATTATGCCATTGTTTCTTCGTAAGTTTTACGTTTATTTTCCCATTTTAAAGTTTACTGTTTTTTTTTTTAATATCAACTAAACAGATGAACAATATTTTTTGCTACAGAATTACAGAAAAAAGGAAGCGTGATAATAGTTAAAATCGATATCAGCTTGCTTTCTATGCATGGAAACGCATGAGTAAATTTTCGGAACGTTCACTAAATTGGTAACTTATTTTTAAAATATGATGCTGCAAAATAAAAGTAAACATAAACCCACTGGACTACAAGAGAAAAAAAAATTAACAAAATACAACGAGAGAAATTCTTTCTCCAGCAAAAGACATTCTTTTTCCCACAATGAAAAAAAAAAAAAAAAAAAAACCCTAACGAATAAAGTGACTATGTAACGAAAATTTGGGATAAGCATCACTCAAATTTTAAAAATAATCATCACTTTCAGAATTAAATACACGTTCATTTTTTCAAAAAAGATATGAACTCTAGCCAGACGTAAAAGAATAATGACGGTGGTAGTTAAAAATAAATTATATAATTATTCAAACATAATAATTCAAACTCTACTAAAAGTAGCGATTAAAAGCACCAAGAAAAAAATTATTTAGAATAATGAAAATCAAGGTGAAAATTTGCTCCAATAAACCAAAAGCAATAAAACAAACGTTGTGATATCACCATTTGATTTGAAAAAATTAGTTTTAATGATATTTTTCTGAACATTTTTATTGCAATGTTGGAATATAGCCATAGCCTTTCTTTAAAAAAAATTAATGACTGTAAAAAATCTTTAGATATACTTTCTATTAAAACTTTACTCAAATAAAACACTCATTTTTGTAGAGAAGAGTGCCTATCTAAATATTATTTTAGTAAAGATGGCAATATACTTAATGATACAATAAAATGTAACCGAAAAGTGAACAAAAAATGGGAAAGGTAGCAAAAACGATCTTTTAGCTACCACCTCAAATATTTTTTAATGAAAAGAATTCATTTGGAAAAATTGGAAAGTTTTTTTTTTATTGCTGATCGGTTGTGTAGCAAACAAAAAGAGGAATACTAGCTCATTCACGTACAGAGAGTGGAAATAGCGTACAGAGAATGGAAATAGCTTTACAGTAAATTACGTACAGAGAGTGGAAATAGCGTGAATCTGTAAACTATTCAATTTTAAATAATTAAATTCTTTGTAATGCATACTTATTCGACTAAAATTCATAAAAATGTTCATTCAGATTTCATAAAAATATCCTCCTAGCAGTGTTTTTTTTTTTTTAAGTATTTAATAGCTTAAATGGAATTTCCTTTTGCTCGTTATGGTTAATTAAAATTTAAATTCGTAAAAAAAAAAACAAAAAAAAAACACATTAATTTTAGTCAAAGAAGCAGAGCCAGCCTACTTATACTTTCATTTCCGGAACAGTATCTATATTTCATAAGTAAAAATAAGAAAAATATAACTGACAAATGAAACCCAAGCGTAAATGTTTGCTAATTACGCAGTCAATATAAATTAAAACATTTCTCATAAAAAGTATCTCACTAGCTCTGGTGAAATGTTATATGATAAAAGAAATCTCAACTGTAGTGATGAATAAATAAATAAATAAATAAAAAACGATAATGCATCATAAAAGGATTAAAATTAATAGCATATTTTTTTAAACATTGACGAATACAGTTTGTAGATATAATATCTTCAATCATATAATATATCTATCATTATATAATGTGAAACCTTGGAGTTTTAGAAGAGTTAATTTCTGCAACAGACGTTATGATACTGTCACAACCCAAACTTTTTCTACTAACCTAAATAGTTTAATATTAAATCCTACATAGCTGCCAGATTCAACTGCAATATTAGAAAAAAGTAAAATATTAATAGACATTCCACAACAAATAAAAACGCTATTGAAACTGAAGGATGAATTCCTCAAATCTTAAACCTAAAGTTTGGAAAAATGTAAATTTTTTTTTTTTTTTTTTTTTTTTTTTTTTTTTTTTTTTTTCTCCATATAGTGTCAAAAACCATCCATGCTTGCGACAGCAATCATTCACACACATACGCGCAAGAGAGAAATTTCGAAACTAAATACAAAGTGGAATCTTAAAAAAATTAAATTTCGAAATTTTTAAATTGCGAAATTATTTAATTTTATTATTGCATTATTTAATTTTTTTAAATTGCGAAATTTCTTTATATTTGTCAACTAAGATTTTTCGTCGATTTTCAGGCTTGAAGTACTGAATGCCGTAGAAAAATAAATGGAATTTTTAAAAAAAATCAAAAATAATGCAATAATGCTCCCGATAAATGTATACAGAAATCTTTTCTTATAGATTCCATATCACACGTTTTTTACGTTAAAAAAATTCGACTACTTCTGTAAATAGAAAAGACACCTTCTACACACACAAGGATTAAAAAAAAAGAAAAAGAAAGAAAGAAACTTACTGTAAGAATACTTCTCCTTTGGAAAAAAAAAATCCTACAAGTTACTTTAACAATGATTGGCTACTTCTAAAACGCTTTGCTTAATGCTGGATTAACACCAAGAATCAGTACGTAGTTTGGCTGGGATTTAACAGACTCCATTAAAAAAATTCAGCAAGCTTTCATGAAGAGAGTATATATTTTTAAATTGGATGTTGCGTGTGTCTTAATAGTCGCATCTTTACTAACCATAAGAAAAGAGAGCGTTAAATGAAAAATTGCTTTAAAAATATTAAACTGACATTCAAAAAGTTGTTACTTAAAATATAATATTAAATGCCACAGGCAACATTAATTATAATGTTAAAAATGCAAGTATTAGTCTTACGATATTTTTTAATGGATTATTTTCATTTATTCCAACTTTACCAGCGCAGAAGCGAAAAGTAAAAATTATTAGTGCCACCTAACCTGTTTAATCAAGCAATGAGCAAATTACTGCCCTATTTATAAGTAAATAAAACCTAATAGTGAAAAAAGTCAGTCGTGTGAGATCAAGATAGAATATTTCTGTAAGAATAATTTTAATGATAGGTACCTGTTTATGCAATGGAAGAAATTTTGCTGGATTTCTACGTACATCTATAATAACATTTTTGATCACAGTAGTCCTTGAGAAAAAGTACATCTGTTATTTTAATACTTTTTTATTTTTGAATATTCGAAATTTAAGACGTTACTTACAAAATAATATGCTGTCACTTGTTTTACATTTCGAGCATTTATGAGTGCGTTTATTTTTATTCACTACTTATTTTGTAAGAATTTTTTAATCTTAGTTTGATAATTAACTACGCTTGTAAAATGTTTATAAACTGAAATTAAATATTTGCGATATGCCGAGTTTTAAAAATAAAACTATTCGATTACGAAGTGCTGTGTAACCTTTTTCACTTACATCAATCTTTTTGACTAAAGTAGCCTAGTTATTGCATATAAATTTAAATATTTAATATTTTTTGCTACACAGGAATAGATGGTTGATCAGCCTTTATGGCGCAAGGATCAGATTTGGATACGCTGCATAGTTGTAATCTTGTGTAATTCAAGAGCCATTTGCTTAAGATGAAGCGGCAAAAATAGTAAGAAGTTTATACAAATTACAACACAATTTCAAGCAACTAAGCAATCGACACGTAACAGCAATATAAAAAGATTCGCTCTTCGACGCTATGTTCTTTAATATTTATATGAAGAATAGTGTATTATTGTCTTTCAATTATTATTAAAGAATTCATAAAAAGTGGCAGAATGAAGAATTTTCTTATATATAGTTACAGGGTTTCAGATTTCGGAACGAATGGCATGAAAATCCAAATAAGCTGCCCGTAATGATTGAGAAGTGTCTGGTTAGCGAATTCCTTTCTGTCAGTAATAATGAATATTAGCTCCAAAATAAATTAGCAAACATATAATCCGATTTCAAACAATGATAGAACGTCTACATACGTTAAATGAGTTGTTTGATAAGTATTTATCAATAGCGATAAAACAGAAATAAAGAATACAAGGGAACTTTCAAATGAATGTGACAAATAACGTGAATAAAAGGCTGTCAGTTTATTTAAATAAATAAGAATTTATTTATTTATTATTATTATTATTTGATTTTCATATTTCTTAAACTATGGAATCGAGTCCCTTATATCATATACTATCCCTGCCTTTGAAGTCTTTTACGTGGAATTAAAGACTCGCCATCTTTAATTTAAAGATGGTTAAATTAAAATAACATTACATTAAAATTAAAGAATTACTAACTCAATTTCATTCCCTCTCCCTATTTAAAATATTCACCTCAAATACCACTTCAAAGTACGTCTGAAAAAGATTTGGAGACGTCGTCATTGCATGAATCAGTGTTGTTACATTTGTTATTATCATTATCCATATATTTTTGTGAAATACGCTTCCTTTATAGTGAAGTTTTTTTTTTTAAAGAAAAATTTGAACAGATCATGGTCTTACTTTTCCTCTTGAAAATCGTACTATGTTGGAACTGTCGTGGACCCTTTTTCTTGCATGCTTTGCGAATACCGAGAAATTCTAGAAATCCATTTTTTTGTGTGTATATATATATATATATATATATATAAACCGTTACATTTGTACAGAAGTAAAATGACAGCTTCACATTTTTAAACAACAGTCATGCCGAGAGCAACATCAAAGTAGGCAATCCCTCTTCAAACTTCCTATCGCATCATAGAGAGGACTTGACTTCAATAGATTTAACAGGCATCATGACCGTGTAAATGGTTAAGTCTTCGGTAATATTTTCCTGACCGAAGCCAGGTATTCGATGAACCAATGATCTTCCAGTTCCAAAGTCAAGACTCTGTCATCAATCCATTTTTTATGTATGACAAAAAGGTTTGTGAATAACAGAACAGAATCTTTCTAATATTTTTTTTTCATTTATAATAAAAGTAATAAAGTCAAATTTACATGATAAATGTCAAATGCAACATTCGGATTCTATTTTAGAATCATTGCGCATTTCGAAGGAAGAATGATATCGCAGCATAGTACTGTCAAATGTTAAAAGATATGCGTAGTTACGTTTATCATGCCATGCCATGTGAATTCACTTGGAAAATTTCAAACCAAAGTCCTTAAATATTAATATTTAACCATCCATGGCAGATATAGGTAGATAGATGTAAAATTCGTCAAACCAGTTATGAGAGAAAAGAGAAATCGGGCCTATTTCTGTAACATAAAATCCTGACGATAAGAAACATCGATTCTAAATTATCCAAATACTAAAACTAATTATCGAATATTAAATCTAAAAATTATAGAAAAGAAAATCTTACTAAAATAAAGCAAAAGGATGAAAAATTGCAATATTTCATACCTGTTCTTTCATCATAGAAATTTTAAAAACGCAAGCGGAAAATCATCAACAATGGCTGGAGAAATTTATCTATTATAAAAACTTCGGAAGATTATCGTAAACAATTACATAAGCTACAATGTTAACTTTCTTTTTTATTTTAATACTGATTCAACTATTTACTAAGAGCTCATCAGTTTTCCCCTTTTACTTTTTTTTTTTTTTTTTTTTTTTCAAAAAAATGTTTTTTTTTTTGAACTTTTTTTTTTTTTAATGAGTCGAACAAAGAATCTACCAATTCAAATACAAAAGGAAACAACCTTTGACATATGTCTGAAAGATTAAATCTGAAACTTAACAATCTTCATAAATATTAACGATAAGAAAGGAAATTTAAATGCAATGCGGAGGATAAAAATTAAATCGATTGCTTTAAATAATACGACATAATAATAGTAAAAAACAAGTCGAAGCAGATAAGCTGCCGGAGGAAAAAAAAAAGCTATATTTCTTTGAGATTCTAATAATGGTAATGAATTCTACAACCTATATATATTTTGTATACGCTAAGTAGAATAAAAACACTTAGAAAAGAAACGACTTTCATTTTAAGTATTAAGTGTTACTATACATGGCATATCAATAGTGATGTTTAAATTCTACTCAAATATAACGCCTTAATTTAATGGATTTAAGTATTTTCAATTGGGGCGGGGGGGGGTATAGCATTTATTTGTTAACGGGTGAAAAATCGACAAAAACGATACCGTCAAGAATAAAACTATCATGAAATTAAAATCCGTTTCAAGCTAGTCTTTAAGTTGAATCTTTTCTGAAAAACAATCAGAATTGCTTTTATTCATCTTCCAATTGAATCTTCGCAAAATAAAGGAAGTAAAGGGTTGCTTTTAACAGATTAAAAGTAGGCATTATTTTATTAAAATTTTTATACCAAGCGGCAACAATATATTAAAAATATATAAAACAATGTGACTTACATTTTTAATATCCACCAGCGATTCCGAATTTCTATTTAAAGATTGTGGGAAGATGACTTTTTTTTGTGATAAATTGCAGGGTGTTTTTTTTTTTTTTTTTTTTTTTTTTTGCAGTTGTTAAAAAAAAGCGGAAAAAGAAAAAGAAAAAAAAAAAAAAGTGAAAAATCGCGGATTCGCGGAAGACCCTGCATACAGAAACCATCAAGATCATCAGAATATTTATTAAAAAGTTTATAAAAATTCCATAAAGAAAAATTGTCAATGTAATTAAATTTAATAAAGACATCCCGAAATAATCTGTTTGAACCATATCTAAGTTCTGATCGGCAAAGCAAAACAAATACTTAAGTGAGTATTTATGGGTTATCAATCATACAACTAATAATTTTACAGAAAAACATCACATAATGAATATTTCTATGGGATTTCAAACCATGAATATATACAGAGAGAGAAAAAAATTATTAGTCCTATACTATAACACAAGTAACGCAAGAATTTATTTTGCACCTTCTCAAGAATTTAGCAACTATTTTTATAGTACAGATACCAAATAAAATTCTAGATATGAAAGGGCAATATAGAAATACAAAACCATTATAGCTTCTTCTTGGAAAAAATTCCTGATTTTTTGCATAAGAAACCCAAGTTTTTCATACGATTTTGGAAAATCACTGTCGATATCTTTAGAGGAAGTTTTGCACCGAAAATTACACCTAGATCAGTAACCACGTCATCAAAATAAAGCAGAACCATTGAGTTGGTACGAGTAAATAAAAAATTGGGATTTAGGAGAATAAAAACACTGCATTTTTCAGTGCTTAGAGTAATTTAAAACACTGTATAAATTGTCTAAATACTTTTGCAAAAGAGCAATATCGGTATATCATTTTATAAGCCTAAACAATTTTAAATGAGCAAACAAAATACACTAAAAAAAACTTTAAAACAGAATATAAATCATTGATAAAAAATAAAAATGTCCAAAATCGGATCTATGTAGGATATCTGCGGTGTTTACAAATACATCAAAAACGGTACGATTAAAATAGACTGAGTGAACGATTACTTAAATAAGAAAAGAATCTATCAATGAGATTAAAATTAAAACCAACAATATTAAATTTTTTTTAAAGATAACTAAAATTAGAAAAAAAGTCAAAAGCATGAGAAAAATCAGTATAAATAATAACAAGTTCATACTATTTTCAAATGAAAGAAATAATTCTATTTGTTAGCCAAAATAAAATAGTAATCTGTGATTGTTTTGCATTACATTTATGGTGGAAAACCTTTTTATACATTATAATTTCATATATTTTGAAAAAACGATTTAGAATAGAAATTGGTAAGATTACTTTTACAATCACTAGTATTACATGCTTTATAAATAAGAATAATTTTAATTTTCTTCCAAAATCAAGTAATTTATTTTCAATGACTGATTGAGCAAAAAACAAAGAAGATAAATCAACAACTCTCCATGCTCTTTAACCTGTTAACTGCGGTATTTTAAAAAGTTTCTCGTACGGCGCTTAACCAAAATCAAGTGATGGTGGATATACAGGTCGAACGCAATACAAATGGTTACATAAAAACTTTTACAAAAAAATTCGTAGTAAAGATAAAAAGATTTCCTTTTTATTAGATTAAATATTAACATTTCATTGTTAAAAAAGGTATTATTATTATTGAAAATTTTAAAAACTGATAGTAAAAATATACTGTCATTGAAGCAAATGTTAATATTAATAGCGTAGTTGGTATAAATTGGAAAAATATTTCCCGAAGAGACGTGTAGGTTTTGCAGCTGTATATGGTCGATCAATGTTGACGCCGACAATAATTTTAAAAAATATTGTTGAAATTCATACGTATCACTTTGTTTCCAAGAATCAGAAATTACTACGGGCCTTCATAATTCGCGCATTTCTCTTTCATTTCAGCATATAACTAACTCATTTTGTAAAAAAGCATTATATTGTACGGGGAATAACTTCTATATCAAAGAATTTAATTGTTTTTTTTAATTTAAAGCAGGCTTACTGGAATTATATAAAAAAATACATGACATTTCTATTATATCTTACTAAAGTTTTGAGTTTTTATACCGAATGATAATTTTTTTTTATTTTATACATCGTGTATACACGTCGACCGCATCAAAAAGCAGATATGGATTGATATGTATATACGTCGAACACAATTAATAATGGTTAATAATAAAAGAAAGAATAACAATCAACTTCAATTGTTAAAAACGATTTCAGATTCTTTAATCGTCAAAATGATTTTCAAAAGTTATAGGGTCAATTTTAATTAAATCATCAAGGCAGTTGTCAAATGACGCCGTAGTTCGTGCTAGACTTATACACTGAGCTAAAACAGTTCGCAAAAATGTAAGTGATTTTGCAATCATTATCACAGCATATAATTGTAATATATTCTATTTGGCGAAGAATTGTTATTTTTAAAATAGAACTAAAGACTTGGGTTCAGACATTAGACTATGTTTCGTGATCTGCAAATGTGCAACATAATCAATCCTTTTTGATATTGATCTTAAAGATCTAAATTCTTGGGAAATGCTCGGATCGCCGCTTTTTAGCGCTAACCTATGAGCTATTATTTTTATTTTCATCGACTTTTTAATTTCACTTGAATACCAAACGTAACTAATTACTGCCAATTTTTATAAATATAACTTCCTAAAAACTTCGCTTAAACAATTATAAAAATTAAAAATGCATACCATACGTTTAAATTAAAATCAATTTTTATAAAATCATGTTTACGAATATTGACATTATGCCAATAGCGCGGATGGGCTGAAAATGAATAAAATCAAACAGTGCAGGTTAATGATTATCTTCAGAAACCAAAGGTTTATCATTATGATTAAGAGTTCTTTTATAAAAACTTATGTCAGATCAAATTAAATCTAAATATTTGTTATTATAATTGGATTCAGATTATAAAATTGAATAATTATTTTATTGCAATTATTATTCACATAAATTAACATCGTCATCAAGGAAATATTTTTATAAGAGGTAAACTCGAAACATTTTTTAAAAATTTAAATGCGTATCACAATAGATTTAGGCGCATATATTTTAAATTAAGATCCAAAGACATTTCAGATCCAGTTCAGGTCAATTAACAAGAAAGGCATCAAAACATTTTAAGAGTCAAGATTACATCGCCACCATGTTTACAGGCGCTTGTTGAGTCATGATCTTCACACGCCATGTTACAGTTAAATAAATAGAATCACAGTTTTCTGAAGCTACTGAACTGAATAATAAATCGGAGGCTTTTGTTTTTAGCATACGGGCAACCTGATAACGCTATTGTTAGAATCCGTGTGTATTCTAGAAGAATTCAAGATGCAAGGATGATTGTTTTGATCTTCAAGTACATTTGTAATTTTATGACAGATTTGATTAATTTTCAATATGCCAAAGAATTCTGCTTCGGGCCTCGCCGATTCATGCAATAACTGTAGAAAATCAATTTCGTAAACTTCAAAATGGTAGGGAAAGATGGGGCACACGGTCCGTGAAATTTATTTTAAAGCGTTGGAACATTAGCTCTAATTTGTTTAAAATCTTGTCAGTTATCTTGTTTTCCATAAGTTTATGGGTTTTAGAAGAATTTACACATTCTTTAAATATCAATAAAGTAATCTCCAATTTTATATGTTAAAAATAGAATTTTGTGCTTGTAACTAGATTCTCTGTATTCGCGAGCAGTGTTTAATTTATAATAAATAATATTTTAGTAATAAAGCTAGTTTCATTTAAGTTCTTTTCGGTTAAAATTAATGATCTAAATTTACATTATAAAAATGTTGCGATATAAGCTCTATCAAATATGGTATATTATAGAATGAAATGGGGCACATTGTTACATACATAATCTGTCCAATTAACACATTCCAAAAAAGTATGTGTTTCAAAAAGTAAATTTTATAAATATTAACACCTGTCCATTTTTCATTTAAATATTTTTAATTAGAAATATAAATGCATATGAAAGTTACAATGTTGTTTCGGCGGTCTCTATATTTACCTCTACTTTTAAAGTTATTCCATTATACACAAAAATATCAAATCAAATGTGGTATTTTATTTCGTCTGTTTTAAGAACCTTTGATATCTGTATATTTCAATTCAAAAGAATTTTAATAAAGACACATTTTTTATAATAAACTGTTGCTACTATAATTTATCCCGTTCCGATAGTGGACACAGTGCTCAATGTCCACTACAACCAAAAACATCAAGTACTAGAAATAAATGTCATTCTTTTTAATTTTAATGACATGTTACAATTATATAAGAGGTAAAATATCACTTTATGAAATTTGTTTGCCAGATACCACAACATATCTTGACACAACAGCTGAAAATAAAAAATAAAATAAAAACGCGTAACGCTATGTTGTACCTTATCCTACTGCACATCGCAGAAGAAATGTGAAAAAACAAACGAAAAAACCTTATTCCTAAAAGACGCATGTCTTGAAAATATTAAAATAAATAAAGACAAAAACAAAGATTTGTGTGATTCATCAGTTTTTTTTCTGAATTAATAAGCTTTTGTTTTACTTTGACTTTCCAAAGCGAAAATGTTCAAAACGTAAAAATCCATGTTAAAAATTCACAATAGTTTAGCCACAAGGGAAACTACGAGTACCTGTTTTCCAAAAATAGTGATATTTTGAAAGTGATTACGACTTTCACAATTAAACTATTATTCAACATTTTTAACTATTCTAAACGAATCAACTTAAATAAATCAGTACACACTTGAAATTAAAACACTGGTTGCGGTCAGTGGCTTGGCTAGCATACACACGGGAATGGTATAGTTTTCGCCTCCAACTCTCATTATACTTGGCTTTAAAATGAGCAATAAATGTACCCATAATTATATTCGTAGGGTCCCTAATACTGGTACTCCCGGCCCCTATAATCATCCTTGCTCCCCGTAGCTAACACCACTTGTTAAGGTATCTTTTACTCTGCACAATAGCCAATCCATGCAGATGAATGTTCTCCAACAACAAAACCTCCTACATTATCACAGCAAGAACTACTATGTATTTCTTTCAGGAACGGTAGACCTTCGTTATCGAAGGATCAAAACGGATTGTCTATCAATCAAACATAATACCATCCACGTTTTATCTCTTCGTGGTACGGGATCCCTAACGATAATCTGTCAAGTTTGATTCTAGCGAGAGATATGTTTTGAAACTAAAAAAAGAAATACAGTTACATTTCATCAGCTAAATCGGTCTAAATGTGTTTTCGAAATCTCCTACTGTTCACGAATCAAATCAAGGCAAACTATTCTTTTCATGCCAACCTCCTAAGAATACGGTTAGTTAAAACCGACAAAAAACAGGAAAACCAATTTTACACTTGAAGTTTCTTCCGTTATTTTCATCTACCTAACAAATATTTTTCATTAAAAAAACAACACAATCTTTGATTTCACATTGATTTTTCCAGACTTGTCTTTCACTTGATTTTCTACTCGAGTTTCAGCGGATCTCTCTCCTCTTTGTAATCATCAATCAATAATACCCATACGACCTTCGAGGGTATATTAATGTGATTAGGAGTAAATAAATTTTTCAAACAAATAAATTTCCTTTATATCTTGCTACAATATTGTTTTAATAAGGAGGGAAGAAAAAGATCGTCTCACTTTTACAGTGAATTACCAAAACCAAATCTTCTAATCTGTTTAAAAGCGTTCATTATTTTATTTCTAATGGCTACAAGGAAAGACTGACGGGGGGGGGGGAGGTTCCTTTCTAAATATTTTATTATTAAATCATTTAGGTCGTAATTACGAAATCGTTTAGTATAAGGATGCTTATTTTCTTTTCGCCATAAATAGCAGATACAACAAATCAATAATAATGATAATTCCTATAGTGAACTTGCCCGCCAGGTTCAATTACAAATCCGATTTCGCCTATGCTTCGTTTATATGAAAGCGTACGACCTCTGGTTATGCCTCTCGCCATGCTCTATTTTCGAGGGAAATCTCAAAAACATCACTGTAGATTTTCTTTTGGGAGAAAAAATAATTCTAGCAATAACGACAGTACCCATTTTCCCCATTTTTATTTCACATGAAAGCTCATGTATCTTAGAACATCAATAATCGCAATCCCTCCATTAATTTCCATTTTCGAATTAAATCTCAAAAACACTACTTCATTGTACAATCCGCATAAGTTTTCATTCACAACTTCCATTCAGTTACCACTTCACTACCTTCGTCAACTTTTATTTCATATGAAAACATATGACCTTTAATTGCACCTTCAATGGTCACCTGCCCCTAACGCCCTACTTTTCCTAGATATTTGTCAAAATAAACCGGAAACAGCAGCCAGCCTCATCAATTGAACAAATTTTGCCACTTATCAAGCATAGCCAATCAGAATATAAAATGATTATCGCACAAGTATAATTTAAAATATTTTTTGACCGAATATATACTAATATGGTGCACAAACATCTGATTGCCGAAGGCGAATATTGAATTATTTTGCAAAAATTGTCCAAAGGCTATGCAAGCTAAGGCTCCCACAAATGGTTTCTTTTTTGGGGAAAAAATCTTGAAGTATTTCTCTTTCTGCGTCTACAGCATTCAAATAAGAAAACAAATTTTCATTAATCAATTTCAAAATATATCTCACTAAAGCTTCCTGAACCTGAAAAACTATGGGAATAAAAGAAGTGAATTCACACCATTAACACAGAATTGCTCTGTACGGATGAATAAATCTTAAAAGTCTCATATTATAGATACAGGGAAGAGTCAGAAAAAGAATATATAATTGAGAATTACTATAATTTGACTTGCAAAGCTTGTTCGTAGAAATCTGGAAAAGTCGACTGCTCAGTAGTTCAAGAGTTGATGGAAAATACACGTTTTCTTACGGGTAAATTATAAACTTCGGCATTAACATCACGGATGTTCAGATTTACTGCCGCACATTAACGTTTTATGCTTAGAAGCACAGCCAAGAAAATCGAGTATGCCTTTCGGACACTTTCTGCCTACCGATGTAAGCAAAAATTTAACACAGAGCTAAAGTTTTAGTCCCAATATCACCGACCAAATCCCATTCATCTAAACCGCTACGTTGAGTTTACTACGCAGACTGACAAATAGCAAACCGTTACGTAATCTTGTTCAAAATTTGATTTCGAATTTGCACTATAAATATTACAATTGTGTAACAAATTTCATTTATCTAGCTCGTTGCGTTTTGTAGTAATAATATTCTCTTGCACTTGGACAGACAGACAAACTTCCTGAAAATGAATTTCGTTCATAATTTAAAAGCAATCTACACATTCGGTGTAATGACAGTGTACCACATTTCACACATCTAACTCAAAGCATTTTTAATTCACAAACGGACAATTCCAAAAATGTGTTGGAATCTGGAAAGTTTGAAAATGGGGATTTGTCTAAATCTGGAAATTTGTTGCCGCTTACAACAATTTCTCTGTATATACTTTGAAAATGAGAAAATAAAAAGTTTTTCTTTAATCATTTATATTAAAACGAAAAATTAATTACAATCTCATTCTAACATTTTCATACAAAGTCTGACCCTTTAGTGGAAGTTGAACTATTTGTGACAAAAACACAAAACTTTGCTATTACAATACATTATTTAGAAAATTTGCATATTTCTATAACGATAAAACAATATATCTAAATAGCAACTTCATTTTATCAACTAAACATGCTTTCAGATGACAGAAGGCTTCTTGATGAAAGTTCAACTTTTTCTTATTTATTTCCATTAGTTTATAACTTTACATTTTTAATTCAAATGCAATTTTATATTGACAGAGCTGACTTTGTACTTTGTATTTCAAATCGGAATAACCATTTTGCAAAAATAATTTGCTATGCAACAATTTAAGGGATGGGCACTCATTGGCCTATAGTAATGAAAAAATAAACAGAAAAAGAAGATTTTTATTTTGTTGATAAGCTCATATATATAAAATTTATCTACACATGTTTCCTGGAATTCTCATCATTTTATAGCAATAATATGCTATATAACATAAATGGTTATGTCATATAATGAAAGTGAACAATACATGCAATACGAAAAGTGACTAATAAAAAGCTGTTAATGCTATTAACAATACATCCCATTTTAAGAGCTTTATTTACATGACTCAATTATTTTATATTTGTTTTTGACAAACCTTCCTATGCTTACTAATGATAAAATGGGACAACAGCATACCTTCGAATAATTTCATACTAAGCTTCTATTGTATTTAAGTTTAAGAAAAGAAGTGGAAGGAAGACTATTTGCCTTTGGTCAGTTAAATATTCTCACTAGAAGGAATTGATGCTGTCAGCTTATTTATTTTTAGCCAATTTAACTGTTTGTGGTTTAAAATTCTTTAAATAATTGAATTTATATATCAGTATTTTTTCTTTTATCAACTTTTTTTACACTATAATATAATTGTTAAATGTTACATAAATTTTATAAAGTTATTTTTTTTTTCTACATTTAAAGATACCTTTCCCTAATTAATTGTAAGGTTTCAAAAATAAAGAGGAAATGATAATGCATATTCTTTTATTTGATGAATTTTTACTTGTAAAAATATATACTTGTAAAAACCACTCAATTTAAATTTCATTGTATGTGATAACTCAGGATAAATTCATCCATTAATACTTTTTCCAATTTAATAAAGACTGTGCATGGGAATTCTGCAGTTTCTAAAGCATTATTAGAGAAATTACTTTCTGATCAACAATTTTAAAACTTCTGAGCAAATTAATGAAACTGCTACATTTTAATAAGGGCGAAAACAACATATCTGTTAATAAATTCAGGAATGAAATAATGCGTTAAATATTAACAACAAATTCAAATAATTAACAAAAATTAGTACCAAATAAAAAAATTTCCATATACTAAAAACTGATATTTCTTTTAGAAATTAAACAAGTTTTAACGGTGAAATCTAAAAATACACTGAATGTACCAAAAGCAAAATTTTCCTTTCTCAACCTTTAATGAAGATACAGCTTCTTATCAATTCAAACTTATAAAAATTATACAATTAAATGTTACAATAATTTTATAATTTGTTAATATTAGTAATTCCCTTTTATTTCATTAAAAAGTTTAATATTTATATTTTTATTAATGAAAGCAACAATTCACCCAATTTTGTGAATTTTCTATATTACAATTATATGCATATTCTTATTATTTATATTATTGTTATAATAGCATCTGAAGAAGTATATCTGAAAAGTTTACTAAACATTATAACTCCTGCTTTTAGAATAATTTTGTAAATTACAAAAGTGTTTTTAAAATTGCTAACTACAATCGCAGTCTTCTAAACTACAATTTATGTTATTTGCTTATAGTAATAAATATATGGAGTTGATCTTCAAATTGTCAAAATCTGCAACTATAGATTGTTAGAATGAATTTTAGTTTTCTCATATTTTTTTATTAAAATATTTATATTATGGCAAGAAATTTCAATGTAATGGAATTTTTTTTAAAAAAAATTGATCTTTTATTTCTTAAAGTAATATAAAATTAATGAAATCAATGTTTGATACTTTCCAAAATAGTATTACTGGAAACATCCAAATCTGTTGTTTTTCCAAAACTATATAACAATAATTAAATAATTTATTTCCATCTCAAGCTCCACTTTAATGAAAGACAAATACAAACTTTTATTGGCAACAAATTAGTTTTAGCTGCCAGGTCTTTTGTTATTTCATTTATATAACTACACGTCATTTGGTATTTTATTGTAAAATATCAACTGCTGTCAATCTTTAAAGTGATATAAAATCTTTGATTAATTACATTGAAATTAAACAATAGCAAAAAATATGCCAATCCTCAATAATTTCATAAAATTTGATGACATTTAATGAGTAATTATCTTAACTAAAGTTCATCTTATCTTATAAAAACACCAAACAAGAGACAAGAACCTATAGGAGTAAAAAAAAAAAAAAAAAAGTTATGGGTACCCTCAGATTTAAAAACATAATTTATCATTAAGAAATATTTTCTTTCAAATAATGCTACATAATTTATTAATAATTCATTGAGAACTACAAATATAAAGTTTGATGTATTTTTTAAAATCTTTTCCACTTGTTTCTCTGTAATATTAATTATCTCACACTACATGAAAATTAACTGCATATAAATGTATGCAAATCAAGATCTCCATTTTGAAGTCGAACTATTTGACAAAACTACCAAAAATTAAAAATTGAAGATTTTCTTCTACTAGTTTCAAGAAAGGCATTTGTAAAAATCAAATGTATTCATAATTCTACATTTTTTCGGAACAGTTTCACGCTATATAATAATCATTTTTCAAAAGGATTAATCTCAAACACATATATGAAAATTTCTTGCGAAACCAAGCCTCCTATTTCCATATTTTACCACTTCCTAAAAGACTACAATTTAAAAATTATTAAACTGAAGATCTCCTGACACTATTTTCAAGAAAGATATTTATGGAAATCAAATGAATTCCTATGGCTTCTCCATTTCAAACAATTTACAGCTATTACCTAATCATGTTTCAAAAGAAACGACAACGTAGGCCAAATGAAAATCTACTCGAGAACACAAAATTACAATAGATATTTTGAATATAATTCAGGCAATTACTTCAAAAAAGACAAGCGGAGATTTTTAATGAAATTCCATAAAACAATGACAGAAAAAAAATTTACTAAAAAATAAGTAATAATATATAACTAGTTCTCACCTCTTAGAGGGCAAGGGGTTTCGATGCTTGTAGTAGAATTAGAAAATAAAACGGCATTTAAGAAAGACTCAAAACTTTCAGTCACACCATCGATGAGAAAAACAGTTATATCTTGGATTTTGATATGGTTTGAAATAGATAAGATTTGTAGATTGGCTTTATTCTACAACACGTACAGCAGTAAATTCATGTTTCATGAAGTACGACTAAATTGAAATATAGTCAGATCGATCACAAATCAAATCAAAGTCAACGGTGACAGTTAAAACATGTGCAGACGAGCAGAAATTGAAAACCGAAAGTAACATTATTATATTTTATTTTACATGAATAGAATAAATATATTTTTAGAATAAAAAATTATAATATCATTAATTATGAGACCAAAATAAGTTTATTCTTAAATTTACAAAAGAAAAAGATAATATGTGAAAACATTTTTAGAGCTCCCTAAATATTCTTTTTCTAAAAAAATCCCCAGCTTGGCTGAACAAATCGATAATTTTAAAATATTTGACGACAAAAAAAACACTATTTTTGCATTATAATGTCCATACTAATAAAAAAATTAAATTTAACAAATATCTACCGAAAATAAAATAAAACCACCGAGGCTCTTTTAGCCGGTAAGCACAGTTTTTAATATTTGGCAACTGGCAACAATCTCCCTTCCACCCCCACTCTCCGGTTTTTGTTTCTTATTTCGCACAAACTGCTCCATCATTTCAGTAATACTGTGGATAGCCACTGGATGTTAATGGAATGAATATGGCTACCGGTAATGGAAATGATTTTCCTATTTGGGCTTTGCTGCCTAAGAGAGAAACTAATGTATCGTCTTTCTTGACTAAATATCCAGAATATGATGGTCGAGGAGTAAGAATAGCTATTCTTGATTCAGGCATTGATCCTGGTGCTAAAGGTTTACAGGTAAATGATTTCAATGACAGTATTCTCTCTTGAATATTAGCATGTGTTAGAAGTTTTGACCATTTTCATAAATTTATATGCAAATATTCTATAATTGTATTAAGTTATTTTTGAGTTAAAAATGGAAATGAGTTCTTTGTTTCCTTTCTAAATTCATTTGATAATTAACAATTAATTATTCTCTTAAAACCATTAAAAAGAAATATGAAATTAAATTTTATTTTTTATTCTTACTCTATAAAAATTGCTTGATTTTCAAATTTTTTAAAAATTATAAATGCACATAATTTTTAAATAAGTTACATTTTTTTTTTTTTTTTGAAAAAAAAGGATATGTTCCAATTCTCAGAATTTGGAACTTTTTTAAATATGTAATCAAGCAAGTGAAATCCCAAAACAACAAGAAAGATGCAGTAGTAATATGCGCTATACACCTGAAATTACAATATGTTCATCAAACATGAATATTTTTTCAGTACCAATTCTCATTTAAAATGGTAGTTGTTTTGTGAGATTTGCCTTAAGTTTTATAATTTAAACCTTTTCCAAATTTGTGCAAAATTCATTATGGCTGAAGAATTTATTTCTGTAATCACTGACAGTTAGACAATACATTAAAGGATATTTACTGTTTCTTGACATGAAGTTGAGTATGACAAATATGTGCCCCAAAAATAATATCTTGAGCGTGTTCTTTATATATTAAGAACTCATTAATAAAAATATTTAAATATCTTTTTAACATACCATGCTTTTAAAATACATTGATAAGTACAAAATGATTTTTCCTAGCCCCATACAAATTGTTCTAAAAATTTCTGATTGCAGATTTTTAAAAGTCAAATTCTCAAGATATTCTGGATGGAGTTAGGGATTGGTACAGGGTTATAAATAGGTATAAGATTAGGAGAAATTATTTCATACTTTTTAAGAATCTGGTATATAAAAAAAAATTATTATTTTCTGCTTTTGGAGTCGTGTGTGTGTGTTGATGAGCTACATCCATTGGCATAATTTATTCCAAACAGACAAGAAAGCGAGTTTATATTGTATTGCCATCTAGTTGTGTACTATGCTTCAATTCTCTAGCTCATCTAGAAGTGAATTTAAAATCAATAGAGAAATTTGTACTGAACAGACAGACAAGAAAGTGGGTTATTAAAATTCTATTAAAAAATAGAATAATTTACTTGTTAATAATATATATATATAATATGTTATCCAAAAAAAAGGGATGGATTTAATTTCTTAAATATTACATTTTTATATGGCACTCGTAGTTTAAAAATATCAATGAAGTCAAAGATAATCATAGACAATCCTGAATAAACTGAAATCAAGCAATGCTCACAAAAATTGAAAAAAAAAATATTTTTTCATTAATAAAAATAGATTAAGAAAAAAGTGAATTCTGAAAGTCGTGATGAATTCTTTTTCATATTATAAATTTCAATAATTATATTTCCTACTCTTCAAATAGTAACACAATTAATATATTTTAAAAGGAATTAACCATTTAAAAATACAAACTCTTAGTAAATAACTTGTTCTTTGTTATAAAAATTTAAGATTTATTCAAATATAACAATATTATAATTTTATGTAAATGAAATAATAATTTTTTTAATGATTAGTACAAGTCGAAGGTGCCACTCTCTGGTCAAAGATACAACATTATATTAAAAATGGATTTTCTTTTTCTTTTAAAATGTGTAATAAATGAAAAAATAAGCAAAGTTAAAATTGCCATTTGCAACAGATTTGTAAATTTGCATATGAAGCCAATAAAAAAAATTAATATTAAAAATCATATTGAAAATCATTGAAGGGACCCCCCCCCTTACTACCATATAATTATGTGCATATAATTATTTTTTCTGTATTGAATAAATATGCATTTTTAAAATTAATGTTTCCAACTAAATATTTGATAAGCTCCTTTAAAAGTAGATATAAACATATCTGCTGATTTTT
The DNA here is from genome assembly GCA_026543865.1 of Argiope aurantia. NCBI lineage: Eukaryota > Metazoa > Arthropoda > Arachnida > Araneae > Araneidae > Argiope > Argiope aurantia. The sequence goes on from JAPMOR010065988.1 coordinate 1,640,788, forward strand.
TTTACTAATGGGAACCATATAAAAAAATTATTTTTTAAACTTATTACCTTCTGTAGAAGCCAAAGTGTTTTCATACAATTACCCTCCTTATTTAATATAACTTTGTAATTGGATAATATAACTTTGTAATTGGATGTAATCTAGGTGTAATATTTAAGGACAAATACTTATTCTATGTGTTGGAACCATCCCATATTTATCTTATGCATCTTAATAATAATAATAAAAGGCTTCTAATTTTGCTAAACTCTTTCTGTAAGTCATTGATGTGCAGAAATGAATATGTGATTTACTGGTAATGCAACTCCACAATGCTTTCTGCTTATCATTAACAATAAATATAAATTTTAAGGTTCTTATCTTGATAATCAACCTTCTTACTAATGACATTTAATTTATATTCAGAAAAAGAATTATGTTAAAATATTTTTTAATTTTATTTTGCATCGTGTGATTCATAATTTCATATAATGATAATTAGGGGACTGAAATGCATTATTCGACCTCTTAGAATTAAGCAGTAAAATAAAATTGCCTATTTTAATATTTGTGTTTGGAAAGAATATGTAAAATTTTTTGAATAATTTTTGTTAGTATGTTTGTTACTGCTGAATCTATATGTTAAGCATCTGTATAATGTTGAATGATCAGAATTTACTTTTCAAGATTAGATTTAATACATTGTGAAAAAGAAAAACAATTATTTTGGCTAAAATTCTTATTGGAGATTTTCACTGTTTAGAAATAAAAGACTTTATCTGAATTAAAGATTGTAATAAACATTAAATTATTGTAAAATATAGAAGCTCTCGTGTAGAAAGATTATTATAAAGACTTTATCAATATTTTAATATTCATTACATGGACATTACATTACAGAAATTAAGTACACAAAAGGTTGTATTTTTTAAAATAATGAGGATACTTAACATGTAGTGCATTTTCCAATATATTAAAAAGTTTATTTTTTTAATTAAAATTCCATGCAATAATATATTTAATCTGATTTATTTAAATCATGATTTCTTCAGCTTTGAGTCCTGACCCTAAATGGGGTTGCATATGTAAATTTTGGAATCATGAAAATATTAACTATAATAACTTATCAAACTACTTAATATTTAAAATTAAAAAGAAGAGGTAATTATCTAACTCCTGTTTAGACCATTATGTTAAAATATTCCATGCAAAAGTGCACTTAACTAAATTTTGGCCTCCAATTTTTAAGCCCATTTAACTTAAATTTGATCCTCTGCCCCTTCTTACATTTACTAGTGGGATCATGAAGAAAAATTTGACTTTACAGATGTGATAACAGAATATTTTGGGGGTAATTGGCTTGATTAATATCAAAAAGAAAATAGTGACTTGCACATTTGTCTAGCAGAGGAAAATATTTTCTTTGGGAAGGATATAGAATCTATGTGAATCCAGATGGGGATAATCAAATTGAACCTTGCTCTATGTAATCCTTTTGTCATTTAGGTAACTAAAAGAAGAAAAATTAGATAGTAAATTTAATTTAGCCTCTCAAAGTGGGATGTTAGAATTTTCAATACTCGAAAGAAAAAAATTTAATGGGAGGAACGCCTTCAAGACACAAAAGATGAAGGATATATGTACAATAGGCAAGTACAAAACTCGGGCAACTTGGAGAAAAAGTTTTCACATTTCTTCTAATAACATTTTTTTGGGAACAATTTAAATGATTGATGGTAATAAATAAAATAGAACTGAGCACAAAGGAAAAAATGTTTGAAATTAAATGCTTCACAAATATATTAATTGCATTTCAATGAATTATAAACTATTCTTGGTTTTTGCTACTAATTCTGGAGTATATAGTAAAGATAATCAAATTCCCAATGAACAAATCCCAACATTTATTTTTTTCTCAGGAGAAACTCTTAACCCTCATTTGGTTTTTTTAAAGCTTACCTTGTACTTTGTTTTACTGAATCACAAATATTGTAGGAAAGAATAAATTTGGACAAAGCAATCAATATTTTTGATTGAACAAGTTGGTCATTAAGAATTGCAAAAATCGCCTGTAAGTATATATATGTGTAATGTTCATTTCAATCATTATTAGTTATGTGTAGAAGATGGATAATTTAAATAACTATATGCTTGATGAATTCAATATTTTAATAATGCAACAATAACTAATAAATTCAAATATTTTGAACTTTAGAAATAAATGTACTGGCTTAAATAGAATAATTATTGCTTTCTCTGTTTAAAAATTTATCCATATGCAAATTGAATGTCATAAAAAGAATCTTGCTTGAGTCTGGAAGCAGCCATAAGTCACAATAATGGATGAATTATGCAGGCAGAATATTTTCAACATGAAACTGTTTCCACTATTATATGTATCCATTACAACTTCTCAAATCTATCATAATAGTAGCTTCAGTCACAGTAAACTAAAATAAACTTGTCAGTTCAAATATTATTGTATTAGTACCTTTTTTCTGTTGAGCAATGGTATTAACTTTGTATTAACTAGCTGTTTTCCTTAAAGAATTATATTTGAAGCTGTAAAGAATTTGTTCCATCTTAATAAAAGACATTTGAAATTTAATCTATTTTTCGAGTCCCTAGTTTTACTTTTTTTATATATAATCGGATGTCATATTGAAAATATCTTGTTTTTGAGATACATTTATTTATAAATTTCAATACTGTTTAATATTCTGTAATCCCATTATCAAATCCTCACTATATAATACCAAATTTTCTGTATTACTAGGGGGCTCCTCCCCCTTCTAGTTTATGCTCGCCAACCCCCAGGAACTGCTGATGCAGTTCCTCTCGGATCGCTTTGCTCGCTCGCCATCTATTAAACCACTTTAGTCTAGCAAGATATATTCAGATTCAATGTATTCCAAAATATGATAAAACAATGAAAGAAATAAAAAATGTAAATCAAAAATCACCTGCATCAAAGTTCTTTGTAAACACAAATAGCCTTTCATTTAAATAACTATATACGTCAACCAAACAAATATATCAACATCAAAGAAACAAATTTAAAAAATAAATTTTTCAAATTTGGGAACTAGACCGTAGAAACAGAATTAAAAATATATATATTTACAAAAACAAATTTAAAAAAATTATGCTTTTCTCACAATTGTTCAAATTTGGAAACTGCACTACAGAAACAGAATAAGAATTTGATATTTACAAAAAAATAAATTGTCTGAAAGCAGCTATATTCAAATTCAGTCCATTCCAAAATAAGATAAAACAATGAAAGAAATAAAAAATGTCTAACAGAATACTGATGTAGTCCCACACTGTTGATGCTCTTGGGCGAAGTTCAAGTGTTGCCAAACGGCGGTTAACAAATTCGACCGGATTTTGGGCCCGCGTAAGCGTTTTATATAGAGATGTTATAAGAATATTTTGACTTAAATATATTGAAGTGCAATTTTAGAATAATTACTATCATTAGAAAGAAATTTCTCTATTATACTAAACAAAAGATAAAATATGCCACTCAGGAGGTATCCATGATCAACATAATTCCTAAAATTAAAGAAGATGCACTAGAGGAATTCATTCAAGTGTTAAAGAAATTAGCTTATTTCCTGGTATATTCATTGTGAATGCAGTGTGGTATTGTCTAAATATCAATATAGAACTAAGTTTCTGAGCAAAAAAAAAAAAATGCTTAAGAAACAATGATGTTTTGTATGAATTATTAAAATATAGCCTCATTTGTTCTTATTGGGAATTCATTACGTTTGTTCATGGAGACTGTTCTAATAACCTACATTTTGCTTAAACTCAGGATGTTAATCAAGCTCACTGATAAATCTATTGTTTCTCTTAGTATCTCCTTTTAACATCTGTAAATGGAACATATTCCATTACACTTTTATTCCTGTGTTTCATTGCTACATTACAATTCTTAACAATTTGATGTCTGATTTTAATTGTTTAAATGAATTTAAAGATTGTCAGATGTTTCAAAATTAAAATGCAGCTTACTAGAAAATTTGCAAAATGAAGATTTACATGTTACCTGGTTTTGAAATTGTGTTGTGTTTTCCAAGTAATCTATTATCTCAGCTTTTGAAAATGCTTTTCAGAATTGATTTTCAGTAATATGATTTCAGTAATATGATAATAGAGTAATAGATTTTCAGTTTCATCTATTCTCTATTCTTTATCTACTTTAGATGACTAAATGTCAGTTTCGGGCTTACAAAATTATTTTCCACCGAAAAATAACCAAGTGAAATTTTTCAATACTTAATTTTTAAAAATTTCGAATACTATTTATCAAAAGATGCTATTTTTCCATTATATGAATGATCGATATTTAAAATTTCCGTTTATTGGTATTCCCTATTGTAAACATGTTTTTAAAAGTTTTTCTAATAAATGTTCTTGCCTTTTACATACATTTCGATTGCATCGTCTTTTTTTTTTTTTTTTTTTTTTTTTTTTCTATTTCATGTGATTTTTGACTGATTATTTGATTCTTCATTTCAGTCTTATCTACTGGCTGATAAAAAAGATAGAAAATTCATTATAAACGTTGAGTAATTATTTGGATTTTTAATTTTTAGACGATCATCTCTTGCATAAGTAATTTGTCTCAAAGGCTACGTAAAATCCAACATTACGTATAATTCAAAGGCGAATATCATCAAAATGTATTGCACTGTAGTACATTTCATTTTTCACTTCTGATTTAGAAGGCTGGCAGTTTTTTCCAACTGAAGGAAAGTAATTATATAGGAATTACAGCTCTGATGCAAGAGAATTGCAGTTAGGTTGTTGTATGCGAAATTTGTTTATTAAGGGCATTAGTGGAACTTTGACAACTGAGTTTTTCAAATAAATATTCCGTCTTACATACTGTAATTATTTTTAACTAATTAAAATGTCCTATGCTTCTTTAAATAATGGCATTCTAACAAGTTAATGCATCAACTTACGAATTCTCTTTGGCTTTGATTTTAGTTATAAGTTGTAACTTCTCCCTCGTTTATTGAAATGATTTTCAAGCAATTGAATTGTTCAAGCATAAAATTTTCATTTAGAGGAAATCTGAAATTCTACTGACGATCAGCTTTAAAAATATTGCCACTGGTGTGTAAACATGAAAGTTTACCATCAGGCATTTCCGTTTTCAAATGATGAATCTTTACTTTTTCTGATAGATTTTGGCGACTGACTTCGACTTTTCATTATGTAGGTTTGAAATTTTATTCGGAGAGAAAGTATCTTCGTCCCCCGCCATTGATGTTTTATAATGATAAATTTAAAAACATTATTTTCCTCTTATTTCTTTGTAGATTTTTTATGAATTTATAGTTACTTTTATGTTATTAATTGTTACTTCTAAATAATTATTATCATCTACTTCGTTAGATGAATTCAGCTATTATTGGAAGGTTTACAGTTGAAGTGTATTTAATAGTGATAGTGTAATGTACGGATTACAAAATAAGATAGCGTGATTTTGGCTATAAAATTAGAATTACTAACAACATTTATTGTATAGTGATATATTGTAGTTTTGATGTGACGTATTTTTCATCTGAAAAATATAAAACGCCTGAATACATATGAACGCATTCTTTCTAGCTTATTGTTCGCTAAAACCTAGCGTAATTGATAAAAGGAGATTCTTCTACAAATCATTTAAACAGTTCAATAAGTTTTCTTTTCCTGTAGGTTTTTATTTACCAAAATATTTTTCTTAGTAAAGGGGGTAATCTTCCTTTTCATTGAATTTTTCACTCCCTATCTTGATTTTTGGAAAGTGGTATTCATTCTCTCAATGTAATTGTTAAAATTAGCCGTTTTGACAATCAATCTTTTATGAAATATTATTGACTTGTAAATAAAGAACTTTGCTCGGTTTATATAAATTTTAAAAAAAATCTCCCCCCCCCCCCATAGTTCTTAATAATTACAGAATGGGTGGCATTCAAATTATTTATTTAATTCGTATTTTCCCTCTTCTAGCATATTAACTTTTTCAAATTACTAAAGAAATTTGTGTATTATCAAATATTTCAGAAGACTAGCCTTATTTTCAAAACTAAGCCCTGATGCTTATAAGAATTTTAAATAAATGTGCGTGGAAAAGATGAAGCTGAATAACATTAAATTATTTCTAATTCTCTCGAAATATTTTCTTGTATTTAAAAAAAAAGGTTGTGTTTATTGTTATGAAAGTATTACTTTTAATTTTAAAAATAAGTTGTAAAACACTGATTGTTACGTGACTGATTTACTTACCCCCACCCCATTTTTTACATATTACAAAATCTATGTAGGCAGTGCCGGATTTCGACAATTCAAAGAAACAGACGTTAAATTATTTTAGGGCTCCTTCTAGAGAAAATCTATTGGTGTCAAGAAACTAACATAAACTAAATTTATATGTGCTTCAACTTTTCCTTTTATGCTTATTCTTAATGATATTTTATTTGAAGGTTATTCCTATATTATTAATTATCACATCTATAACGTTTATTTTTCCTCATATGTATATGAATATACTTTATTACGAAATGAAGTAATTTTTTAAAATGCCTCTACACAACTGAACCTGTTTTGTATTTCATGTATGAAATAATTTAATTTTATACGCATTCTTAAAATGCTTTTTTTCTACTCACTTGTGTTCAAACTTTGAGCTACATGGTTTTTCCGTTCCCAAGCTTAAGAATCTTATCTGCATGTGCCTAAAATAATTGGTCATAGCTTAATTTCCGTCTGAAACTGTATTAAGTTTCTGAAAGCGTTTCCATGGTCTCTTTTTCCAACTTTCTGGCTTCCTATTCCGATTGCGTTACTCTCTGATCATGGATTTAACAAAGAACATAGGAAAAAAAATGAAGCACTTTCCATATAATCCCGCAAGAGTAAGAGATGCCGTTTAAAAAAAAAAAAAAAAAAAAAAAAAAAACTCATCGCTTACTCGTTTTGCCAGAAAAACATTACATGAATATGGATATTTTTTATTTCAGCAAAATGTTTAAGTATGAAATTTAGTAAATATTTAGACAAAAGTTTTGTCTGTTATCTTACTGTTTCTTTTTTCCCCATCAAATGTTTATCCCGTGAGAAATATACTGATTGAGTCGTCTAAATATTTTTCTAATCATATCATCATAGCTTGAGTTTTTTTTTCCTTTATTTGTATGAGATAATGTTAAGAAAACTTATCCAAGAGGCACTTATTATTGCCACTTAATTTGAATAATTTTTAATGCCTACTGTTAATAACAGTTCATGTTTGATGAATTTATACGTGATAACCATGAGTAAAGCAAATAAACAAAGTGACATTATTTCTGCATCGTATTAAGTTGACATTTGAATTACTGTTGGAAATATAATAACAATTAATCATACTTTCAAATTTACTTTCTGTGATATATTGCTAAGCTGTTGTATTTATATACTGTAATTATTTTGGCAGTAACAAACAATTGCTTTAAAACTTAACCAAACAATTATTTGCTACCCGTCACCCAAGAAATGTAAAGCTCTGTAAAATATTTCATTTATGTGTATTTTAACTTTTACATTTAATTTTAGATGCTAAATTTTATGCATTTTAACATTATTAAATAATCAGGATTTATTGTTTCTTTAATTTGCGTCATTTTCATTTGATGCTGAAACGCTTGTAGGTAAGAATGTATACCTTATAAAAAATATACTTCGTGGGTTTTATTGTCCTCTCTAAAAAACGGCTTTTTATCTGAATTGCTATACAGGTTGTTAGTAATTAAAGTATAGGTGTTTAAAGCTGAGTTTCAAAGAAAGTACTGAGGAGTCTGCATCCGCTGATATCATTTTCAGAATAATGATGATACACCATATTCAAAGAGAACATATTTTGTAAACAGATAATGAAATAAAAGAAAGTTGTAAAAATTGTGGATTAAAAATTTGATATATTTAAATCATGACGTTTTTGAGTTATCGAGTGCACATGCTTTTGAAAGTACAGACCGACAGACAGCCAGTCCGTTGTTGGATTTGGCTCAACATTTGATAAATTTCTACTCTACAGATGTTAAATGTTGTACCAAATTTTATCCATATAGCTCTCTTCGTTTTGTAGTTAACTTATATTCGAAAGGTCTGAACAAAATCCATTCAGACTTCCTCTGAATGGATTTTTCTCAAAATGTGATAAATTTACAAATATAGTCTAAAGATCATATACCAAATTTCATCCGTCTAGCTCAAAGTGTTTTTGAGCTATCTTTGTCGCAGATAGACATAGAGCTAAAAATGGGTTTTTTCGAACTGAGCGAAGTCTAAAACGTGAAGGTCGACTAAATCTCGAGTTCGAATTTTTTGACGATTACAATTCTTTTTCTATACTTCGTATTACTTATATTATAAGAATTAAAATTACATTACTTATATTATAAGAATTAAAAATCTCTAATAATCAATATTTTGTATAATTAAAATGTATTTTAAACGAAGATTCACATAGAATTCCTAAACCTAATTCACATAGAAACCTAATTCACATAGAAGCCCTTATCCCCTCGTTCACCTGTGATACAGTAATTTGTAGCTTCATACGACCACTAGTTTAATTTGTCATTGATTGAAGCGCATTTTACTCCTGATACGAGTGTTTACTTGAAAGTTAAATTTAAAATCCTTCTCAGATTAAGATTTCTGCAGAATTCGGTTTAGAATTTTCAGATGTCCCTGAAATTTTATTTCAAAGATTTGTTTTGTCCTTTTGCAAAATTTTATCCCATTTGCGATTTCCATATAACATTTATTGCCATGCTATTTTATGATTTGATTACTTCTTTAAGAATATATTTTTAATTATAGCTACCGTGATTTTGCTAAAATGAATTTACCATTTTCACGGAACGGGGTGGCGGCAACGTTTTCGTTAATAAATCGAATAACTGAAAATGGCTTTGAAAAGGAAATTTTTATTCATTGTAAACGGCAACGAGCATGATTGAAAAAAATAATTGGCGCTTTTTTGTGTGAAATTTTGGACGGGCAAGCATAATTCTAAAAGGGGATTTTATCCCGATTTTGGAGTAATAAAATGTATTAATATTTTAAATTCTAAAAAGTGATTTTTTTTACGGTTAAAATTCTTTTGCTGTATATTTCATGTACGAAAAAGTAACTGAGAAAAAAAATCCAGTCAATTCTTAGTAAATCAATAATAAATTTTCTCTTAATTTTAAGTCTCAAAATGCAATTGAAGTTAAAGTCGCATCCCTCTGCACTGTTCTCAGGTCAATTAGATATTCTAAGGGAGGGTCTGTTTCAATCAATTCCAGCTTTTTCCTTGTTCCAAAATTTTTGAATCCATATTGAACTTGACTGGATATCAATCAGTTGCATTCCAATTTCTTCAATTTGCAACTAATCGAATTGGGACAAGTTCAGTTTATCAAATGAAATCACGTGAGGGTACGTAATAAACTTGAGCGTTTCCGATAATTCTTTGAACTGAGAAAATCTGACTGAAAATTCCTTAAGTGACGAATCAATAACGGAAATAAATTCTTTAATAACTTTTTCTTCGTCTGGCTGCTCTTGTACATCTAAATCTTTGATACATTTTTTTTTTCAAACTTAGGAAGTACTTGTAGATTTTTTCTAATAATATCGTTCCTAAAACGTGCAATCCAGCGTCAAAAGCGCGAATGAGATCCATCATGATGATAATTGTTTTATTTGTGCCTTGAAGCTTTACGTTCAATTCATTGAAATGGTGGAACATGTCTGTAAAAAAACATCAATTTTGAGAGCCACATAACATCCAACAAATGTGGATATTGTTCAATTTCCCCTGCATTTTGAAACAGTCTTGATTTCTTCCAACCAGTCAACAATTCTTTCAAGTACGTTCTCGCGGCTCAACCAGCGAACATTATTATACATTAGTTAGCCATTATACACCGAGTTGACTTCATCCAACAAAGCCTCAAACTTTCGCTTATTTAAAGCCTGCGACGATATGAGGTTGACTATTTTTGTGACTAACGCCATTACATTATCAAGAAATGTTAAACCACTCTTAAAACACAAGGCTTTTTCGTGAATAATGCAGTGGAGTTCAAGAATCGAATGTCCTACGTCTGTTTGAAATAAACTAATGAAACCATTTTTTTCCACCATATTTGGAGCACCATCAATTACTGAAATAATTCTTTTCAAATCAATTTCTTTCTCAGCAAGCGAATTTTTAATAGCCGTACAAATATCTGTACCCTTTTTTAAATGGAATGGGAACACTCACGTTTATTTGTAATACTCCATATTGAACTTTGTTATTTTGAACTAAAACGCAAACCGTTTTGACCGGTGGCGTGCCCAAAATATTGCGCCTCGTGTCATCTATGGTACACGTGCCTTCAATGGTACACGTGCCTTCAATGGCACACGTGCCAGTGGTTCGCTATCCCTGTTCTAGGGGGAAACTCTCCCATCGCAGTTAAATGATACTTTGCTTCCATGGTGATCGAACACGCGCGTTTGTTCTTAAATATCCTCCTTTTAAGCAATATAATAGCTCTTAAAAATAGAATATCACCCATTTCATCCCATCCCTGTGGGGGGGGGGTAAATGGGTAGAATGGTTCTATCTTTAGAAATATTCTTTTTGATCAGTATCGGAGAAACAAATGAAAGTGAATCTGGAGTTTCGAGTTTTCTGTTAATTTACGTGCAATATCTATATCATTTTACCTTTCATTGATTTTGTGCGTCTAGTGCGGGAAGGGGGGTAATATTTAAATACAGCAATTATTTACTGAAAGTTCGTTACAAAGAGTAAGGCTGAGATTAAAATTTAAAATCATATTATTTTATTTAAATAAAAGAAGAAAATTGATTACTTATCTTATAAAAAGGGGATTTCAGGAGTTGGAAAGAATAAAAATGACAAAAAGAGTATTGTTTTAATTCTCATTAAAACGTATGAATTAAAAAGGAAAAAAACGTTTCTTTTAGAGAACTTTTGGAAGTATATTTTTATAAAGTTTTTTTAATTCTAAATTATTAGTAAAGTGAGATGGATAAAACCGTAGAAGATAACCATATATAGATATATATGATTATTTTTTCAGGTCTTTGGAAATACTCAAAAACTGGGTATCGAATTGACTGAGTTCTTGAATCAAAAGATGAATTTTTACACAAATTGAAGCATATAAACACTTTCAGGATTCGGAATAAAATACTTTTAGGACTTAAATTGAATGGTAAAGTAATTTACCTTTTCTGGTTTGAAGCAATGGCACCCACAGAGTAAGAATTTTTAACGCCTAAATTCATTTGCTCTATTGGGAAATTAACTACTACTTGGATAATATTTTGTTAGGACAACTTTTTCTGTCCTCTGTATACAGAAAAACTAATTCTCAATAAATTTAATCGAAGGAAAAATTTGCAGTTGATCCAGAGTTTTTAATCCGATTTTGATACCAGGAGGTGATTTGAAACTATCTTGACTTACTTGATGATTTAACTTTCATTTATGAAGTTAGATGGTATGTAGCTTAAACAGGTTTCATTCATTGCATGAGGAAGGTCGGGTTATGTGGAACAAAATTCCTGTATGTAGGGTTGGAGTACGAGTCCCATGTTACAGGGAAGGAGTTTACTTGGTGTCAGTATTATATTTAAAGTGTCTTTGTATACATTTTAATCGCACTTGTTACATCTGCTGCAACTGAAAATCTTTCAGTATATCCACTTGAATTCGCAGTAAAAAAAGTTTGATCCCTGAAGGAACAGTTATACTAATATATATCAAATAATTGGACGCTTCTGCACTACGATGTGAAGATAAAACGAAAGGGAGGGGGGAAAAACTAATGATAAAGGAAAATGCCACACAAGAAAACATAGAAAGAGAAAAATTTATAATTATTTACAAGTGAAGAAGATAGCTCAAAAATAGAATTTATATCTGGAAATCATCTGAGAATTCAAATTCTGAGTCAGATTCCTAAATATCTGAATGTGATTCAGATTATTATTTCAACCATGATCTACGTATTCAAAAAAATTTATAGAAAAATCGTGTCTTCAGTTTTTATTACAGCTTTTTTATCAGTTTAAAATGAAGCTCAACGTTTTTTTAAAATTAAAATTACTTTTTAAAAAAATAATAAGCTAACTCATTATTTATTGTGATTCATAGTATTTGTTTCAGCCTGGAATTTTATGCTAAATGCATGATTGAAAGTAGCATTGCGTTTGTTTATAATTATTTTTTAGCTTTTATAAAATTAAAAAAAAATTAAAGGTTCATATTATTTCTAATTTTATTTTCCTATTCTTAATAATCTATGTGTAATATAATTTTTTATAACATATGAATGTATGTATTTTATATGAATAGAATTTCTTTAAAAAAATAGGAACGCTAGTACATACCAGTTTGTTTTTTACCCTTAAAAATAAATGCTTGGGTGTATTTTATCATTAGTTAATGTAGATGCAACTATCACAATTTAGATGAACAGTTGCAGGTTTAATTGCTTTGAATGATTGATATTTAACTGTATAATTAAGACAGCAGTTCATTTCTTTGATAAGAAAATTTTAATTATCGCAGCTGTTCTTTATGAATTGAAATAGCAATAAATATCTCAAAGAAGTTGTGTGTTGTCTAATAAAGTTAAGTAAATTAAGAGGGTAAGTTCATGTCGAAGCTTGAATCGCTTGTTTACTGTAAAGGCGTTTTTTTTTCCCCTCCTAAGATCGGTTGGAAAGCCAAATATATTGATAGAAAGGATATTTAGAAATGACAATAGTTCCGGAGCGAGGCCATAGCGATAGACAAAACACAATCGTGCATCTAAAACATTTCGCTAATGTACTAAACAGAGTCTGAAGAAATACAATTCTTATTAAATTACTGCTTCAGTTGAATGCACTGCACCGTATCGAAGGAATCAAAATTTCCTTTTAATATTCGGGAGTATAATAACATGTGAATATTGAAATTATTACTGAAAATTAGCAAGTAAAATATTGAAATTGAATTTTCATATAATGTTTATATAATTCATTATGTTTCATATAATAAGAAATGTTTTTAAAAAGAGTCACCAGAATTTATTAATTTTTTTGAAATTGACATTTTTTTTTCTAAACTGACTTTAAGTAATATTTTTTAATGTAGTACATAAAGTTCTTTTTAGGCTTGAAATTTGAAGTTAACTAACTTATTTCTTGCACATTTTCAAAAAAAGAAAGTTATATATATTAAATATTATTCAATGTCCTGACTGCATATTAACAATTTATTTTGCTGATTTGTATCTCTTCAACTAACAAGAAACTAACTTCTTTTAAGCGTATTTAACAAAATCAGTTGCATTTTAATACAGCATTAAGAAGAACGGCTTATACATCGAATACCTGAATAGAATATTTTTTTTAATTATGAAGAATTGTCTATAATTATTCTAATCAATTTGAACTCTTTGATTAGAACCGGTGTGTCAGTCTCGTGCATCAAATTACAGAATTCTTGATTTGAAATCTCTAAGTAAATCGATGTAACAAATGAACTCTTTTTAAGTATGTTTCATTTCTTGAGCCATTTATATGAAAGTATTAAATAAATTTTTAATGTTTTTTTTTAATTTTTAGACCACTTCATGAAGAAGATATTTTTTTTTTTTTTAATGCTTAAACATGTACTTTCTTCATCAAGAGGTTTAAATACTGAATCTCAAAAGATTAAATACTTTAATATAAGTGGTTCTGGGAATAAACCAACGTGCTTGAAAAAGTTTCGTGTCTTTAAAAAATAGTCATTTGAACATGCTTATGTATCGTGGGTATCCTTTCGTTTCAAAGATGAATAAAAATGACTATAAATGTCCAAAATGTGTCATTTGATTAGGAGTTTAGATAAATTCGCTATTCAAAAGTTTTGAGAATCCGCTAGAAACGAATGAAGTCGTAGTTTGCTTGTTTTATTTTTTTAATGAATAAAAGTCGGTTTAAGAGATAATGCTACAATTATGTGGTGATGGGGAGGGGATACTTCAAAATTCAACTTTAACTAAAGCAGTATTTAATAATGTTAAATTCAAATCTTCAAAAAAAAAAAACCCTTCCATTTGTCTTTCAAAGCATTTAAAAATTACTTTTACATTTTGTCAACATTTGCTGATAATTTTCTCTTGTGTCTTTTAAAATAAATTGTGTTTTATAAGCCGATAATTTCAGTTAAAAGCCGATTCCGGTTAAGTACATTCTTTGTTATCAGAATTTTATAAATTTTAATGAAATTCATATTCTTTTTAGTTATTAAAGAATTAACCAGTTGCTTCATTTTTTCCAAGATTATTATGTGTTAATTTATTATTATATATTAATTATTAATGTATTAAAAACATTTTCTGGGCTTAATACCTATTAAGCGATTCAATTCATGATTCAAAAATGATATTAATTAGTGAAATAATAATTTGATTGATCTCCTTCAAAGCGTGCTCACCTATCCTTAATATATAAAATGTCGAAGCTGTTTTTTATTGTACATTTCCTACTCATCGCGTCTATGCTGAAAACATAACACCTTATCTTCTAGTACTTAATGTCACCAGGCAGCTGATGAAGAGACCCAAACTTACAAGTGCAACTTTATAACTCTACACTTTAACCCACGCATTATCTCTGGAAAATGAATAGAAAGCAGAACCTAGAGCCAGTCTGAATAGATCTCAAAAACATCAAATAACCTTTTTAAGTAAGGAAAATCAACATATTAAATTTCATGTATAAAAAGAAGTTTGAAACTGAGTATAAACGGGAAAACTTTATACTTGTGTACTTTCAAAGTAATTACGTAATTTTCAATATTATTATATAAATTAAAATACTTTAAATACTAATACTGTAACGCAAATGACATCTTATTTTTAGGCACCGTAAATAATAGCTCAGTAAAACTACATATATGTTTGCAGTGAATACAAAGTGCTTCAGTGCGTTGACTGATCAAACAATACATTAAAGAAAAAAGAAAACTACTGAATAAAGAAAGTTTTGTGGATGAGATCACCTGATTCTTCCATTAACTAAATTATGAATCTATTTACTGGGGAATAAAGAAGACCATTATTTCCATGGAAGAAGATTTAACTGTGCTTTAAGGCAGACTAATCTCTCCTTATAAAAAGTTTTTTATTATTTCATGTCATCTAAAAAAATCGATTCTTAGTATAACAAAAGCACATTATTCCTGAATTTTATATCTAGTTATTTTTCTAACTGAATTTTGAAGGCAATTCAGTGTTGTGACAAAATTTTATAACTAATAAAGAGAAGGGGGAAAAAATAGATTACTGTATTCATGATTGCAAATTTCCTTTCTAAAATACAAATAAACAGTTGCTGCAATAAGAATTATATACAATAATATTTAATGCATCTTGGTTGAAATGGAAGTTATTTTGTTTTATTATAAGTTATAATCAGTTTTGCTTTATCAGTATCTCTAATACAGTTCTAGTTTCATTAAAACAGTATTTTTCGGTAAATATTATCTGATTTTTCTTATGGAATACTAAATTTATTGTATTAGCGATATGATGTTTGTACAACAGCAATTCTTTTATTTTTTTATTTATTTATAAATCTTTATTGAAAGACATTTAAAAAAAGATTTTATCTAGTCTTTATTTCAATAAAAATAAATTAAATCTGTGTAAATTTTCTACTTGTTTTAAGTGCAATCGGATTATATTAAATTAAATAATAAAAGGGCCTAGGAAATTTTTTTCCCCCGTATGCCGTAGGTTTAATGCCCATGGTATGATAGTGCAAATCTTGGATAAAACACATCAAATTCAAACAAATTTATCATCTTAAAATATATTTGATAGCATGACGCGATCTTTTTCAGACCTGTATAAACTCTGTAGCGAAACATTTCCCTCTTATGAAAAAGTAGGTGCAGATGTGCAGATGTATTGTGGAGACATTAAGAGTCGTGTTTCCCATGGGTCAGATTGTGATGACTCATAGATAATTTCCATCTCCCCCTCTTTCCGCATCGCACGTGTATGATGGGGTGGTAGAAATGAAGGGAAGAGGCAACAGATTTCTTTTTTCATTTCTGTCAGTATTTACTGCCTGTTTTTCTGTCAGTATTCCCATTTTTGAATATATCTTGAAATTTTTTCTAACTATTAAAAAAAGTATTAGCAGCAAAACAAGACAATTTTTAAGTTGCGGAGTTATGCAACTTAAAAATATCTAAATTTATAATTTTGCGTGAAAATAATCACAATTTCAAACTTGGTTCGAATCACAAATTTAAGAAATTATTCAATGGAAATAAGAATTTGAAACTAAAGAATATAAATGAATTGTTATATTCTGACAGATAGTATTGTGATATTTCAGTCGAAATTTTTAAAGTCATCCTCTAATCCGTATTTTTAAAGACATGTATTATTGCTCTTAAATCTCTGGGTTGCTTTTATATATAATGATAAAAACTCTTCCAGAACGTATTGATTGTATTTGCCTACTTTTTAAAGCATTCTTATTTCTGCTAATTTGAATTCCTGAAGATTTCTTCCGTATGACGTATCCTTTATTTTAACTTCTTCAGCTTCCGCAATTCTTATTGATATTAATAGAACTGAAGTAACATTTCAAATCGAAAGGCATTAGTTTTTGGAGATGTTACTTTGAAGCTTTGGATATTTACATTGTGGTGGTCACTTTGATTCTTTATTCTTCTGTTACTTTTTTTTTTATCATCGAAATATTTCAGATCGTTTGTATATTAAATCCATCGTCGCTTTAACTAAACGATTAATTTACATATTGTCCGTTGACTTAAATTCTTGAAACGTCGAGCACATCTCCAGGTGAAGACCTTTAAAAATATCTTTTCCTTTCAGGTTTCGCTATTTGAAAGTAAAATAATCCTTTCTACATAAAACATTTCTCAAAACTCACTGAATTCTTTAATTCATTAATCATTTCATAATTTAATTGCATTAGTTTAAAGGTCTCGGAAAAAATGTTAATAAAAATTAAATGAACTAATTAATTTTTTCCACTTGAAAACTGTCTCCGTGCGTTAAAAATTGAATGGATCCTGATCTACGAACTTCTAAATTATTACGACGAAAATTTCATTCCAGCTGGTAGTTTCAAAATATTCTCGAGAAATTTTCTGTGTGCCAATTCAAATACAAGCGGGTTTTTGAGATCACTTTCATGGTGAGATAACAATAATTCTTTCTTATTGTTAACTCACTTTTCATAATAAATTTTATTATAACATCAAATAAACTTATAATGTTTCCTTTTTTGAAAGTATAAACCTCTATTCAAAACATGCTCCACCATATTGTTATTTTCTTATTCAGTGCCTGTATAATATTTTCAGTTTATTTTTTTTAAAAATCATGAAGATGTATGTGGTTAATTTGATTGTATGTAAGCGTACTTATTGATGCGGTATTAAAAAAAACCTTGGTCATAACATACAGTGGCGACAGCTAGTGTAGAAAATTTTATTTGTTAATTTATTTTGATAAAAAGAATTCATAAAGCAGTTAAGACGAAATCGAAGATTATTTATGAAAAAAATATAACCATTTAAACATTAATTTGAAAAGCTATTTAGGTGCTTCCAAATTCTATATACTTAAAGTATCACATCGCCCTAATAACAAGTTTCTCAAAAGTATTTTTCAGGATGTGTGATAGTTCTTTAGCATTAATATTTTATATGTATCATATAATTATGTAGATTTGCTATTAAGTATTCATCGTTTCAGAGCAAATAATTACTATAGATAATTATTTATTTGAAGAATTTTCAGAAAAGAAGGAATGGAGCATTTATTTACCCACGTGAATATCGAATATAAATTTCATGTTACTGAAAATAATGTATTTTTAAGTACATATATAATGCATAATGCTTTCAGATGTGCGTTTTGCGGCTTCATCTGTTCCAAGCGAATAAAAAGGGCGTATTACCTTAATGTGCGTGCTAATTTTTTTAATTACATGCTTCTAACAGTTGCATACTGGAAAAGAAAGCGATATTTGCTACACTTTTGTTTCTAACTATCTGAACTGCCACTGGAACAGTGTTGCAAAGACCGAATTTAGCAATCCCCTGAGTGAAAATAAAGAAATATATCGATTATTTTTATAATAGATTTTATTTTTAAAAAAACTTTTTAAATATCATTTGCTGTTGTTAATCTGTTTACACTTTTCAGGCCGAGATAATTAATAAAATATATCTACTTGCGAATGTTGCGCCAACACTGTTACCAAATGGTGCCACTATACTTACATGAAAGGCTTTGAGAGGAAAAAAAGTACGAAGGGAAAAGAAAAAAAACAAGGTATTAGGAATAGACTGACGCGGGTTGAATACTGGCCTAGTGTTCAACCCGAATTCATAATGAAAGCAAATGACGTTTTCAACATTTTTATTCCAGTTATTTTTAATTAAGGCATCATTAAAGGAAAGGTTTGAAAAAATTAATATCACTAAAGGATTTCCACACTTTATGATAATAACATTTTTCTTTCACCGAATTTTTCTGGTGTATGCTGTATCATCATGTCCTTAAACATTCTTGTGATTGTGGTGAAAATTCAATGATCATTTTCAAAACTAAAATTAATAATATAGATTTGAGAAGCAATATTTGACCGAAAATGTTCGCCAGTTGATTTTACTCTCATTTAAGAAAAACCAAGGCCCAAAATTATATTATAAATTAATATCTGTTAAATAATTATAGTAATTCTCGAGAATTAGAACTTATTTCAGTACGAATTTCGGATAATTGCGAGACAGATTCCTGAAGGTTTTCGAGGATTAATGTCTTCTCTTATATGTGTGTATATATAACATTAGTAAGAAATCAGTGTTTTACATTTATTTATCGCTTTGATCTTTTCAACATTATTAGTATCAGTAGTCAATTGAGAAAGTATTTTCTGAAACTGAAATTGATAAAAGCATACATTCTTTGAACTATAACTCTTGAAAAACTGAAAATAATAATAAGTGAACATAAAATTGCAACTATATTTGACATTGATACATTAATTCAACATTTTCTAAAGCAAAAGAACTGAATATTAGTTTCTTTATAAAAAAAATTATTGTAATATGTTTTTAGCTCCATCTGTCAAGTATGTATATGCCACTGATTTGTTATTGTTGAAAATTGGGGTGGGTTTCTTTTTGAAAAGGAGAGTTTAAATATACTTTTGTTCAAAAAAATCAATACATTTTTACAAGTCAATGTATTTTGACGAAAAATATGAATAAATATGCGAATACGTAGAAATGATTGGCGCATAAATTTTTCTTTGTCTATGGAAATGCCAGAAATTCTTGTTTCGGTCCTGTCTACTGCATTCTGAAATACAAGATTAAAAAATAGACTATATAATGATAAACTATCATATATTTTAAAAAAATTTTTAAAGTTTTCTTTATATATATAACACAATCTTGAATGGATGAAATTAACTCAACCCGTGAATCTAGCGTTGATCAGTTTATTTAATACTAGCCGCCTTTGGCGACCGGCCGGTTCGCCAGTATTACCGCTCGCTACAATTTTCAATTAAATATTTTAAGTAACTGGTCTCTTAATAGATTCTCAAACAAAACATTTTTAATCTTCAAATTTTGATAATCATACCAAACTTATACTGTTGTTTAGATCGTTTCGTTCAATTTACTATATATATTTTGCTAATTTGTCATTTCCGGTAAAACTTCAACTTTAATTTAAAGTGGAAATGATGAAATTGTAATTAATATAAAGATATTTT
Source organism: Argiope aurantia (assembly GCA_026543865.1). Lineage (NCBI taxonomy): Eukaryota > Metazoa > Arthropoda > Arachnida > Araneae > Araneidae > Argiope > Argiope aurantia. The sequence continues at coordinate 1,660,639 of JAPMOR010065988.1, forward strand.
TTAATAAAATCAAGCGTTTTATTTTATTTATCATCTTTATTGTTATTTATTATTATTATTGAATATGAGTATTGCAAACAGAATCGCTCGGTATTTAAGTCTTATGTGAACTACAAAATATTTTTCATAATTTATGTAATATCTCAAAGAATAATTCAACAAAAATTTCTCAGATTCAGCATAAAATTAAGTTTTTAGTTTTGCTTTCAAAAGGATTGAATTGAAATCAAAAATAATATTTTGTTCCGGCCTATAAATATATTTCAAAAATTATGAAGTCTAAGTTTAATGCAGTAAGGTATCATATTCTGAGAAATATTCTAGACACACCAAATTTTAAATAAATGAATGAATGTTTCTATTTTCCACGATCAACTAAGAATTATTTATGAAGTTTTGAATGTTAAAAATTTAGAAAAACTCAACATTTTCATAATCTTAGGCCAATTAATCTTGGGAAACCTGCGCGCTGATTGACGTATTTTCTTTGAAACGAACGATGAAAAATCTAAAATTATCCTTTTTTTTTTATTGAATAGTGATATTCAAATTTTCATAAATCAGTCAGTTTCAGTGATTGATTTAGTTGATTGGAAATTAACTCTTTTTATTTAAAATATTAGTGTTTCAAGAATATTTTGTTAATCGTGATTTCCACAGCAGAAGCTTTATGTAAAATCAAAAATTCGTTATTTATTAGAGCATTTATTGAATCAAGTTACATAAAATATAATCATTTTCCATTTAGACCATTTTATCAGATCTGTGTATTGCTAAAGGTTTACAAATTAGCTGTGTGGCCCTGATTTGAATGGATATCATGTTCATATTAAACAAAACTTGCCTTAAAATAAAACTGATTTATTGGATTAATAATATAGAGTGTAAAAGGTCATAAAATAATTTTTCTTGAATTTATTTTTGAGAAAAAATATTTCTTATTTGTTTCATTTCCTACAGACACGTGCCGAAAATTATATTTTTGCAGATTTCATTTCTAAAAAGATTTAATTTATTTTTAATTGGAGCTTTAATCAATTTGATGGCAACACTTTGAAAAAAGCTAATTTTTTCCCATGAATGCGAAACGTGCTCGTGCAGCTTAAATTTTATTTTTATTTTGTACAAAAAAAATTGTTGAAAAATATAGTTAAAATGTTTATTTAAAAATTCATTAAAAATAGAAATTTAATTTTAAGGTTAAAGCATTGGTGTCATTTAAAAGATAAATTTTTGATCTTTAACTTTATGTAAAAATCTTTTTTGTGCGGTAATATTTTCGGAAGTTATAGCAGAAACACGCCAAAATTTCGCTTAATTTTTAAATAAATAAAATTCTAATTAAAAATTCGAAAAAATAACCCCCAGGTGCACATTCTCGACCTCCAAGGTATACACGTGCCAAATGTGGTAGCTGTAGGTTGAATGGTCTGGCCTGTAGAGCGTCAACACACACACACACATACACACACATTGAGCTTTTTTATAAGTATAGATTTCAAGCAAAAACTATAAAGTGTTTTGTGTTTTTAATAACCAAATTAATGTTATTCTCGGAAATATTTTTTTGGTACTTTCCTTTTTTTTTTTGAACTAAATTTGCACTTAATACGTAATAATAAAATGAAAAACGAAAGTTTAATAGTTCCCATGAATGATATATATATTTTTTTTTCAGTACGCAGCGGAACATCTCATTTGTTTCCTTCCAATTCAGTTATTATTTTCGTGGATCGTCTGAATTCTAACGGAATATATAAAATTCGTTTTATAGCGAAATTGTATCGCTTGTACTATTTTCTTTTTTTTTTTTTAATTTTTTTTATTGTTGGAAATAAAAGTTCATTATGCATAAGAAAACTGTGAAAAAATGCCAACATGTAAAGTTTTAAATCTTTAATAAATTCTGCTACACAAATTATGAAATACCTACATCAGTTTCCATATTTTTGTTTGTAAATAGATTCTCTTAGAATATGGGCTGCATAATCTCTTTCCAAGTCGATTATGACCTTGTTTCTAATATTTATTTCAAAAATCAATTCGTTTAATTATTAGGAACAAAACTGCCGATTGTTTTAGCGCATAAGGAAATAAGCATTAGTTATTGTTCTTAAAATCATTCTTAATTGTAAAAATAAAAATTTTGATGTGAACTTTGGAATTTCCCATTAGTTCTTGCAAACTGAAACCCAGCTATTGAAATTAATTTCTGCTAAAACTTATTATTCGCAATATAATTTGCTTGCTTTTTTATTTATTGAACACACTGATTCTAAAATTCTCTTTTTTTTTTCCATGTATTCTCTTTCAAATATTTACAACTCTTTCAAGCCTATTCGATAAGGTCATTATATCTGATATGAATTTCAAAAATTGGTTTATTTTATTCCTAAAAGAACAAAATTGGCGTATGTCTTCACGCATAAGGATAAGGACCTTGGGATTTCCCATTAGTTCTAACAGACTGAAACCCAATTCTGCTCAATTTCTGCTTCATCTTATTGTTCGCAGTATTTGCTTTTTAGTTTAATGAAACTGATTTGTTTAAACATTTTAGATGTTTTTATTATTGGCTTTATGTTTTTCTTTCAAATATTTACAATTTTTAATTACTCATAACTTCTTTCTCATTAATTCTATCGCACTCGTCATTTTTTGCATTGAATTTATTTACTATCATACATGTGTTTTATAAAGGTCGCATATCGACAATATATGAAAAGATGTATGCACTGATAGTACTTCGATGTGATGCAGATATATTTGGATTGTAACAGTGAAGATAGCGAAAACTCAATATTTGTGTAGACGATAAAGGGGGAGGGGGAAAGATTCTTGGTTTACTATGTTCAATTTCTGATCATTTATCGAATTTTTACTTTTTTTTGAAAACTTATTCAGGTTTCTCTATTTTAATTTTTTACATCTAAATATTAAACTGTGCAGATTGAAAAGAAAACATAATTCTGTTTCATCAATAAAAACAATGATGTCCGTGTTGAAATTTCTCCGTTCGTAAACATAAAAAAATGTTTTTATGTTTACGCACGGAGCTTTTTTCCCCATTGAGTCTATTTGATATTCATAGTTTTATTGAGATATTCCAATCTTGATAATTAAACAAGTCATGTTGTTCTCCCACGATTAAAATTCAGAACGGAATCAAAGGTGCTTAAAAAGTTATATGTACAGAAAATACCGTCATCAGTCTTGAACAGAACTGGAGGCTCATTCCACAGTCATTCAAAACTTATCATTCTATTCCTATGGTTCATCTCCTTTTTCCTATCACTCCTTTTTTCCTTTCCAACTTCCTATCACTTTCAACATGAAGCAAGGTCTCCACTTCGGAATTCAGCTTGATCTCTTCAACAGCTGCGACATTTTCAGGATTTACTTTGGATGTCGACAGGTGGAGAAAGAACTCTTCGTATCTGAATGGGATGCATATGAAATTTCCATAATTAAATTTCAATCGATGCTTGTACATTCACAATTTTGCTTTGAATACACATCAGTTTTGAAAACAAAATTTTCGGAAATCTTTTTTTTTTTTTTTCTTTTTTTTTTTTTTTTTTAAAGTACCGATTCGTGTCTTCCGTTTGTAAAGAATCGAGGATTCCTCTTCTCAAAACGATGCTGAAAATCTCGATGGCTAGTTTTCGGTAGTGATAGCCACGTGCATGGCCGACATACTTCATAAAATTTCATCTCCTCTGAATAATAGAAAGAAGTAGTGCAGGCCGATCTTCTTTACTGCCAGTATCATCACTAAAAATTTTCTCATCCTCACCTGCTTGTTGCTTATATGCCTTTTATTCGAAAAGGAAGTTATTATGTTTTATACGCATTTTCTGCATTTTGATTTCTGTTTCTGTTTCATTCTAACTAATATACGATATGTAGACATGAATTCTTAGCCAACATTCACTTTTCAAATTCCAAGATGCTTCTTTTATCGCTCGTATCTCATCAGTAGTCATATCCAATAGATTTTTGGTGCATTTCGAATTTTCCTCATTCACCTAACAATTCAACAACGTGTTTTTCTAAACATATATTCTCTAACCTTTTGGAGCATGCTCTTTCATTATATACAGGATTTCTTCGAAATCTTCTTTTGGCGAGTTTCAAAATATCCTCCACTTTCGGTCATCCAAGCTCCAATAACTCTTTTCCGGTTTTCGGTTTTTTAATTTTTCGGTTAAAAACTATATTAATACAACTGTAATGTAAAATTTTCCTTATTCCGAAATCCGAACTATGAAGAAAGTATTGGATAAATTTTATTCAGATTTTTCTTCCAAATTTTGTGGAACATAAATGTTTCAGACAAAGTTGCATGACAAGTGAATTGAATAGCTTTTTTATTAATTAAAAGCCGTTTCCTTTCGCATGCGCAGTATTACGAAATCACAGAGCATGTGGTTCCTAAGATTTTCATTGTAAGCAGAATTTAAAATAGTCAAAACATAAAGAAGGAGAATAAGAATTTAAGAAGAATTTAAATAAGATTTATCTTATTGATACTGAAACTAATTGAATTGAAACTTTCTGAAATGATCTTTAACTTAGAAATTGTTTTGAGGCTTCTTGCTACTTAAAAATTTATTTAAAACTTGATAACTTGCTTTTAACAATTGATAGAGATTGAGATTCTCTGTTGAAAATAGTTGCAGTCTTATTCCTTGTTGTAAAAACACATTTAAGTTTCCAGTCACACATCTTAATTAAATTTTGTGCCATTTTTTAAAAATTATTACTTATGGGGAAAATAATAATCTGCGATTTTTAAAAATTGTTTGGGATTATCTTTTTTGAGAATTTGCGAGATATTAAATCAGCTGCTCCAAAGAATTTTAATAATAACTTATTGAAAAAGTATTTATTTTACGAACACGTTGGGATTACATTTAATGCTATCATTAAATAGATTTTTCGTTTTCTCACATGCGAAAAATACTTAAATTTCGCTGACAAGTATTAAAGTACAAATAAAGTTTTATTTAAATATTTATGACAATTAATCGAACCGTTAATTTTGAATTTTGCCAACTTAAATTCCATCCCGAGCGATGCTTAGTATATCAGCTAGTAATTTTTAACACGCTTCAGTTTTGTAGTTCCTCCATGGAAAATTTTGCGCATTCTTTCACTACAAATCCTATTGATGATACCGACGTGGAAATTGTTCGATTCTTTTATGAAAGATAATCTATTTCAACAGCAGTATTTATTCTTAATTAAATATGGAAGTGCAGTGTACGAAAAAAAATGCATATCAAGCGAAGAATTTCGCATTGAAAAATTATTTATACCTATACCAATAAAAAAAATCGACCATTTGTTTCATTTATAAAAAGGAATATAATTTAAATGGGGGGAGGGAAATGTTCACCAATTCTTACTGCAAGAGAAATTGTTGGAAGTCCTTTACGAAAAAGCAATGTGTACTTGATCATGAGTCTTTTCTTTTCTTCTATTCTCTTTCCGAACTTAGAGCGAAATATTTATTTCAGATTCAGTTTTCCTTTAGATTTCTTGTAGTGAGTATGACCCCGAAACGAAAATGTTCAAACATGTAGGAGAATTCATGAAATATTATCCATAAAAAAGTGATAATTCTATTTGAAAAAATATTGGCAGTTGAATATCGTTATTTCTTAGAATGTTTTAATTTCTATTATACGTAAGCTCGTATTCTCTTTATATAACATAACCAGGCATTCAAAATCAGCCTGGTTTTTTTAGCTCTTTAACCCTTTCCTAGCTGTCAACATTTAGAAAAGCCCAGATAGAGCTTCAAAAAACGGAGCGCATTATTACAAAATAGACAAATTAGAGAACAATCACAAAAAGCACGAAAAAAACAATCTTTCAGCTTCAAAGCTTGGTATCAATTGCTGAATTTTATTGGCTTCCTAAACTTTTGCTCATTGGCTATATTCAAATGAAGAAGAGCTATGTCTTATTAACTTACAGAACGTGTTTCTTTTTTCTGATTATTTGACTAATTTTTAACAAAGTAAAGATAATTGAACATAATTCAATGTATTACATTCTTGGTTGAATTATCTTTAAAATGATATGTAGCTTTAAGGTATTACTACAAATGCTGTTGTTGTTACAAGCAATCAGATTTCAAAAAGGAAAGGTTCCGCATTTTTGGCTGCTATTGTATGTACTATTTTTATGAAAATGCATATTAGTTGATAGAAGTTACAAATCATTATTGGCTTTCTGGGAAACGGATCCAAATCCTTTTCTTTTCAGACCTAAATAATTTTCTTTTCACCAGTTTCTGGTTCAGCCCCTTAATTGCCTAAAATTCCTAATTCCTAAAGCTACATATCATTTTATGGCAATTAGGGGGCTGAACATTATGTGGCATAGCTTGGCCAATATTGGCCCTTGCGCCATAAAAAAAATAATCATATCAAATCAAACCCTAATTGCCCTTGTAATCGAATTTTCACTGTAAAATGCTTTTACTGAGGAGTTCCACGGAACACCCGCCTTGCTCTTGGTTCTGGTCCATTATAGTCCTGGCAGCGTAATTGCCCTGAGCTGTGGAGAGTAATGAGAGTCTGTAAAAATGCGAATTCAAGCATATTCTTTATGTGGTCGAAGTTCAGTTGAAATTCATTCATCCTCCGAAAATATGTCTAAATCCGAAACTATTTGGATAATTTTAATCATGTAGTATATTTTTTGTCATTTTATAGCATATTTTCAGTTGAAAGTATATTTCAATTTTAAATTAGCATTTTAAATGGGCCTCTGTTTGAGGGGGGGATGCTGTATATGGCACAATTTAAAATTGCAAAATAGTTTCAACCATTTATGGAATGAAAAATATTCAGATATTTTTTAACAGATTGACTTTGTATATTTTTATCTCATGGTCTGATTAACATGATGTGGTGTTCATATTTTAATGCATTGTTTTTTTTTTCCGATAGAAAACCAGTGATGGGAAACAGAAGATCATTGAAATGACTGATGCAACTGGAGCTGGTGACGTGGATACTTCTACTTGCGTAAAGAGTATCGATGGCTGCATCACTGGGCTGACTGGTCGAGAATTAAAGGCAAGCCTTAGTTATAATGACTTCTATTTAGTATAAAAAATTCTTTAAATTATCTGTATGGTTTAGAAGAATATAAATACGGTGACATTTTTTTTTTAGGTGAGTTTGCAATATCTGAGCGTTGTTCCTAAAGTAATCCGTTTCCCACAGAAAAATTTCCCACTCTTTAAAAAATAAACAAATGAAAAAGAAGCAGCCAAAATAAATTTTGGTGGAAATGAGCTCTAGTGTGACATATGTGCATTATTACTTATAAACTATTCTGCCGATCGGACCAGAAACATCTAAATTCTCTAAGAAAAGGACCATAGCATTCATTTGATATGCCCATTGTACGCAGGATGCAGTGGTCAGCTGATTGCTTTCACTTTAAAAACCTACAAAACAGTTTTCATTGAAGCAGTGTATCTTATTTTCTATTCCAGATGAGGCGAGTAAGAAAAACTTGTTTACGTCTACTGTCCAAACTAAACGTGATTGATATAGTGTTATACGAGAAAAAGATATCGGAATCTGTATTCGCCTCCCAGTTTTCTGTGTTTACGAAATCTTTTTAAAGATATTTGAAACCACCTAAGATCACATTGGCAGATTACTTAGCAAACGAAACACAACGTAGTATAGCAGTCATTTCGCAAATAGATAAAAGAATATACGTTTCCCACTGCCAAACCGTTAGCAGAGCTGTTAAAATGAAAGTGATAGAACTTGTATATTTATAAAGAGGAATTTTGGCATAAACAGATAAGATTGAGGAAGGCATTTTGCAGTTTCTTGAGATTGAAATGTCAAAAAATTGAAATTGATACCAACAAAATGATACCAACACAAAAGCAAATGAGTACGTACATACATGTTTATATCTAGATATCTAAAAACTTAACTAATGTAATTATAAATACCTTTTTTAGATGTTTGCTGATCGCATACTGTGTAAAAGTAACAATGACAGTGTTAATAGTAAAATGATTCTTATCTGAAATTTATCTGATTTTTATCTTGTTTAAAATGCTAATAACTGAATTACAATGCAAGTACTTTCATTTATTTAAACACCAACGAATTTTTATTCAATGTATGTTTATATCAACATTAAGATTTGTCTGGGGATTGTCTCAACTTTATACGAAATTGAGCTTTTGCAGATGCGTGGCCGAAACGAAGAAATTTTAAATTGTAACTTCGATTTATTTCACCATTTGAGTCGTATTATGTACAGAGAAATGCTATAAGAATTCCTTTTGATTTCTTTCAAAACTTAGTGCAGATCCGCAGTTTTGGTCGATCAGAAATTCTAGAATTAAAATTTTAGCAATTACATTACTTTTTCTTTGTATGCTACAAATACGAAAAAGAAAAATCATTCTAAATCATTCTTCTGTTCTTAAATATTTATCATTTTCACTAAAACAACGTCGTGATGATATTCTGCATCAAATTCATTTATGCAAGTAAATGGCACCATTTTTGTTTTTAAAATTTTCCACCAATCCGAAATATATAGTTGTAGAAAATATATCGATGCTCTCATATTAGCAAATAAAAATATATTCATTTTTATGTTATGTCATTATACAAGCGTAATTTGATATGCTATAGGATTCATTATTATGAATGCAACTGTTTATATTTTTTTAAGGAATTATGTTCTTTCGAGATTCCTAAGGGAATTACTTGTGAACAACAATGGAACTATTCTCGGAAATTCTTCTTTTCCACAAGATAGTATATGGAAAAAATTTTCCGTTTGACTACTGTGGTTGTAATTAACAAAAACAAAAAAAGTTCAGATAGAATTATCTCTTATGAGTTTTCAATAGCGTTTTTTATTTTTTATTTAAAACAAAAAAAAAGGCGTTAGATTGTTAGTGATAGATTTAATTGTTACGTACAAAGTAAAATAAATTAGCAATTAACTTTATACACTGAAAAAAAACGGGCAGAACTGCAGTTCACATATTTTAGATCCTTCTTCCTTCTCTCTGATGTTAGGTATTGTTTTCCAACGGAAGTTTTAACAACTAAATAAAATTATTTTTCCAAATTTGTAGTAGAAATTCTAAATGGATTCACTATTGAGTTATGATAATAAAAATAAACTCTTATATTTTGCGAATTTTCTTTTGATAGCCGTGTATTAAAATTTTGATTTATTCTTTGGTTTTACAGATACCATCTTCTTGGGAAAATCCCTCAGGAAAATTTCATATTGGTGTGAAAAATGCTTATGAATTGTATCCTAAACAGCTGAAAGAACGTGTGATTGTAAGTACTTTGTTATATTTCTTATCTTTCAAATTGATTTCTAAAACTTAAAGATACGAAAAAAGGCTATCTGAAATATTTAGCGATTATGAATAATTTATCATAGTATTAATTTCAAGACATATATCTTCACTGATTTTTATTGAATACATTTCTTGTAATATGAACATACATTTTTTTTTTTTTTTTTTTTACCAAATAATTACCAAAAAAAAATCTCAAATGTCTATGGTGTTTTCCAAGTATTACTTCTTGGAATGTTACTTTTAACCTTTAGTTTTCGGGAATCATCTACAAAATATCTCTCTGAATGTAAACCCTCTATATGGAAAGCTTGAAAATCCTTTCACCTTCATTCAATCAGTTTGTTGAAAATAATCTCTTCGATTTCGACCACTATTGGCGTTAATGTGTCATCTGTCCTTAGTAACCTGATTGCTCTTAGTAATTTTAGTAACCTGCGATTTTTCCGTATCTGAACCCTAGTTGTGACTTTATATTTCATTTTTTACATAAAACGATAGTTTAATAATTTTAAAAAAGAGACTATTAAATTAAATATTACAACATTGAATAAATTAAGAATTTTTTGTTGTATCATTATTCGTGACATTTAACAAAGTTCACCAATTTAATAATCATTTGTGTAGATAATACGACGAAAAGTTACACTGCTATTATTTCTGAATGTAAAGGCTTTTTGAAATTTAATAAAATTCTCAAGGTTGCTGAAACAATTTATTTCTTTTAAAGGTGAACAATGCAATTTAAACTTCATTTTTTACTTCTAGCTAACTGATTTTTGATACACAAAGGTAGCGGTTTAAGTATAATACTTTAAGTTTCTGAAATGTATTTTATTTTTTATCTTTTTGTGCATCACACAGGGTACATTTTTCTGTTGTTCCATAAACTAAAAGCTTAATGGAATGCTTTAATATTAATATACTGCTTACAGAAATCGAATATACTTAAGACAGGTCAAACTTTTTTAAAGATAACTAACAGGTAACCTTCCCTCCTATATTGTTAATGCTTAGAATACTTGTTGGAAATTTAATTTTTTTGCTGAGAATTTCACCAAAAGCATTTGCAATGTTTATCCAAATGGATTAGACATTCGCAAATGCCAAAGGTGTTTTTTTTAATTCTAATTTCAATCTTTCCGACTCGTACTGATCAGGAAGATCAACAACTTTAGACAATATCATGTTAAGGGCGGAAGTGGAAGCAGATCCATGTCAGACAATCGAGGAGCTGTCAAAAACTCGTAACCAACCTTGTTCTACCTTCCAAGAACATTTGCAGCAGATTGATGAAGTAAGCAGAGCAGGTGTTCGTGTCCCGCATAATTTGTCCTAAGAAGCAAAGCTAACCGATCCACCATATGCAACTTATTGCTTCAACCGCACAATACAGAAAGTTTTTCATCACTGGATATAAAAAAAATGAGTCCTCTGTGATAATCCAAAATGCAAAACACAGTGGGCCTTCTTTCAAAAAGGCGCTTTTGTGCTTTTGGTTGAGTATTCGCAAAGTCGCTTATTTTGAAGGTTCTGAAACCTGGACAAACTGTGAATAATTGGGTCGAGTAAATCCATCTTTAATTGAAAATTTCCCAGCGATTGTCAACAGAAAAGATATTATTTTACACGATAATGCAAGGCAGATCTGTGCAAGACGAACCCTGGAAAAAATTAATGAATTGGGACGAGAAGTATTACCGTACCCACCATATTCGCCGATATTGCTCCATTGCATTTCCAATTATTTCGATCGCTACAACATTTTCTAAATGACAAAAAATTTCAACATGCTGATGATGTCCAAAATACCATCTCCAGATATTTTGCTTAAAAAGCCAGTTGATATTTTATTGATCTAGCATTGAAAATTTGCACACTAAATGGCAAAAAGTTGTTGGTAACGATTACATAATTGATTGGTTGGGTGATTACATAATTGATTAAAAATAAAAACTTGTAAAAAATTTATCTGTTTGAAATTAATGTAGAAAAATGACATTACTTTCCGGTCTCACTGATATATATCGCATTTTTGAAAAGTTTCGATAATACTATACTAAACAGTAGTTAGCTTTATTTCTGAAAGATCTTCAGCTTTTCTCTGAAATAGGTCTGAAGTAGGAATTCTCGATATAGGTCAGTATTCACTATTAAATGTAAGTATTATTGATATAAAAAAACTGATGTTATGAAATTAAGGAACGGGAGAAAAAGCAGTTCGTTTTCGGTCGAGTACAACTTACGAATTAAATTATGCTTACTCATTCCATATATTCTAAGAATGCTTCTTTTGAAAGAAAAAAAAAGTTGGCCACAACATTACTCACGAAACTTAGTAGCGCCAACACTGATTATAGCTAGTGGCCAAAGTCTCCTAATCTTTCGAGTTTTATTGCACTATAAGAAAGGGATTTTATGGAGCAGGTAGTGTATAGCTGGAAGGTTTACATGGGGAAAATGAAATTCCAATCTGTTACCGGTTCACTAATTATACCAGCCCGTAATCAAAGTTAAGAATCTGGTATAGCAGAAACAAAAGATTAAAATACGATTTTTTTTTAATGTTTTGCCTGTTATATTTGTTACACAAGGAAACTACTAAAACATGTTCTTGAACAAAAGACTGCAATTTCCTTAACTCTTCACACCTTTTTATTAATCTATTTAGAGCTTTTCTTGCGTATTTTCTTACTAATTTACTGTCACCTTTCAGAAAGAAAGGAAAGAGAAGTGTTGGGATCCATTTCACAAGCTACTTGTTGCGGAAGCAACTAGGAAAATTCAAGAATTTAACAATTTGAATCCCAATGTTAATCAGGTATGCATATAGATTTTTTAATTTTTGTTTATGGAATGTTCATATCTTTTCTGTTTTGCGAATCTTTAAAATTAAATAAAACCATTTAAAGAAATGTATTTATCTGTGCTCATGTGTAATTATCTTTCTACTGGTCGTTTTGCAATAAACTGGTAAATATAATATTCAAAGTGATCGAAATTGGCTTTAATTCTAAAAAGATATATATTATTTACAGGCACAGTTTTCATTAAAAATTACACATGAAGAAAGAAATCTCCTTTATGAACTTTTTTAATCATCAATTTTTCCATTTAAAATGTAATTAAATAGAAATAATTTGTAGGTCTCCTATAAAATATTTTAAAATTAGTGCATTGCTATATTCAATTTCAAATATTTTGGCGAGTATGGAATTTAAGTTTGATTATAAGCCGATCGTATGACTAATTTTCGTATCCTTATTTATTTTTGCATAGTATTTGAAGAATTAAATATGTTTAATGTTATTTAATTGAGAAAAATTACAGAATTTTAATCTTATAAAATATTTGTAGATGAAGTTTGTTTTTAAAATGATGCATAGTTCTTTGTGTCAAACAGATGTATTTCTCTCTACAAGAATTTTAAATTAGTAGGAGAAAGAATATGTCTTGTGATATTGTTTGACGAAATCTTCTCTGAAATAATATTTCTTACTGCTCTGATTTGGAATAGACCCGATTGGAGCTTCGGAATCATTTTTTTTTATCTCCTTACTTCATATTCTATCTTACATCTATATATGTATCTGTTCTCAAACAATATTGGGTCTTTGAAATAATACATAGATTCTACATTGTATCAATCTGAAACATTGCTATCCAGCAGTAGTTGGCAATGATGTTTATTATTTTCCATGGCGCCTTGCAGATTATTTGTATTTTGCGGTTGTATTCATTGGAAGCGATATGAAATTGTTGGGGAAATGTGATACTTAATTTGACCTTGTTCAGGAATACATTCTTTGCGTAAGACGTTAATAGAACTTATTTTCGATAATATAGCTTGCACGGACAAAATGGATGATTCAGATATGTTATTACGAATTATATTTTGAAGCGAGTGTTATAATTTAAAATTTTCTAATAGTGGGCAGAATATTTTTACTTTCCTCCGTCTGAATTGAACTGCATCTAATGGATAGGTTAGTAACTCGTGAAAAATATACATGGGCGCAGGTGTGAGCAAGTTACAAGCTTTACAATAGCATACATAAAGCTTTGATTAAACGGATCTGTTACTCTTTATGCAATCTGAAATTATCTTTCAAATCGGAAATATACTTCTGTTTGTGGTTGATGTGTGGAGACTCTCCAAGGCAGTTTTATTCTTAAAATTATTCAAACCTTTGTCTTAAAATTATTCAAACCTTTGACATTTGTAGTAACAGAAATGATTTAACTGGTGGGGGATTTAACTGAGCATTATGAAACCCAAACTTTATTTTAAATGTCAGTTTTCTTTGCATTAAATGTTGATACAACAGTCTTTATAATAATAATATTGGTTTCTTTTTGGTACTTCTTGTTCAGATAACTTGCTGAAAATTTTTGCTGTTTAATTTGTAATTCTGGCTTAGAAAAGGCTGTGGTAGAAATTCAAGTTTTGTGTAAAGAAACAGAAACGGGAATTTCGAAAAATGTTTTACCAAAAAGAATGGTTTGATTTGAGCATCTGAAACAATTCACGAAAATAAATTACCAGATTTTAATTTTTTTTAACTGGTTTAATATCCCTCCTGATTCTTTTTAGTTCTTTTTCGATTATAAGTTTTAATGCTAAACTGAATGCCAAAAAGAAAAGATAGCATACATATGATGTGAAGTCTTGTTCCAGTTGTTTGAAGAACCCGTACAATAGAAGAGATTCCGACACCGCTTACCATGAAAATCAAAAAGGGAGTACAGTTATCTTCTTTTTGACCGAGACTAATATATTCAGTGTCATCTACAAGAATGTTGTCCTTACTTAGCATCACACCTCGCAGAATATAAACCTTTCACTTGATTCCTAGCAAATTGAACACTTAAGCAACTAAAGTGCCAGCCAATTGTGATTTTTTTTTTTTCCCCTTCAGTTACGGTTTCTGACTTTGGTGGAATTCTAGACTTAATTAAATGTGTTAGTATTGGTAATCTTTATTTTATTTGAAAATTAAGATTTCATATTGAATTTCTTGTAGTATGTATTATGTATGGAATGCAGTTTTATCGAGATTATAATAAAGCAATACTTCTAAACCTTTTGTATTCTCTGAAAGTACAAAAATATTGGTAATTTATCTTTTATGACTTGGGAATCTTATAACTTAAATATAACATTGTAATATATATTTAGAATATGAATAAATTTTCACATGTATTATATTAAACACTATTAGTACAAAAATTCTGAACTCTAAAAATGGATTGAAACCTCTGTTACATTAAATGTAATTTGTTGGCAAAATGATAAAATTACATAGATCCAAAAAGCTTACTTTTTAAAAAATTTTAAATGATAATTATTATTGCTTAAACTATAATTGAAAATTTTCTGAAAAAAATATAAAATATTGGGAATGATGGTAAGAAACCTAAGTTAATGAAAACTTTAAAATCGTTTGTTTCAAATGGATGTATAAATTATAAATTTATTCTAAATGTATACATATTATAATGTATTTTCAACAGCTTTCACAAAAACAGAAACTAGATAAAGAAGAACTGGAGGCACAGCTAGAAGTACTGAACAGTTTGGAAAGAAAATATAATGATGTTGGACCAACATATGATTGTGTTGTCTTTCATGATGGGAAAAAATGGAGGTATATAGTTTTTATTTTTATACTTAATGGGTTATGCTAATTTATTGTTGAGTAACAGGGAAATTAAGATGTGAACCTGCCATTGATGTCTACTTATTAATATATCAATATTCTTAGCAACTTTATTGACTTGCTTCCAAAAAGTGATTTCAGAACGACTGAATGCAAACACGATGGTTAAACTTCCTTTGCTGACATCGCTATGAGATTTTAGCATAAAATTTTAAATATTTCTTGCATAGATACCTAGTTTTTTAATCGGCAAATTTTCCCAGATGGGTAAAAAATGTAAATTCTTCTTTTGTTGTGGTTGATTCTTGATTTCCCCCAAATTCATGTTATTTAGGAATTTCTATACTTTATATCTCTTTCTTTTAACTAAATATTCTGTACTAAAAGGTGCGTTGTCATGTTAATCCAGTGGAAAGGCTGAAAAGCGATGCGATGTATTTTTGTAATAGTATTTATAATAACTTAGCGAATAATTTTACTTTTATTACAGAACCTGTTCTCCTGTTATCAAACTAGATATGACAATTTTACGAGGTTGTCAGTCCCTCTGTAGCCTACTATTTTAGGTGGGTGTATGATCTCCAGTCCCCAATACCCAGAAATCATTTCTCCCTTCAAGTGTTCCTTCTTGGGCTTCTGCTGTTCAGTTTTTCCTTCAATGGCAACTAAGAGAATTATCCACGAAAAGCTGTGGCTTCTCTGTTTAGTTTTTGATTTTCATGGACTGCCAAAAACCTTATGGTTCATCATTTGATTGATTAGTTTGTCTAAGATGAAGCAAGAAAGTCACTTTCTTTGACTTACCATTAAGTGCGGTCACCATTCCTCGGATGACCCGGAAGGTGCAAGTTCCAGCTAACACTAAAACAAGCTCGTGACTGGGAGTGATCCATTCATTAAAACCCAATTCGTGCAGATTGTTCTTACACAAACTTTGTCAAAAAATATCAAGCAAACAAAAAAAAAATTGAAAACTCGTTTTGGTACAGAACCATCTGCGATCAGTTCTTCTGGAACTCTTAACTCTAAACATCTATATCAAAATTTCAAAGATCCATTAAACTGAAGCTTTCGAAACACGGCCTTTTATTTTAGCAGTTGTCATCAAAATTAAAAATATTTCATTATTACACCGTTACATCCCCGTTTTTGGAGTCAAGACTTTCTTCCAGTTTAGATAGATTAAAAGAAATTTTATTTTAAAAAAAATTATTCAAAGTACAAAATTTAAGATATACGTAGGAAACACAAACAAATAAATGACGCAGAAAGCAAAACAATAGTTTTAAAAATATATCATAAATAATAAGTAAGGTGGGAGATTTTTAGACTGTTGGCCATTAAAGTCAGTTCATAAGGACTGGTGCTTAATGATATTCCTCAACAAGACGGTTGTTTTCATCACTTATGAAGCATATTAGATGTCGTAGTCTGATTATTTCTGATGATATTTTTTAGCCATTGTAATTTATTTCTGTTGTCGGAGTTTGGAAATGCCAAGAGACTATCTATGGGTAATTGAATGGCTTTTTCAACGCGAGCAGTTATTATTGGATTGTATATTGAAACGAAGTTATGAAGGAAAGGAACCGTGATGTGAAATAAAATAAATTTTCTCTACGGCATTTTGACTTATTGGAGACTTTTGACACTACTTCATAGGTGCTTCTGCCGTTTTCCCCGTTCTCCCACTTCTCTTGCCAAATGTTTAAATTTGAGATTTCGGATAGGACGGTGATTTAGGAAGACAAAGAATTTCCCTTGCCTAATTGGTCTGTGCATTCGCTACTCAAGTGCTCAAGGCTTGAGCCATCTTAGATGTATATGCTTTTAGAGATTCAAAATGTGGAATATTTCAAGATTAAGGATATCCATCAACAGCAACTATCAATCCATATTTTGATTAGTGTTTGTTGTGCAGAAGCTGCTTTAATAAGCATTTCTGCTTAGTTATAAATCCCTCACTATTCCTGCTTACTCCATAGGATGAAAGGCCGAAAAGGAGCCAGTGTTAAAAAAGAAACCAAATTTTCAATACATCTTGAACGCATTTAAAATCTTTGAAGCATATAAAATAAAAATTAAACTTTAAAACATCGGAAATTCTACGCAAACATTAAATCTTGTAATTCTATTGATTACCCCTTAAAACACAAATGACACAACAAAACAACCAGAGAACATCAAAAATACACTAACACCAAAGAAAACACTACATTAAGTAAACGAGATTAAAAAAAGCATTAACATTAAATATAAGATTTTTTTAAAAAGATAGTTTAAAGCCTCTAATGAGACAAAATTCATCTATACAAAAACTTCAATAATAGCTTCACAGAATCGAAACAATATAATAGCATTGTGAATGGGTCCATTCCGAACATGAATATTTCCTAAACAACCCTTTAATTGTACTAAAAGCGGATATGTGACATATGATGGAACTGTGGCAGATTCAACTGATCTGTAGGTAACGAAATTCTAGATTTTGTCAATTTTAAAATAACAGTAATAAAAATAAAAGATGTCCAATAAGAGCAAATCAATGATTTGAAAGCAATAAATAAAAGGATAGTTAAAAAAAATGAGGCATATCCGTGATTAAAGCCCAATATTAAGTAAATAAAAGATAAAACCAAAATCCTAAAATAAATATAAGGATGATGTAAAATTTTAAGATTTTTAGTGTGACAAGTAAAAATATAAGAGCAAATTAGCTGAATACCCCCCTCAATCTTTCACATTTGATGTTGATAATATTAAAAACCTCGTTCATTTTTTAATTGAAATTTTATTTTGTAGATTTTTCATAACCAAAAGGAGGTGGCAGGTTTTTTTTTTTTTTTTTTAAGTGTTGGCCTCGCTTACAGTGAGCAACCAAAAGTATGATTATCTGCATCTGTGCCATTTGATTTACTTCATGCAATCTATGTAAATAAAAGGGGAATGGACTCTTCTCATTTAGATATTAAATTATCCCTCACACAGCTTGACCAGGAAACCAGGAATCGTCGGAGAATTCCTTAAGATCGGGAAAAGTCAGGGAAATTTCTTATAAAATTGGATTTTTTTATATATAAATTGGTCATTTTTATCGAGCATGATAATTCGAAGGTATTTATTTTATAAGTGGAGTGAAACAACGTTGGCAACTAATGAAAACCAAACTTTTTTATTGATAGTCTAAAACAGACTATGGAAGAGAAAGATTAACCACCGTTTCTAATTTATTGCATATATGTATAAATATATTTTTGCTGAAAGGTTTTGTTTCTTTTATTTTTCAGAAAGACAAATTATCGATATGATTAGTAAAAATAATTTTACGTGCTATAGGAAAAGGCAGTCTAACTAAAACCCAACTCGTGTTACTGTTATGATTTTAAGCTTTAAGGGATCTTTTATTTAAAAAGATATATATGGAGCTACCACCCCCCACCCCCCGTTTTCTCCCTTTGAACGTTAAATGGATCATACCACATGTTACGAGAGCAAAAGTATGAATTTAGGCTATTAGTATTCAAAACTGGTTGTAAAATATTGATCCATTATTATAACTCCAAAACAATTTATTTTATTTAAATAAGTATTTTAGAATTAAAAATTTTTAATAATATTAAACACAATAAATTAATTTGTTTCGTACATTATGCATGTCTCTTGTAAATTTTTCAAAAAAAATTTTGAAAACAGAACAGTTTGATGTATATGAAACTGTTTGTAACAAAAATTTGCAAAATTCATTTATACTATCTTTTTTGAAATTTATAACTCTAAAACATTTTTCTTTTTATGCAATAAAGAAAAAAAAAATTATAAGGACCGTTTTTCCACTTTTTTGCTCTATTTAGTGGGTTAAGCATTGAGCCATCGTGAAAGCGATTTTTTTTTAAATAGTCAATGCAATTTTGATTTCAATGAAGAATTTTTCTTATTCTGATGCAGAGATTTCATTTTGTATTGATAAATGATTTTTTTTTTTCTGTTAGTAAAATTATTATTCAGTTCTGATTGGCATGTTGGTAAACAGAATGGATAAGGAAGATTCCACTGGAAGAAAACAAATCATTTCATTCTAAGCGCTCCGCCAATGTGCATATATTTTTGTACTACATTTTTCGTGAGTAAATTTAAAAAGTAAATTGAATATCGTGAGTAAATTTAATAGTTCTGAGATATGACTGGCTGGCTAAAGGTAAGTCTAAATGGGCATACATCTTCTGTTGGTTTATATATTAGCAAAAAAGGGAAGAGTTTTACATAATTGTAGCTTATCTAAAATTCATTTAGTAAAAAAATATATTGTTTTTTTTGGAGGGGGGGCGAGAATGAAATTTTATTTTACATTGATTTTAGTTAGAGTAGTAGTTTGGAGTAGAATAATTTTTAAAATAAAGTTCAGTATATATTGTGCAATAATTAAAGAGAATAAAATGAAGCGTCATCCTTCTGAAGATGGTAATATCCAAAAATGTTTGGAAATTTCTTTAAAAACCTGGAAAAGAGAGGGAAATTCAAACAGCAGAAATGCTGATCACTCTGTTGCAGTACTAAGAAGGAATCAGATGGACTTCAGCTGTATATTTTGTAGGTTTTTCTTTCATTTAAGAAAATATTTACTAAAATTTTCTCCAAGGTTTCTTTCATAATTTTATTTAATTTTAAATAGGATTCAGTTTAATTTGTTCATTTAAAGAAATTGAGAATGGAATCGCATTAACCCTTAGACAATCAAAGACTAAATAAGTTTTCAATCATTTATCACATTTCCAGAGGAAAAAAGTAAATTTCCCGTGCCTGTCCAATGCAATCCTCTAGTTAGCGCTGAGGTACGACATTTCCATGCAAGCGAGTATATGCACCTGTCTCATTTCGTTATTTTCTGCTATATGTTCAGTTGTATATAAATTTGACCGTTCAACATATTGAATCGTGATGGTTTGACTATCGAGTAGTCACATGCTATGTTATTTGAAGATTCAGATGAATCAATGGATTTAGGTAGTGAATCTGATGTTCCTATAGTGATGCAGAGCTTGAAGTTGTAGAAGTAACATAATCTGAATGTAGTATATTGAGACTGAAGATGAATATCGGAATCCGCATATACCTGAAATATCGTAGCAATACATTCAATGCATTACAGACTCGTGCTCATAACATTCTCAGAGATGTGGACGGTCCAGCAGCATTATCCGAGAATGCCAAGTTAAATGTTGACACATTTTCTCTATCTATCGGAAATAAAATTATCAGTATAATTGTGCAGTTCTCTAAACAAAAGGATCGGCATACAGTAAAAGTTTGTAATTAAACTCATCCCTAGGGTACGCTCCGTATATGAACTGATACCGTTGAAGTGGAAGTTCGTGCTTTACTTGAATTGTTGATCCTGTTAAGACGATATTCATTGATGGATGATTTATGGTGAACAGATATTGAAACAACACGCCCTGTATTGCTATTGAATCGCAATTCTTTTTTCCGCCTTTTATTTGGGTAATATAAATTGCAGAGATAAATGGAAAAGATTAGGTAAACTTGCTCCGCATCAAGGTGTGGCAGATATATTTACAACGAACAGTAGGATGGATTCAAGCATGCCTTGTTAAAAGAAATCATTCAGAAGAACATATTCTAAAAATGTCCCTATTTTTGGTTTTGTTGATATTGGTGTTCTGGAAGGATAAACTATAATAAAATATATTTGTTAATATCCATTGTTTACTAATATCCTATTCGATTCGTATTGGAAATGGTCTTTTATATAAATTCTGGGAAGGCAGAAGAAAATTCTGTCATCCATTGGAACGCTATTAAACTGTTCTTTCAGCCAATTAGGTTCTAAGAATAATATAGCTTGCACCACAAATGTGTATACTTATTCTAGAAGATAGCACTGTATTAGATTATTGTTTTATAATAGATAATAGAGTAAATTTTATTTATGTTTTAGAGTTGTGATTGATACATCTGAAAAAGGTGATCTGGAGAATTGCAAACTGCTTGGTGTCTATTCAGAAACTTATGATTATGCAATGCTTACTCCTAATGGTAATTTTTTCCCCTTCTTATATACTAGAAATATTTGTATGATATAAGCATTAATCATCCAAAACTAATTTAAAATTAGATTTATCATTTTGTTGCATTTTCCCCAATTGTTTGTGCTGTTAATTTAGTAGAAAAAAATCTTTTCACTAGAAAAATTTGTTTCATAGCGTATAAAAAGAAGTACAGTGGCTCCCAAAAGTGTTCGTACACTAAATAAATTTCCAGAAATTGTGTTCTATACTTCTTAATAAAGCGTTTTATTAGTTGGTTTTTTTTAATTAGCATCTTTAAATAGTTCTTAATAAAACTGAACAAATATTTTTATAAAATATCAAGTAGTATTGTTCTAAAAAATAAATAAATAAAAAATGTCACAAAATTAGAACACAAAAGTCTTCGTACATCCATTTATTTAAATTCATCATAAAAATATCTTTTGCGACTTATATTTCTTCTAATTGAAAAATACACTAAAATCGTTTGATTTCAGTATTTAATATCACAATTATTTATTCTATTTACTTTATTCTTAGATATGACGCGCATTCGTAAAGAAACGGGTTTAGATGTACGAAAATTAATTATATTTCGTTTTAAAGCTCGAAAATCAATTAGAGGCATTGCAACTATAACTAATCTACTTCATTCAACGGTGCAAAGCATAATAAAACGTTACAGAGAGGGAAAAAGGATTGCAAACAAGCCTCGTAATGGTCGCCCTCAAATTCTGTCAGTTAGAAGTCAAAGAAATATTGTGAGTAAATTTCTAAAAATTCCACGTCTGAGTGCAATAAAGTTTACTTCACAATATAATGAATCAAATGGAACTTCTATTTCCTGTGAAACTATTCGTAGAATTCTTCGGAATGCTGGTATACATGGCCGCTCTGCACGAAGAAAATTCTTTGTAAGTCAGAAGAACAGAATCGCTAGGCTTAAATTTGCCAAATCGATGAAAAACCAGCCAGAGAGCTATTGGAATCGTGTCTTATTTGCATATGAAAGTAAGTTTAACATCTTTAGGTCGGATGGGAGAATCATTGATTGGAGGGAGAAAAAAAAAACTTAATCCCAAGAATTTAGTTGGAACAGTAAAACATGGCGATGGAAGTGTCATGGTTTGGGGGTGTATGTCAGCGGCTGGAGTAGGCAATTTAGTATTCATTGATGGTATAGTGGATTATAGAGTTTATATAAATATTCTCAATAATAATTTAAAAGTGTCAGCACAAAAATTGGGCATTTTAACAACTTTGTGTATTACCAAGACAACGATCCTAAGCACACGGCCATGATTGTTCGTCCTTTTTGTCTCTATCATTGCCCTCAAACCCTTAAAACACCAGCTCAATCACCGGATTTAAACCCTATAGAACATACTTGGAAAGAATTAGAGGTGCGAATAAGAAGTCACGACATTAAATCGAAAATTCAACTGAAAGCAGTAATGATCGAAGAGTGGAACAAGATCGGTGCAGAAGTAACCGACCGTTTAGTTAAATCTATGCCAAAAAGGTTTAAAAGCTGTTATAAAGAAAAAAGGGTATACTACTAAATACTAAACATTTATAAAAATTTAGAAAATTTCATATTTAGTGATGTTTTTTTAAAGTGTATGATCACTTTTGTGTCCTATTTTTGTACAATTTTATTTATTGTCATTTTTAAAAAAAATAATTTGCATCGTAATTAAAATTTATTCTTCACTGCTTTATTAAGAACTGTAAAAATATGCTATGAAAAAATTTACATGTAAAAATAAGAATATATAATGGTAAATAATGAGGTTTTTAATTGATTCTTGTTGGTGTACGAACACTTTTGGGAGCCACTGTATATTAAAGGCAAGTAAGGTAAGGTAGATCAATTATGCATCTTCTTTGAATTTAAAAAAAAATATGGTTGAACGAAATTTTCAAACACTGTGATTGTAAAACTGGGCTAGATCTTCCATCCAAAACAACGGGTTGATCATCAGACTGACTAGAGTAGTAGAAAAGAAGATATACAAGTCACAAAAGGATGAGATTTTGTTCGTTCAACTTAAATTACTTCTTTGTTCAAAACATTCTAGTGAATGTAATTTCATGGCTACCATTAAAAAAAATAGCTAGATCCCAAGTTGTAACCAAGCAGATTTAATATTTGTTAAATTCCAGCTTTTGTTTAGTATAAAGTATGACCTTTGTTGTTTAGTGTCTGTAACTGTTATGAGACATATGGATATTGAACACCCTCTGATAAAACTTAGTGCAGTGTAGTGTATCAAAATAAGAGTGGATAATCTGAGTTATTTTTGCTGATAAGTTTGTAAAAGTTTTGATATCCAAATTCAGTCAGTGTCCGATATTATTACCAGGGTGCGTAGCGTCACGAAAAGTGCTTAAATTTAAAAACCATTTTTAAGCACCTTAAAAATGCTTAATTTTGAGAAAAGGTCCTCAAAAAGTGCTTATTTTTCTCGTGAAGAACGAAGAAAGCTTTTCGTTTTGTCGTTTCTCCCACAAGTTGAATATAATTCGAAATCATAGTCGTCAAAGCTTGTTTACCGGATGTATCAAAAAAGAAAATCAACAAAAGGGAAGAATTCGAAGAAGTATTCCAGGGGTTCCAGCAAATATTAAGATAACCCTTAATGATTCTTTTTATTTTCTGCTTTTTCTTTTCTGTTGAAGAAAACTTCAACAATGTACATAGCCATTTATTAAAATACTAGAATAGATATCCGGAAAGGACAGCAGAAAATACGAACTTTGTCATGCTTGTTGCGATTCGAAAAACTTTCGAACATCAATTTTTAATGTTTTAGATGTTGAAGAATTTATTTTAGTTATGCTTAAGTGAAGTAACTATTTAAATTTTAATGTGTTGTTAAAGAAGAATATGCAAATTGGTCCAATTACCGTAAAATAAGAAAACTGAAAGATGAATTTGGTGCGCCAGAAAAATATATTGAACATGAGAGAAGCTGTTGTATAAACGCTTACATATTCGATAATCTTTCTCGTTAATATGTCGTTTTAGAATAATCGCATGTGCGACTTGTTACAGGTATTCAACTGCGCAAGATTGAATTGTAATTAATTTGGGTAGTCAGTCGTGTAAAATCTAGTATGATAAAAACTTAGTCTTAAATTTTCAATTATCCTGTTATCTTTCTTGGTGTGTTTTGAACGTCCCCATCTATTTGAAAAATTTTATTTGTTGGACCTTGACTAAGGGAAAAAAAAAACTGTGGGATCTGGAACTTAAATATTTTTTAAGAACTAAAAAAAAAAAAAATTATTCGAATGTTTTATTTTCCAGGGCTTACATTTTATCCTTTTATAACGATTTTCTTTTCCATTGGCACCTTTTCTAATATATAAAACTTTGTCCTCAGCAACGCGCAACATAAGTCATTGAAGTTAGGAGCATGAAATTTGGGAATTTATTTTGAGGGCATTAGAGGTCCACTAAGAACGAATTTCTCAAACTGTTAATTCGAAGTGCAATTTTAAAAAATAAAAAAAAGCAGAATTTTAACATATTTTTAGCATATTATCGCACAAAAATTATTTTAGCGCCGTTTTAAAGGCTACAAAAATAGCTTTTCAATTATAAAAAATTTGTTTGAATCAATGAATTTTTCTTTAGTTTTAATAATTTTAGATAAATTGGTTTTGGACACAGTTTATACAGATACTTAGTATAGAGAAAGTACAGTAATCGACAAAAAATTCAAACTCTAGATTTTGACTAATCGCCATGTTTTAGACCTCCCCGAGTTAGAAAAACACGTTTGTGGAAAATGTATGTCTGTTCATCGGTCTGTGACAAAGATTACTCAAAAGGTGCTGTGAGCTAGACAGCTGAAATTTGGTAACAGCCTTTACACCAAGTTCTGCAGATTTCTATCAAATTTTTAGTAAAATCTGTTCAGACGAAGTCCGGCTGTTCGAATATAAGTTGACTGGATAACTACAGAAAATTCGATACACAGATTTAACATCTATAATATAGACAAGCACCTGTCAAATGTTCAGCCAAATCCAACTATAAGTTCACTGTCTACTGATCGATACTTTTAGGGAGGGACTAAATATGCAAACGCAATAACTTAAAAACGCAGTGACTTAAATAGATGGGTACGGGATTTGGTGACCAGAAATTCAGCTTTGTGACAAATCATTGTTTCAATCTTTTGAGAATATGTCTAAAACACAAATTCTATTTTCGGATATTATTAACGGCATGTCAAGGACTAACTAACCTCCTAATAACTCAAATATGACAAGATATATTCAGTAACAATGCTAAATTTACTCCAAAAAGTATTTCGTAACTATTGTAAGCCATTGCCATGTAAGGCGTTCTCTAGCATGACGTGTTTATGAAAGAGTATGCGAAAAGTATTTGGAGAGACTATTCCCGCTGGTTATTATAATAATGTTCCAAATAATATCATTGCTTCCTCGAATCGTTGAATCACTTTATTCTGCAGCTGTTAAAATTGAGATAAGCAAAGAAATTGTTTTTCTTTCTTTTTTATGGAAGATTTTAAAGAAGTTATTGAATAAAATTCTTTATTCCATGAGTTTTGTAAAATTTGGAAACCTTGGTTTCTTAAAAATAAATACTTTTTTTTAAAAAAATGCTTCAACTTGCATTTTTATTTTCTCGTATACGCAATATAAAGAAAGATCCGAGATTTTGACGAATCGCCACGTTTCAAATCTCCTTCAATTCGAAAAATATATTTTCGGAAATGTCTGTCTCTCTGTGAAAAAGATAACACAAAAACACTTTCAGTTAGACGGACGAAATTTGATATACTCCCTTACACCAAATTATCAGATTTCTGTCAAATTTCGAGCAACATATGTTTAGAGGAAGTCTGTTCATCTGTGAGGCTGTTCGAATATAAGTTAGCATGATAGTTACAAAAGGAAGAGAGCTAGATAGATTTAAATTCTATAGTATAGACATGTATCAAGTTCTGAGCCAAATCAGTAAGGGGTTCATCATCTGTTGGTCTAACTTTCAGAAACGTATAAAGGCAATAACTCTAAAATGTAATGTCTTAAATATAACAAGTTTGGTATGTAATTTTGTGACTAAAAGTGCGGTTTTGAATTAAATCTTTGTTTTAATCAATTAAGAAGAATGCGTCTAAAACCAAATTAGCTTTTCGGGTACTTTCAACCGCATGTCAGGGATTAATCGCCAAAACACCTGCCAAAGATCACATGACAGAATCAGCAAAAATGTTTTATTCGTTAATATTTTGTAACTATTGTACGGCTATGGCATGCAAGGCATTTTCTGGCATTATGCGAGTAAGTTTTGGTGAAATATTCCCGATTATTTATTTTCATTTAGCTTCTAACTATAGTAGAGCGTGTTTTTTGACTTCATGAATTTGTTCCCGTTGTTTATGGAAATTACGGCTTGTTAAAGCATTTTTATTTCTTCCTAAAATATATATAACATATCTTCTTTAATTTTCTTAAGCAAGAATTTTTGCTTATAGGTTAAAAGGCAGGTTTTCTTTTAAACTTTAGGAACGTTAAAAGTTCAAAGAAGGCTTTTATTAAACTTTAGAAGTAAGAGGCGATTAGACAATTTCTTTTTAGTCTGATCATTTGTGAACGCTGCTATTATTTTCTATTAAAAATTATCTTAAAAAATTTATTTAGAACATGGCATTGTTTTATCATCAATTTCATGACAGTTTTGCCAATCGTACGTTGATAGCTATAGGAATGATTTAGTTCTTCGCTTTATGCGATTGCAAAGAAAATTACTAAATAGAATGAGTTAGTGCAGGAAGAAATTTGCTCTTTCCATACCAGTCATATTGCATCTTACTTGTTTTTGCATATATAAAAATCAGATACAAAATTTTCGATCATGCTACACTTCTATATCAATACCGGCATTTTCAGAAATATTTTATCTATATAAATGAATTGGTAACTTATTAACTTTAAGAAATGTTGAAAAAGATTACAAATCTTTATTGTTAATCTGATAATAGATGATTTAATTTTTTATTATTGATAGTGTTTTTCATTTTTATGATCAATTTTTGGTTTTTGTCAAAATTTAAAAAAACATAATTTTGCAATAAAAGACATTGTGCAAATACAGAAATAAATATTGAAATGCAAAGAATAAGCATTTCAAACTAATTGTTAAAAGGTTTTTCAGTGAAAACTATGTATTATTATAAAACAGAAAAAAAAATTCTATACTTAGAAAATACTTAGTTTGTTATGAGTACTTGTATAAAGGTGCTTATTTATTTATTTATTTATTTTGATAATGTGCTTAAAGAGTGCTTAAATTTTGTAGCATTTTTATGCTACTCACCCTGATCAAATTTTAGAATGTATGTATATCACTTTTTATTTGATCTGAATGGTAAAGGAATAGATGAAAAAGATCTTTGTTGAAAAAAATATCGTCCCTCTTACCTACAACTATAATGAAAATATTAAACTTTTTATATTTTTAACCGGAAAAGAAACTTTTAACAATCTTAAAATAACATAAGAGGTTTTCTGCTATTTAAAAAACAATTCTCTTATATTTAAATTTCTGGAAAGGGATTTATACTTACCATAACGTTTGGCAATTTTGCATATTTTTGCATTAATTATTGTATGTTTTTGTATTAAGTTCTGCAATTAAATAAATGATTAATTTTTAAAAGTATTGTATGTTAGCTTAGAAGATCAGAATAAATTTTTGTTGTAATTGGTTTTCTTTTTATCCCACCTTATTTTGATAATAATTTGCTTATTGAAATGTCATTAAAAATGTATTGTCAGCATTAAATTCTTTAAGCACTGTTTTTTTAAAGTATGTTTTATTGTTATCCTAATGAGTAACGAGAAATTATATAAACTGTCTTTCTGCTTTGTTTTCCAACTTTAGATAGATTGAATTATTGTGTGAACATATATGAAGATGGCGACCTTCTGGAAATCGTTAGCATGTCAAGTAATTTCGCTTTTTATTTTAAAAATAATTGTATGGTTCATGTAAATCTCTTTAATGTAAAGCATCTATTAAATTTCTGTTTTGTTCTTATGTTTTATATATATTTATAATATATGAAATGCTTTACAATACTTACATTTTGTGCTTTAATTCCTCGATTTCATCTTATTTGACGGAATAAGGAGTTAAAGGTTGCTGCATTAAACTTTAAACAAATTATAACCCTAGTTAAAATTAACCCTTGTTATAACATCACTGTTCTTTGTTGTACTTTAATTTCACTGGAAAGTGAAGTTTCCATGAAAACTTGTACCCTTTGTGTACTTGGTTAGCTTGTTTAAGAGATTTCATTATAATGATTTGGTGTCATCCAAAGATGGGAAATTAATCTGTCTAATATTCCTTTCTGTGTAAATAATAATTTTATTCATTAGCAAATCTTTCACCACCTCAGAAGAATTTAGCTCGACTTTAAAGAAGTATTTTTATTGAATATGGATAGTTTCATTTTTATCGCGTTTTTATTGATTAATTTAAAACAACAAATACCAGACAAATTTATTTCCTTCATAGTTCTCCACAGTCATGATTTAATTTGATTTTTAGTTATTTAAAGCTGCTACAACATCATGTACCTAAACTGTTGTTTTGGGTTCTTGAAATATTAGATTCACTTACAGTTTACTTGAACTTTGAGTTATTTGCAGAAAGCATACCATATTTATTCGCCGACTAAGAATAATATGACGGCATACATGCATCATTTTCAGCATCGTTGAGCACACAGTTAATAAAGCTCTCACGAAACCTCATATTTACTCGAATTCGGTTTACAGTAGCACACAACCTGTAAACACCACATAAACCATCTGCAGAAAAGGATTCTTTTTGTTCGCTTTAACTAGACATATATAATTAATATTATTATTATTTTGTAGGAAACACTATTCCTATTAGCATATTATTCCCTATTGATTGACTGTTTCTAAACTTTATATTATGTACAAAAATTTTATGTTCTAATAGATTTAGTTCATTTTTTCTCAACCAGTGTAATATGCTGTATTATATAATTTCACCTCTTATATATATTTGAATTACTTATTTCAGCTGGCCATGGAACACATGTTGCTAGTATTGCTGCCGCATATTTTCCGGATGAACCAAACAAAAATGGAGTTGCACCTGGTGCACAAATTGTCAGTATTGGTATTGGAGACTTGCGATTGGCATCAATGGAAACTGGTGCATCTTTGACTCGTGGAGTAATTACTTTTCCTACTACTCTTTTGAAAAAATTAATATCCTTACATGTGAATAAAGTTTTCACATTGTAAATTATTTGTCTAACTTTAAGAGTGTTTTAATTTTAAATATTATTAGTGATGCTCTTTAACTGAAATATTTGTTTTTATAATTTTCTATATATTCTTATGCTGTGGTATATATCTGGATTAATTTTCTGTATTTCTCTATCATTAGGAATTGCATTAGAATATTAATTTATTTGATCGCTATTAAGTGCAAAAAGAAAAAAATTGGTAACTCTGTTTAGTTATTTTATTCTTTATTTATTTTTATTTTTTTTTTTGCTATTAAATAAATGTATATGAAAATTTTCAATTTATTATTAAATATTAACATTTGTGAATGTTTTCCTAATTACAAGAAAATGAATAGGATGGATTAAAATTTAAAATTAAAAAAATTAGCTAGTGAATAAGCGGGAAATTTTCTTCTGCAGTCTAAGAAATAATTGCTTCACTTTAAATGATTTTATTTTGTAGATATGAAGATATTTATTTTTTGTATATTTGTAAGCTATTACTATTTAAAGATTTTTCGTATATAAAAAATATTTTTATTACATTAATACTTCATTCACATTTACGAATGATTTTGATAAAGTGGAACATTTCCCACTACCTTTTAGACTTTTCTAAAGTACCTGATAGTGCTTTATAATATTGAATTCATCACTAATACTGTTGTTTATGTAATCAAATGTTTATATTTTCTGTGTGCGTAGAGAAAAATTTTATGAATCGTGTAATATTTATATAATTACTTTCTTTAAAAAAATATCTTTAAAATGATCTAATCTTTAAATCTTCTAGTTGATCAGAGTGATTAAAAGTAAATGCGACATCATTAATATGAGTTATGGAGAGCAATCTAACTGGTGTGGGGGGTAAGTATTTTCTTGAATGTTTTTATTTTGCTCGTTGAAATTCATTTGATCTTAATAATCATTTAAACGCTTTTTACACATTTTAAGTTTTTACCTATAAAACTTATTCATGAAAATATTGTTCTTTTGTTAAATTGCTGAAAAAGTTTGCAGGTCTCTTTTCCTTTTTATTATTTCATAATTGCTCTAAATGTTTCAATGTTAAGATAATGGCTCATGTTAGCAAGAATAAAAGTTCCTTAAATATCGACTTCATTTCAAAAGCATTTTTATGTAATTTTCTAGTTTATAAACCCTCTAATAAATCAGTCCTGACGGTAGCATTTGTACCATGTTGTGAACTTTGTAACCTTACTGTATTCATTCTACACCATCACTTTCTTTTTATAATTAGTTTCTGTATTAGATTTAAAAATCAATTCCTTTCATCGAAAATTGTGCAAATGGAAATTAGAAATAAAAAGTTTTTATATCCGACCATCTATTAGATATAGAAACATAATTAAA
This sequence comes from Argiope aurantia, assembly GCA_026543865.1. NCBI lineage: Eukaryota > Metazoa > Arthropoda > Arachnida > Araneae > Araneidae > Argiope > Argiope aurantia. The sequence continues at coordinate 1,691,420 of JAPMOR010065988.1, forward strand.
ATGTGCAGCATAGAAAAGTTCATTGTCATCTTTTTTTAAAAATGCCAATAAATGCTTTTAAAACTGTAAAACATTTAGCTTAAAGTGCTAAAAAAATTTTATTTTAATTACCTTTTCAACAGAAGAATACTGGAACATATACATCAGATTGTCGATAAGCATGGTGTAATAATGGTATCTAGTGCAGGAAACCGTGGCCCAGCTTTATCTACTGTTGGAACTCCTCCTATTACTCCTACTGATTGCATCATAGGTAAGGTTGCGATGAGTTTTAATCTTATTTTTTTCCCTCGGAATTCATTTTTATTTAATTTTGGTTCTTTCTATTCAGGTGTGGGAGCCTATGTGTCTCCTGATATGATGATAGCTGAATATTCTCTGCGTGATAAAATGCCTGGCTTGGGTTATACATGGACATCCCGTGGACCTGGGTATGCAATTTACTTTTTAAAAAACTAGAAATTTCCTGTATATGATTTTTTTTAAAAAAATAAGAACTTCTTGAAAGTATGCATTAGTTATTTTCCATTATCTGAAATAATTATACCTCTGTTTTAAATCTACATTTGTCATTAAAAGAAGTAATTTTAAAACTTCAAACGTATTATTATCGAAAAATAAAGTTTGAAAGGATGCTTAAAAAGCGATTTAAATTGCATTTATATTGAATTGTCTTTGACACTTTTGTGTGTTTCATTTGATAAATATTCTGGTGAGGTATTGCTTCATACACATCTATTAAACTCAAATGTTCATATCTCGAGTATTCAGAAGGTTCTGTTGTACATAAAGTAAATCATAATGGTATTTGCTTAATTTCATGTATTCCAATAATTAAGTTAGAATTCTACTGTGATTATGAAAATTCTTGATTCTTCCTCCTTTATCAGCTTAAAAATTTAAGTATATTAGTAACTTAAAATTTCCTTGGTTTTAATTTTCACCTTTATTTTTAACTCTTTAAATAACAGAGGACAGAAATTACATTTCATTAAGATAGGAAAATCTCACAAATTTGCTAATTAAATAAGATTATTTACTTTTTTTCTTGCTTATATGATTAGAAACTTTGAGCAAAGTTTGAATATTTTTTTTATTAATACTAAAATTTATTCTATAATGGTGGGCTCTCGCTTCGTTTCTGGAAAAATGTATAATCAAAATTGTTCTTTCCTGCCTCCCGTCACATGACGATCTTTTCTGATCAACCTTGCATATTAAGCTGTAGTAGCAATAGAAGGAATCATCAAAATGCATCCTTCAATAATGAATGTGTGAATTTTTAAAAATGGTTTCAGAATCATTGTTGAATATGTATTGTCAAGAATTCTTTTTCCGAAAGAGGGCACTGCATCGCCTCCCAAATAATCTCGATTTTTAGAAATGTATCATTCGAGTATGTGTGTGTGTGTATCAGTGATGACTAAAATAAAAACCGTTAGCGGAAATGGTGTTTCCTGTTCTTCCCTCGGTAGTTGTTGGGGTGAGTTTTGGTTTGGTTTCTTATAACTTAATTTCAAATACATTTATGTATAGTTTTAAATGCTACTATTTGGACAATGTCACAAATAACAATTTTAAATAATGCTGTGTTATTGAGGAAATGTTCTCGCACTGCACCTTATAATATGTATCTTTGAATTTTTCTTGCTGCAGTGATGCATATTTACACCACTTAAGCATCTGTTGAAATCATTGCTGCTGCAGCCTATCCCAAATCCCAGCTCGCGTCTGACTACAATTTATTCTTTTTAATGTTGAAATACAGGTTTCAGGCTCTAGTGTAGTTATAGGAAATTACTATTACTGAGATAAATATTATTAATTCATTCTGTTATATTTATCTATAGATACGTTGTTATATTTTTAAATTGACATACGACTATTGAAGTTTTTTTAAGACGTTTTTCTTCGAAATTACCTTTGGACTATTCTGACCCTTTCTATTTGTGTGCCATCTGATTCAGAATTCGAATCTAGCATCGTTTCCGCAAGCTTGTTACATAACGATTATTATAAAAGCCATAAAATAGCAAAATCTCTGTGATTGATTTTTAGAAATTAAATTTTAACTATACATTTTTTAGCTTCCTAGTACTGCAATGAATCTTCATAGTCGCACGTCTATAGTTATGTATAGTTTCTTCCCCTAGTACGATGGTTTAAAATCATGATTCCAACTAGGATCGCATACAATAATAGTGGGTTTGCAAGAATTTTGTGTCTTCCACAATTTCAAGATTTTTTCATTAAAAGTATTCGAGAAACCATGTGAATTACAAGAAAATTCATTGATTTTTTTTTTTTAACTACAGTAAAAAAACCTATTTTAATTTATTATTTATTGTATTTCATCTTATTTTTAAAGGTTGTGCTCATAAAATAATTAATTTTAAATTTTATTCTATTTTTGAAACAATTTTCAACATTAGTCACAGATTTATCTCTGAACTGAAATTTTGACTTTTTTCATTATATATATATTCAACTTTTCAATTATAGAAAACTTTTTGTTATTTAATTTTATGAGAATATTCATACCATGTCTTCTAATGCAGCATGACCACTTTTAGCTGTTGTGCCATAAAAATCCAATCCAATCTATGGGAGCATTTCCATTTTACCTGAATCAATTGGTTGTTACACACATGAAAGTATATTTAAAACAAGGCATTTTCTGCTTTAAAAAAAAGTCAATACTGAAAGCATTTCAGAATTTTATATTGCATCATCTCATCAAATTCCTCCCAGTTGTAGTGTAAAATATTGTCGCAACTGTGAAATACAATATTAAATCAATTACCTCGGCTCGAACTAAATTGCTTCTTTCTGGTGACACTACTGTCCAGTCTATAGCTTTATCCCTTCAAGACGAAGGTTAAACAATCTGGGGAATCTAATGCTAATTCCAAGATCAGCTCATCCACAGCAACCTTAGGTAATATATTAGAATATGAATACTTAAGACTGACCAGAAGTGATTCCTCCATTCTCTACCTTATCTAAAAAGGAAAAGATTTGAATTCTTAGTTTGCTTACATAGTTTAACATTTTATCTACATTGCTTACATCTCAGTGAATATACTTGTTCTTGCCCATGGAAAATGCATTATTCTAACAAAATATAAACTTGTAGTATTCTTACACCTTTTTTTTAACATTTTAAGCTTTTTTTTTTACTTAAAAGATTTTTCCTTTGAAAGATTATTTGGACTAAGAGATTTAGGATAAAAGATGGGTTACATGCAGAATTAAATGAAGTAATGGTTTAGTTTAAGTATTCAAAAAAACGTTCTGGATTGCTGCTGAACATTGATCTTATACATGATATATCCTTAGTTAGCACACAATCATGGCTAAAGAAAGTAAAATGATTTAATTTAGTGTATTTTCCCAAATCTTCAGGAGGATTTATGACAAACTATAGTGTTTTAATTTTTCAAGTTGTATCTTCAATAGTATATGCATTCAACTTTATTGATTGTTATATTTTAGAATGCATGGAGCCTTGGCTGTAAGCGTTTGTGCTCCTGGTGGTGCTATTACATCTGTGCCAAACTGGACTTTGCGAGGAGCACAGTTGATGAATGGAACATCAATGAGTGCTCCGCATGTTGCTGGTTGTGTTGGTAAGATACTATTTTAGAGATTGAATAGGAGTCTTAAAATTCATACATTTAATTGAATTTTGGCCGTTTATTGAAAAGCATTTTTTAAATAAGTGTAGTATCTTTTGGCAAATACTGAAAGAAATTGAATCTCATATATGCTACAGTGTGTCTTTACTCTACTATTCTTAGAATGAGAGCATTTTTCCTTTCTGGTAAATTCGTAATAAATTCTGCAATATACTTTCTAAGAATCTCATTTAAAAATAGTCTTAAAAGATATAAACTATACTTGAATTTTTTAAAAGTAGTTTGCATATTTTTATTGAAGTTAAATATTAAAATTTAATATGAAATGAATAATTTAGTTAATTTAAATTTCACCCAGTTTAATGAAAAAAATGCTTTATAACTTTGTTATTAATACTATACAAAAATATTCAATATTTGACAATAGCTCCTTTAATATTTTTACCTTAGGTATTTTATTATCTGGAATGAAACAACAAAATATTCCATATTCACCGTACAGTGTTCGCCGAGCTATTGAAAATACTGCTTTAAAAGTCAGTACCTGGGAAGCATTTGGTATGGGACATGGTTTAATTCAGGTATTGTACTTTTTTTCAAAGAGATATGAATTACATTTATATTTAGAATAATTCCGCGAATTTTTACAGTGAATTTTTAAATTATTGGTTGAAAATTCTGTGTTATTAAGGAAGAAGTCGCAGGGAGGCTAAAAATGGTTTGAAATTGTGTTATGTTCGTGTTACAAAAAATATGCTATTTTATTGTAATACTCTAATCGTTCAAAATTTACGATTTGGAGCTCAATAATGGTAAGCAATAAAAGAGGGTTTTTTTTTTGTTGGTAAAAATATTGATTTTGCCTGTGCCTTATTTATATTTCCTGTTGTTGCTGGTAATCAGTAATCGAATATCAGCATGGCAGCCTAACAACAATGTATAGGGATCAAATTCCTTTGGACAGATCCTGAATGGTGGCATTCAGAATCTCTGCATTGAAGGAAGCTGCGACTTGCCAGGGCACTCGACAAATTGATGGTGCCATTTTCTTGGGATGGGAAGGGGTCACGAATATAAAGAAACTTTTATCAAAGAACAGTATTATCTTTGGATAAGCTGTGATTTATCTTACAAAGAAGTTACAAGTTGTTCATGATACACTTCATAAATATTCATAACTCCAGAGTGCATAAATAGCATTTTGGAAGAATGATCAATTATGACGAACATTGGTGTCAGGACTCTCTTGCTGTACTGACTGCTCTATCGTAATCAGATTTCTCTCTATTTGAATAACTTGAAAGGTTTATTTACTTTGGAAACAGTTTCCAGATTCTGCTGGTATTTAAAAAACGTGTAAAATTATTGCACTTAAAAATTTTACAAATGTGCATTTGTAAAATGGACTAAAAAAATTCCATCAATACCATAAAGAAAATGTATCTACACTGAGTTCCAATGGATCTGTACCGAATATCATTTCTTTAATGCTGACCATTACTGAGCTCAGTTGCACATTATATTTTGGCTAATCTACTTTTGATATTGAATGGCTGTATCTTTAAATTTAGAAATGTAATACTTGATTATGAAGTTTACAGAAGTGCTAGATTGCCTGAAGTTAATTTTTAAATTATATAATTATCTTGTTCATTTAAATAATTGAAAATCTCGCACATCGTTTTCCAAATAGTATAACTCTTTAACAAACTAACCATTTCAAAAACTTAAATTTCAACATATCTATTGTTTTTGTTTTTCACTACTGCAAGTACAACTTGTAGTATTCTGTGTTCGATAGTTTTGATTAAATGAATTAATGTGTAGGTGCTCTCATTTTTTAGCTAAATTTGTTTAATGTACCTTGATTTAAGTTTTCTGCTAATCATATTCTTTGAAGAAACCTTTTGTTAAATAGCATAATAGCTGTTGGATGATAAAGGATATATATTTAATTATAAAAATTATTTATTTTTTCCACATTCTTTTTCTCTCCCTCCAAAATTGTCTATTTCAACGCCATAATGTTGTCAATATTATTTAATGAAAAATCAAAATTTTGTTCTATGATTACATTTAGTGAATATTTTATTAGATACCTATTGATATTTTATAAATAGAATTCTTTAATTGTTTAACTTCTTGACAGAGTTTAGACAAAAATGAAACTGCATTTTTCATATTTCTTATGAATGGTAACGTGATTGCTGTTTCTATTATTAAAAAATAGAATTTTCATTGTATAGGTGCTTTTTTTCTTATAAATGCTTGCACTTGCATTCACTTCATTACCTTTGAAAACTTTTCTGCTAATTATATGACATAATTTTGTTTGACGTTTGCATTCATTCATTTATTTTGTGTTGATAGTGTTAAATATTTTCATTACAGGTTGATAAAGCGTTTGATCACCTAGTAAATTATTCCAAATATGTTGAAAATTCTATTCGCTTTCATGTCACTTCCAATCACAAAAATGGTATATATTTAAGAGATTCTCAGAAAACAAACTATCCATCGTTATTCCATATAACAGTTGAACCAATATTCTTGAGAGATACTGATGCAGGTAATTATATTTAACACTTTGATGTTTTTAGCCCATAAATATATCTCTTATTAATTCAAATTTTGAATATTCTACTTAAGGATGATTAATATATTTCCATGGCAAATTTTATATCATGTCTTGCTCTTTTGAAGTCACAGGTACTAAGTATTTTTAAATACACTTAACAAAAATATTCTTTTTTTGTACTTAATTGTGTTAAAGAAGTATGCAACTTTTGTATAACCTTAACTTTATCTAGATAATAGCTTAATACGGTGAGTTAGAGCAGGAGAAAATTTTACTTTCCATCCCAACCATGTCGAATTTCATTTGTTGCCACATATATAAATCAAATGCAAAATTTTGGGTCATGCTATGTATCTATATCATTGTCAGTGTATTTTCAGACATATGTCCATCGAAATCAACTAGAAATTTGTTAATTTTAAGAAATGTTGAAAAAGAACCATATTGTTAATCTTATAAAAGGCGACTTAATTTTTGATAATGGCATTTTTTTTTAAATTTCTGTGTTCATTTTTATGATTTGTCCAAACCAGATTTCTTTTACAATAGATGACGCATTTAACACTTCTGTATTGTTGCAGAAATAAATATTAAAATTGTTATGTTATTGCAGAATTAACTATTAAAATTTCAAAAATACGCATTTAGAATTAATTATTTTTAAAACTTTCAGTAAAAACAATGCATTATTATAAAGCAGGATACATTCTGTGCTTCAGGTTTAAGTATGCCTAATTCAACAAGGTGCTGAAAAGTACTTAATTTTTGCAGCAGTTTCTCAGTACGTGCCCTGTATAAAGAAGAAAAATTTGATCTGCATATCAGCATACTCATAAAATTACTACTAAATAAATATTAGGATGTATAATTCCCATTTTTATTTTCAGTCATTTCTTCCTTTAAAGGAGATACTACGAGATGATTTTCAAATACTCAAATCTATCGTGAGAATATGATTTTCCAATTTATTAAAAGTGCCGTTCATAAGTAAAATGCAGTGCATTGAAAACCTTTTTACTTCGCTTTGATACTTATTGCTGTACTTTACACATTCTTACATTATAGTGATGTAGAGAATAATGTTTCATGTATGAATGTTGAGTATGCTTCTCAATCCCAAATCAAAATGTTAGTGACGATTTTTTTTAAATTTATACATGACTACCCCTCCCACTCAGAGCATCGTTTTATTGGGAATGCAGAAACTTTATTATAAAGACTATTCATAAGAATAACCGTATAATAACAAAACCTGGCATTCATTATTAAGTACCAAAAATCCAAGCTTTACTATCTTCCACTTTAACAGTTGAAGGATTTCCGATTGTATTTTATTTGGTTGATCATAATAAAAAATTAATTTATTTAGGTGAGTGTTTCGTTTAAATATAACTTTTTTTATGCTAGTTAATGCCTTTATTTTTAATGTTTTATGTTTAAATTGCAGATCCTGAAAGCAAAATAAATTTTGAAATGACTTTAAAACTCACTTGTGATGTTCCTTGGGTTTATGTGCCATCTAATTTATGCCTTATGTATTCACCTCGAACTTTCAGTATTCGCATTGACCCATGTGGCCTCCCCATCGGAGAACACTTTACATGGGTAAGAGCTTTTTATTGTCATCTCTGTATGTCCTGCCATTAATATTTATCTGCCACTAATATGCAAGTATTGTTCAAATCGGATAAAAAAAATTTTCTTTGCTTCAATTTATTTTACTGTAAAATGCAAAAGCTTCCCGTTTTTTAACTATTTTTATTCTCATCTTTATTGAGTGTAATTTGCTCGTTTCTGTATGTGCAGTATGTACAGTATGTTTCCTATGATGAGTGTGGGAAGTATTTCAGTAATTTGTAGTAGTGATAAGAATGTTATCTAATTAATATATGTTTTATAAAATGATCGATGTTTATGCATGGAAAAATTTAATTTAATTCAGAGTAGAGTTGAGTGATATGTCTACCTGATATCAGAAACGACGACAAAGATGCGCCGACGGGGGAAGGGGGGTAAAACAAATCCTACAGAGGGCAAACACAGTTTCTTTAATTTGGTTTCAAAATAACTCATAATAATTAATTTTACATTTAATTAAAGAAAATTAAGTATTATGTAGCTTTTTTTAAATTCAAGTACTGACCTTTTATCTCAGTGTTAAAAATTTGCAAAAATATTTGGGGAAAAAATGTTGATAATTTTTTTTTATTATTCTCCACCAAAAGATTGTTTGAGTCTCTTTGATAAGGCTTTTAAAATTTAATTGCACTGAGATCTAATTTTACAAAAAAATATAGTTATATTTCATACCAGATTGTAATATACAGCTAGAAACATAGGTTGCAACACTAAATTACTTAAATTTGTTGCAGCATGATCCTGGAAATATGTATTTGAAGTTTAACAAGGAATGCGTTTTTAATTACTTTGAATTAGGTTCGCATTTAACACTGTTCTTAATATTCTGGGTCTTCTTTTAATGCTTATAAAAATATAAATAAAAAAATAAGGAACTATAGCAATTCCTTTACTAAAGTGCTTCTTCTCAATTGAACCAGAAGCTAGAGGGAAAGAATTACACTTAAGAGGCTACAGAAACTGCTGTTTTTTATTACATTGTAACAAACATTGGGGATAAAGAGGCTTATGCATTGGAAATTCACCTATATCAAGTTGATTTTAAACTGTTACCTAATTTTGATTATTCAAGTATACTTATTTCAATAGATATTTGGTGATCAAACTTAATTCTTTGTGAAAAATTATACTTGTTTCGGTAAGATAGTAAAACTATAATTATTTGTTTTCATGGTCCTCAAGCTGAAAGTACACTCAACATAATTTCAGATCTGATAGAAAAAGAATAAATATTGAAACGTATTCCTCAATTCACACTGCAAAATACAAAATGATGAGCAAAGAGCAGTCTGCTGTAGAATATTTTAGCGATTTTTTTTCCATGGTGCTATCGTTAGTAATATGTGCAAAAATTTTAAATGATCGAAAAAATGCTACCAGGAGGAACTTGTTAGCTAGAAAATAATGATGGAAAAAAAAACACCCCCAAAAGAAAAAGTAACAGAAAAGTTTTGAAAATGGCGGAAAAGCAGCAGATATAAACATAAAAGAAAACGAGCTTTTGACTCAAAAAATAAAAAACGGAAGTATTAAAAATAATTATTACGAAAGTTTTGATATATTAGTTAGATGTCTTTTAAGTTGTTTGTATTCATTTTTACCATAATTTTTATTTTAACGGAAATTTTAAGTAGCTTATTTTCACCCATTAATTTTCTTCTACATTATTATATTAAAAAAATTTTCAGATATTTTAGCACTTTTTCATTAAATTCGTTTTATTCTTCAATTAATCAAACTTATTTTACTTCTCAATGTTTATGTTTGGTAGGAGTCATCATTTTATGAAGTTCAACTTTTTTTGTTCCAAACCTATTTCATGTCTGAAATTGAAAACTAATTATTTGAAACGGAGCATGTGCAGATATATTCCTTGATCATATGTTTTCTAAACAATATTTGGAAAATATTGCTTAGAATTGCAGTGTGTTCCCCCGCCCCCTTGTTCCTATTCTATTGATTTATTAGTGAATATTTTTACTTAATTTTTTTTCCCTTGGTAGATCAAAGCATACGACACAGCTTGCATTGAAAAGGGGCCTGTTTTTCATTTTCCGATTACTGTTATAAGAAGTCGAAAGTAAGTTATATCAGTGCTTTTTTATAACACAATTGAAACCTTTTATTTCATTGATGGTGATGTTGAAGTATGATGATGGGGGCTAAAAATGCTTCACTAATACATGTTCCCAATTCATGCATCTGAACTACTTGTTTCTTTGAAAATTACTGTATTAGTTAACAAATTTAAATCTTTCATTTCTTTCTGCCGCTAAAATGGTCATGTAAATTTTATTTCAACTTTCATTATTAAGATTTTCTAATTTAGCTGAATAAGATTACATATTTGTTTGTGCAAACTATATTATATAACATTCACATGTTGGTGAATTGGTAATCTGATAATAAATTGCTTTATACTTGTGGTAAAAAGCTTATAAACCAGTTAACAGCTACGAAAAACGGGAAATTGCTTTTGTCGTGTGATCTTGTTACTCGGTTGCGAACCACAAGGTCCCAGGTTCTATTCTCGCTCATACCGATCCGCCAGATACTCAATGAAATGAATAAGTGATTGTGAACTTGTTCTTTTTTTTTTTTTTTTTATTCACTCGTGATTAGTTCATTGAAATGAAGAAGTCACAAGAATTTTTTAGTTCTTTTGTAATGCATACAAATATTGCATATATAGACTTTAAAAGCAATAATTCTTATGCTTAGCTCAAAAGTTTCTCTAGTAAAGACAGCGTTTCATGATTTTCTCAGCTTAATTCTCAAAGATATAAATTGAAACTACAAATGAAGACGTCTCATTAGTTCTTTAACTGTATTTAAATTCTAAATAGTGAAAAATAAAAGTATATTTATTGCATTTATGCAGCTGACTATATACTTCGTAATATAATTATATTTACATAATAATCAAGCATGAAACATTTCCCTGGAAGTGTAGATTGCAGCGCTTTGGGAATCGAATTTTATTATTCTTGAAATCGGTTGGTTTTCTTTTTTATGTAGTAATTTTATTGTTTAATCAATCGCTTATTTTATATCTTGATATTTATATTTGGCACAATTGAACTTTTTTTGTTCCAGGCCTGTGTCATGACAGAACAATGTTAAATGTAGTATCTTCATATTATTTCAAACTACAAAATACCTGCTATTGGTGGTGATTTGAATTAGAAGATTTGAAGTTCTTTAATGATTTATATTCTGTTCTTAAGGAACTCGTCCAACCTTTATCTGTTGTCAAGATTTCTTTTTCCAAGCCATGGCGAGCATACTGAACCAAACTGAATATAAGTCAGGAAAGAGAGAACGTGCCAACTCCGCGTTTTCCTTTTGGAATGAAAAATGCTTTTATTTTCCGTACGGAAAATAATAGTCCATGCAATTCTGGAGTCGTAGTGAAAATGGAGTTCGAGTAATTAGGAAATTACTTTTAGAACATAGATTCTTTAGAAGTTATATCACACACACGCATTATATATATATATATCAAGGCATATGCATGTGGATGTAACTAAGCTTTTTTTTTTTTTTTCCTTTTTGGAGAGAGTTCTTTATTGTAGTTTGTCGCATTGTGTGTAAAATAAGAGAGTGAAACGTTCTATTTAAAATATAGATAATTCCATTTTGTGAACATTTTGCAAATGTTGTTCAAAGAAATGTGCGTGCCACTGGAGAATGTCAAATCGGTGAAAGATGATATTGAACATTTTACAATTTCGAAATGGGGAATACTCATAATTAAGAATGCCATAAATAAGAATTAGCATAAGATGTATAAATAGGAAATTGCTATTAATTGATTTTGCTTTGCTTTAAAATTGTATTTAACAAGTTTTATTTTGCAATAGTTTTATATTTCGGTTTGTAAGTTACAACTCACTAGAAGAGACAAACTATGTGAATATTATTGCGTATGACATCAAAAAATCATGTTATAGATTATATTAGCTCAGTATCTTTAATATATAACGATTTATTTTTAATTTTAAAAATAATCATTGAAGTTCAAGGAATCGATAAGCATATCTGCTATTTTTATTGAAACTTTGCTTGTCAAAATATGTTTGTAGAATCCATTGCTTAAGAAATGCTAGGACAGTATTGGTACGATGGTAAGACTTCGATTTGAGAAATGGAATGTTCTAGGTTTGTGATCTATTTTCACAAAAGAGTCGCCGCTCAAGCGAGTCTGGTGTATGTTTAACCTGTTCGAGCCAAATGTCCTCCCACTAGTATTGTGAGGTTGTTTGAAGAGTTTCTAGCTCAAATACCATCATCGTAATCTGACCGCAGTTCAAAATTACGAGGTCCATTTCAAAATACGCTCAATATTGGTTTAGAATGCTTTGGTAATATAACTAAACTAAAGCTTGAAAAATTCTAATTTGTATGTCTGTTTCTTTTGTCATTTCCTATTTGTTGATTAAGTGAGAAATATCATTGTTTTATGAACTCTTTCATATAATTAAGCAATCATTACTTATGTATTAGTATTTCCAGCTCATTTCAAAGCATATACTTCTAAAATTCTTACTTAGACAGCGATTTTGGTCCACTTGAAGCTGATTTTATCTCTGATGTTTTAATAAGCATTGTGTTGGGCAAAACTTTTCCTAAATTGAATATGTGCCAAAAACAAACTCATATATTATCAATACTATTCTAAATAAAGATTTAAAATCAGTTTTATGTGCTAGATAAAGACTGTCTTGTATTATGAAATTAAAATTAAACCAAGTATATGTTGAAAGAGGATTTTAGTGGACTACTCTTGTGGAATCTAGTTTTTTTTTCCACTACTCAGTTCTCGGAAAAACTTTATTTTTTTCAATATTACTTATTACTTCAAAGAATTAATTTGCAAGATTTTTAATTTAGGTCTAAATCGTTGATATCTTGTTATTGATTCAACTTTAGAATAATTTTAAGAAAAATTGCTTTAGGAAAAAGGATACAGTTTTTATGTATAATTAATAAATGAGAATTCCCTTTCTTTGCATTTTTACGAAATAATTTTTTAAAAAAATCTCTAGGTTATCTGGCGATAAATTGAATTGGAGCGATACTCTGTTATTACAACCTGGCAAGCTTTTGAGAGAATTTTTGGAAGTTCCAGCTGGTGCTACTGCTGCTTGTAAGTTCTGAAAAAGAATTTTTGAAATTCTTAACCAAGCATTTTTAAAAATAGTTCTTTTTTTTATTATTGCTGTCACATTGTGCAAGAAATGTTCATCTTTTAAAGCAATAATTAGTGGATAGAAATCATTATGATTGTAGATAGATGTCATTTGTGATAATTTAAGTAAGATATTCTCGCTCTATTTCTTTCAAATATCATTTATTGTAATATGGAATACAACTTTTGTTATTAGTTTCACATACTATTCCATTTGATTTTTGAGTTTTGACCATGATTGTGTATTTTCTTTGTCATTTATCCATCTGTTGTCATGTCAAAGTCTTTCACATTCCAAATTTTACAAATGCAGACTAAATTCTACATATATTGAAAAATTGCCATCTTCGGCATGCCAACTACTTCGCACAACTTACGATTTGTGGTCATTCAATTATTTTAAAAATTTGTGAATTATGTAAAGTAATTTCTATTTTTTATTTCATGTAAATAATTCGGTTTTAATATATGAAGGCAAATTCCATTTAATTTTGACTGAAAATGGATAAAATTGAAGATTTCAACAAATGAAAAACGTTTAAAATTGCAACATTGTATATGAAACATTTAGTTAAAAAAAATAGTGAAATTCAAATATATGCAGGAACAAATAGCAAAGATAAATCATATTCAGTTGCATCAATTCAAGCTTGTAACTCAAGCCAGTGTTATAAAGCTTCTGGAATATAATTATGTGTAATTAGAAAACATTTATCTTGGATAAAAAAATAGTAAACTGCTCTTTTAATTTAATGTATTGATATGTATTCTTTTCTATTTGTGATAATCTAATAGTCTGTTAAAAGATTAATCTGGCAATATAATTTGAATCAAAACTAAAAATTTGGTAAAATCTGAAAATTTTGAAAACATGAAAAATTTAATATCAACAAAAAGAATATTTTCCGCTTTTTAAAAATTTGTTTAGAAATGCTTTCCACACAATAGACGACGAATATTACAAATAAGTATTTATGCGATAATTCTGCCTTTTAGTTATTGACCGAAAAAGTAGCCGAAAATACCCAGATTAGGTTTACTTTTTAAATAAGTAGTACAAATATTGTTAAAGTCACTATTTTTCTTTTCATAAATTACTAGAAACTTGAAAATGTTTTCTTAGAACTTTTTTTCATTAGTGATCAACGTAATTTCTCTTCCCTGGTCCATTCAATCACTTTATAACCTGTTAGTTTATTCTTTCCTTCTATCAAGAAGAACATAGCATAATCTCCTTGAGTGACCTCGAGTCATTATAATATTTTAAAATTTGTAAAAGTGAGGTCAAATACCGCATTAATAAACTAATATTTGAAAATTGTTTGAATTAATTATTTGCATTTTAAGTTGCTATAATTTTTCTAATGCGATAGTTTTGTCGTAAGATTTTGGTGAAAAAAATAGTCGAATCAGCCGAGCTTAGATTTAATTTAAATGTGTAAAATATACTCCCATTTGCATATTTCTACCTCCTAACTATATTTATGCCAATTTTGGTAACTCAAAATTCAAAGAATCTAGTCTGTCGACCCATGTAGATATCGACAAAGAAAGATTTTCATCTTTATTTTTGTTAAAAATAGAGTGCAGCAGACTATATACAAAGATAGTTGTTTTAATAGTGCTATCAATGCTTCATCTTTTTACGTATTGACTTTCATCTGAATATTTTCTCTGTATCAGTCTGATTTATTTTAAATGCTTATATAGTTCCATTTGTTTATGAAAAAATGCATTTCAGTTATATTGAATCATAATGTGGGTATTTCCTTTATAATACTTTTAATATACATTAATAATTATTATATTAAACAATAGAAGTTTGTAATTTGCTGATGAATTTTCATTAAATTCGATATTTTCTTATATTAATTTATTAATCGCATCTCATAATTAGTTAATTCATTGTTCCATGCATAATTTTTATTAGAACTTACTCCCTGAAAAATTAGTACTCTTCTTAAAATAGGTTTTAAGTTCATTTGGGAGTTATAAGTCTTTTTGTATTCTAGCTTTACACTTGAGCTGTCGTGAAAATAAAAGTGAATGTTGCCTTGTTGTCCATGCTGTTCAGCTCCGTCCACAAATATGCTGCAAAAATCATGAATATTACAAAATGTTTCGCTTGGGACCAAAGGAGGAATCCGTTTGTTTCTTTTCTGTTAAAGTAAGAGCAGTGATCTTCATTTCGTAATGGAAGCATTGATATTTATTTATGCCGATTGTGCACTGTAAAATAGAATATTGTGCTGTAAACTTTTCATACATATTTAAAATTGAGTTTTAAAAGTTAATTTGTTATCCATTTTTGAATTTTTCTCAAAAAAGCTTTTTAAATTATATGAAAAAAGTCAGTTTTTAAAAGATTTTTCGAAATTAAATTTAGCTTTGATTGGGAGATTGTCCATATGAATTGGATTTCATATTTATAGCATCTGTAGAAGCCTACCATACACTTAATAAAATTAATGATTTTTCAGAATGGTTTTTAAAATTTTCAAACTGTTAAGAATCATTTAGTAAAGCAAAATGCATTATTAAAATGCTCAAAATTCTGTGTGCTATGCCTTTGTCTTCATGCCACTTGTAAAATATATATTATCAAAAACAAATAAAAATTTTTTCTTATTTATAACTTATGAATCTTAATTTGACAATTGTATGATGTAGAGTTAATTCTTCAAACAATAAATTTTGAAAGTACTTATAAGTTAGATTTCTGTAGATTTTTTTTAATTAACTTTTTAAAAATTTCTATTCTATTTTTAAGAATTGATATGCCTCAAGTTTTTTTTTTATCTTGATAAAATAAAATTAACATGATTGCCTTTGTAATCTTAACCAGCATTAATTGTTTTCTGTATTTTAACAAAGATACTACTTTGCACGCACAATACACATGAAGTTTAGACAAAGCATTTTTTATTCATATTGTGCTTTCTTTTATTAGTATTCATCTGAATAATTTTAAAAGTGTTCTTCTAATCATAAATTTTAAATTATATTTAATAATATATTATTAAATTTAAAATATTCTTTTAATCACAAATTTTAAAGTATGAAAAGTGTTCTTCTAATATATATTTTAAAATTTGTTTAATAATTTATTAAATAAATGCTAGTATTTGTTTTAATAAATCATTTTTAATTGAAAAAACGCATAACTTGGCTCACTTAGAAAAGTTTGCAAACTTCACTGATTGATTGGCACATAATTATAAAACAAGTTTTTGCTATTCATTGATTATTTGTAAAAGGCGTTTAAAGTTCAAATATAAAATTCAAATGTTCCAATTAAATCATTAATTTCTTAGGTACTTATTTTGTACTTGGTAATTGTAGGATAGGTTAAATTTCGAGATTTAGATTTGCAATTTGAATCTTTTTTTCTGCTATGTTTTATTACCTTTGTGTGTGTGTGTGTGTGTGAATTTTAGTATAAATATATATTTATACTTTTTTAAATGGTTTATTTTTAACTTATTTTTATTGCCATAAATATTGTTTCAATTGCTGTAAAGTATTTACCAATACTTAAATCTTTCTAACGCACTTTCTTAATAGGAGAAACTGGTTTTGGAAGTTGTTATTGTGCAGTGGTGGACAGCTTTAGAATCTGCTACCGTTAACTATAACCTTACTTTTCGTGGACTGCTTCCTGATTCACCAAGTATAAGTATGGTATGTTCATTTATTATAGATTTAATACCTTTTTTTTTTATAAAACCTGACATTGAATTAAAGGTCATAATTTCAGTAAGAGAGAATTTGTGTGTGGGAGGGGGATGATAAGCAAAAATGCTATATTAAACTGAAAATTAATTGATTAAACTGAAAAAATAATTGATTGACCTGGAATTTTAAATAAAATTTTTCTTCTGTTTCATCAGGAGTGATTAATAAACATCATTTGAAGTTAAAATGTTATGCCTTAGAAAAGGGTTTTAAAATGTTTAATTTATTTTAGCATGGAGCTGATGGCATTCACCGAGTGGATGTTCAGTCTTCAATTATGTATGAAGATATGTCACCATCTGCTGTTCTCAAGAATCATGTTTTAGTTTTGAGGTAATTTATCGTGTTTTAATTATGTATAAAAACTGGAGTTCCTGAGCATTTTAATTAAACATAATTGGAAATTTTATATTTTTAATAAATGTTTTTAATGGGTCTAAACACAACTACATTAAGTGCATTCATTCCATCTATAGTATAAAGTAAAACATCTAACTTACATAATATAACGGGTGCGGCATAAATTCGTGCAAACTTCAAAAAATCATAATAAAAAAAGTAATGCTCGAAAAAAATTGCGGTTTGCGGGAATATGTTCAGAGAACCTTTGAATTTTGTTATTTCCACTTAAAAAAAATGTATTTAAAAAATGAACAATAGATGGCGCTCACACGTCATACCGAGACTGTTTATGCAAATCAATATAGCTATAAAACACAAGGCTGGAAATGGATCTGTCATTCGACACCTGTAGCATGCTATCGCTACCGGATCGAGCATTAGTGGTGAAACTGTTCTACAAGAACGGTGAATCCGCGACTAAAGCATTGTGACAGTTACGGACGGTGAAAGGAATTAAGGCGAAGAGAAACCCAATGTCATTGAATGGGATATTGAATTTTGTTCGCCGTTTTGAGGAAACGGGAAGATTAGAGGATCGTCCGCGAAGTGGCAGACCATCCGTCAGCGCTGACCGCGTTCCTATTGTCCAAACGGTCATGAAAAATGCGGCAGCCGAGACTTTAACGGGAAGTTCCAGTGCACGTGAAGCAGGTAAAATAACAGGAATTCCGGAAAGGTCGATCCAACGCATTCAGCACGGAATCTTGAAGCTACATCCTTACAAGATAGAGGCATTTCACCAGTTGTTGCCAGTAGATTGCGAAAAAAGACAAGCCTTTACAACATGGATGCTCGCACAAATGGAAAGTAATCCACAATGATTACTGAACATCATGTGGACATATGAAGCCCACTTTTCATTGCACGGTGACGTCAATACGCAAAACAGTCGTATTTGGGCAGCATCAAACCCTCGTGCGTACATGACCAAACCACTACATTCTCCATATGTGACTGTTTTGTGCGGTTTCACTGCATCCTTCATTCTAGGCCCTTTCTTTTAAGACCGTTGTCCTATATCCGGTTGGAAAACCTGTTCCGCCATTGCAGAACGCTGTCTTAGGCTTTTGCGAGACCGCGTTATGCCTGCTTTGCAGCAAAGACGTGCGTTATCTTCCGTCACCTACATGCAGGATGGTGCCCCGCCCCACGTTGCTAATTCCGTTAAGACGTTCCTCCTAGACACATTCTAGGACAGAGTGATAAGCAGAGGATGTAAGAATGAGTGACCCTTACGATGGCCAGATCTTTCTCCAGCGGGCTTTTGGTTGTGGGGATACTTGAAGTCTCGTGTCTACTGAGGCTCTCCTGCCACTTTGATGGAACTGAAAGATGCCATTCAATTGGCCGTTAGTGGCATCGATGCCGACATGTTACACGCAGCTGTAATAGGCGTAGTTACGCGCCTCACTTGCTTAATACCTTGTGGTGGCGGTCATGTTGAGCATCTTTTGCTTTAAAAAAAACGTACTATAATGTTACTGCGCTGTTTTCCTGATTTGCATAAACCGTCTCGGTATGACCGTGTGAGCGCCATCTATCAGTCTTTATTAAATACATTTTTTAAATGGAAATAACGAAATCCAAAGGCTCTCGGAACATATTCCCGCAAACCACAATTTTTTTTCCAACATTACTTTTTTTTATGATTTTTTTGAATTTTGCACAAATTTATGTCGCACACGGTATATAAAAATTATATATAATATACGCATGAAAGAAAAATCAAATCGGCTTTTTTAACTCCAAGACCTGATGATTATGTCCTTCCTAATTTTCTGTTAAGAATAATTTAGTAGCTAATGATGTTAAAGTTAACAAATGATGTTAATAAAGTTAAAAATTATTTTTATAATTTTACTATGAGTATTTTATTTCTGATTTTATAAGTGGAGAGGAAATGGCAGAGGTTTGTCGTCGGGGGGGGGGGACAATACAGGTCCGACAAAGAGGCAAGCACAATTCTCTAATTTGGCTTCAAAATAACTCAATAATTAATTTTTACATTTAATTAAAAAAGAAAATTGTTAATTATTTTGCTTTTTTTCATTCAAATACTCATCCTTTCTTTTTAAAAATTTACAAAAGAATTTGTTAAAAAAAAAAAAGGTTTTCGGTTCCTTTTACTGATTATCAAAAGATTGTCAATATTTGAACCTATTTTTTATGAGACTCGCGAGATTTAATTGCACTGAGACCTAATTTTACAAATTCATAATAATAAATGAAAATAATTTGATATCTTCACTAAAAATCGATTTTTTTTTCTTTCTTTTTTAGCGTAGTCCCGTACCTAAAATAAGTTTTAAATTAGTAACATCAACGAGCTGGAATTCAGATGTATTTCGAATACGAAGTGAATAAGCGCTCGTGCGCAGCAAAAATTTACTATAGTTTGGACATGAACAATATAGAATGCAGAAAAGATACAATGATGTTTCATAAGAAGGTTGTAGAAAATATTTTGTAAATATACTTACAATTTATGTAAGATTCTAATTTATGTAAGATACAAAAAAAGGCAAGGTTTTTTTTTTTTTTTTTTGTAATATGCTTCTTTTTTCCTTTGAAAAATAGACTGCTTAAACATTAGATTCACCATGTATTTCATTTTCAATGTATATTTAGACTTAAACAATACATTTTATTAAAAAACAATTAGATCTTGAATATAAACTCCCATGTCTTCATTTTTAGGCTCGTATTCGTATGTTTAAGTACTTTTTTTTTATTTTCCCCTTTAAGCTACTGCAAGCGTTTTCCTCCCAAAAATTGAGTTTTATCCCCTCAGTTACATGCATTATTTTTCTTAACCCTTTCGTAAACAATGGCGAGTCTGCCTAATGCATCAAATAATTAAATTTTTAAATCTGCATTTAAATGAAATTATTAAATTTAAAATATAAAAATCACTCAAAATGCATCATTACCTCAAATGCCCTTATATTATTCTAGGGATTAAAATAATAATTGTCCCAAACGTGCCATCTAATTAGAAAGTTAAGGGAATTCGTATGTCAAGCAATTAATGTGTTATTTATAAATATTGTATTGATAACTATTTTAATCACTTTTTTTATCAAAATATCTGTATCCAGAGTCTATTAAAAATGTAGAAGTACTTGAAGTTATATAGTTTTTGCCACAGAGAGTAAATGAAAGAAAAAGTGACAAAGAAAATAAAAAAATTACTTCCCCCTTTACATAGTTATAATATTGAATGCCGAATCTGAAAAATTTAGATAATAAATGCTCTTTAATAAATTTAGTGCATACTTGGATAAGCACTTTTGGTGCAACAAAAAACCTTCATTTCGCACATTTATTTTTTTATTGTCATTTGAAGACGGCAATATTTGTTTAGTGTAATAATTACACCTGATAAATTAATGGCAAAATACAGGTATTTTACTGTTAGATAAATTTAATTTACAATTATAAAATATATTTACTTCAATAATTTATAATGAATTCACATAATTTGGCTACAGCAAAGTAACTCTTCTTAGCATGCATATTGCGCAAGAGTGTCAAGAAAAAAGCGGTTTAGTTTACTAAATTTTAACCAGTGAATTTTCACTGTGAAATAATAAATTTACCAATTCATTACCGAAGAAATAAAAAATAAATAAAACGACGATTAATTTTAGTTGAATTGTGAATTGAGGAAAAGAACATCGGCCTCTTCATGTTTAATATAAAATATTTCCCTCATAATTCCGCTGGCTAGTAATCGCAATACTCAATGAAAGCATTTTTTTTTAATAAGGTTACTTTTTTTACTAAGGTTTTTTATATGCTTTTTTTTTTTTTTCCTATCAAGTACCCTTCGAATTTATTGTATCATTATTTGCAAAGAATTGAATGTCAAAATCATATGAACTCTGTAAACGGGATTTTATATTATGCTTATAGTTTCATTATATTAAAAGGTAATTTTTATTCTTTAAAAGTTATTATTTTCATTTAATTTTGCATTTTAGTATTTATTAAATGAAAATAATTGTTTTCTCTCCATAGGCCAAATGAAAATAAAGTTAAACCTCTTAAATCCAGAGATGTTATTCCTGATGGTCGACAAGTTTATGAATTACAGCTCACTTATGCATTCAGTGTGGTAAGTTCATAAGACCATTGATATATCTCCTCGGCTTTCATTTTTTATATTTCCTGATTGCTGCTCAAATTATATCATCCTTTTATAATAGCCCCTGATAAATTAAATATAAATAGGGGCTAAAAATGTCTGCTGATTTAATTATGCAAATTTTTTATTTTGCGTTTTTCACTTAGTATTTTTCTAAAATTTTATTAGTTTTATACTCATTTTACTAAAAATGATCCAAAATAAAATTGTCTCTGAAAATGTATATTTTGTCTGAAGTATAGAAGAAATAATTTTATTATTTTTGCAGTAAAGGATCTTTAGCTCCTGGTAGCTATTTTGTAGGTGTTGCCACTCTTCGTGAGCACAATTTAATATTTAAATATTTGTTTCTATTTGTTAAAATGCAACGCCTACATGAAGCGACACAGCCATCGGATTTTTACTTAAATAAAAAATTGATTTCAAAATGTATCATCTGGCTTCACCAATCTGGTAGCGTCATTGCAAATTAAATGTAAGAAAGTTGCAAACAGGCTAAATGGAATTTGCGCTGGTTGATGACACCAACTAAGTAACAAAAGCA
This sequence comes from Argiope aurantia, assembly GCA_026543865.1. Classification (NCBI taxonomy): domain Eukaryota; kingdom Metazoa; phylum Arthropoda; class Arachnida; order Araneae; family Araneidae; genus Argiope; species Argiope aurantia. The sequence continues at coordinate 1,713,293 of JAPMOR010065988.1, forward strand.
GTAGAACATCTAATATGTAAAATTTTTATTCGAATTTTATGCGCTCCGTACCGTTCATCCGATTGCAATAAATAGATGCCAACTTATTGCTTGCACTTGCACGAAGCACTTGCACTAATATGTCAAAATGAATGTTTGTTCCTATTTTATGAGCTGTTGTACCATTAATCGCTCATATATCAAACAAAATAAAATTATTGTAATCGATGCCAATCAATGCGACTGAAATGGAAAAATAAATATTTAGTGCAAGCGCTATTTGTTTCCCCCTTTTCGTTAAAGAATAGTCATCTACACAAGATATTGCTATTCATCGTGCACAATATTTTGGCTGCTGCGAATCGCAAATATTATTCAGATTTTATCTCGCACATACAAAATAGAATTATTATTGTCGATGGCGATCAAGGTAAGTTATATATAATGAAAATTTTCCAGTGCAAATATGAATTTTTTATTTATTCAGTGAATCGACAAACGATATATAGCTATACTAGCATATATCATATTAATTGCTTCGTCAAAAAATATGCCTCCCAAACGTTCATCACTTAGATCTACCAGATCTATTTGCTTATTTCTACCATAAAGTAGAAATTAACAAATTCGAGCTTCTCAAACAAATGAGAAACTACGAGCGAGCAATAGAGCAGTTTGTTTATGAATTCCAAATTCATGTGCTTCAGAATCTCGCAATCAACATGCGGCTTGACAACATTTATGTGCTAACCGATCATGAGAATCAGAATCAAAAGACCAACATGCTGCAAGAAGCGAGGCAATTATTCTTAACGGAAAGTGGATTGGAGAAGATCTGCTCATTTTTCGCATTCACATTATTCCCAACGACGTGCCTTTTATTTTGAAATGACTGAAAATTGAAACCGTTCTGCCGTTCCACTTGTATTATCGATGACTGAGGTTTATTTGCTTTCGCTGAAGGCGGAAAAACAAAAATTATTGTTTACTCTAAAGCACTTGAATAATAAAGTTTAAAAAAATAGGAGAAATATTATTTGTACTTCTGTTTTATATATCAATCGATTTCAATTAATGTATTTATTGTCGACAAGAAAATAGATATCATTCTTTGCGTCATTCTTAATTCAACAAGTTAGCTAGCTATTTAAAATTTCAAACGATATTTCCAAAATTATTTCTTCTACGGCAGTAACGCGCTGGGTACCAGCAAGTCTACTATAAGAATGTCATTGTTTTCTTGAGTTCCTCTTTTTAATCTGCTATTAAAACAAATTTTGAGACATTTATTTGTCATTTTATTATATTAAATTGATTGTAAGATAGCCATTAATTAAAGTTTGGTGACTTCTGATAAATTGTCGTGGTCACATAGTCTTTAGAGCTGTATTTTACTTAATTGTGCCCATCAAAAATATTTATCTTAATTTTTTTATTATATAGCACATTATATATATATATATTAGCACAAAGATATCAAACTTTAAGGATATGTCAAGCATTCACCAGTCAGTAAAATAGAACCTGTTGCAGATGCAAAAAGACCCAACTTACATCCTTATCATTGTAATCGAATCGCTCTCTTCTGATTGATGATGAAAGCAATCACTCTGACAAGGAAGCAACTGGCTGTAACTTTGTCCTGAGTTTGTTGAGCGAAAGAAATAATATTTTTAGTTGGCATTTTGATGAGTATCCAAAGCTAGTGCCCATTTGGGAGCTGAAAGCTCACAAAACAACATAAAAATATGAAGCATAATACTTTAGTATCAACATCTCAGCTGGCATTCTAGAAGATTCCTTGCTCTCTTTCAGCACACCTCAATGGGTTAATATATCAGGTATTTTTGGGGGGAGATTTTCTTCAGAATTGAAACCTGATATCCTTTTACTGTACTGTAGTCGTGTATTTTCTTTCAATTTTTAGGTCCGATTCTAATGAAAATCAATCTTATTTTCTCCCTTGGTTCGTGTTAAATGTGTTGGTTACAGATGCTCTATACAGTATAATGCATGGTATAATAATGGATTGGTACCCGCTTAAATGTCATTCTCATCATCTGACTGAGGCTCTAAATTATGAGGTGTATGTTAATATGTTCCTTCAAACGGGACAGTAATCTAACAAAGCTATTCGGTTCTTATCTTAAAAGATCTTTAAAATTCTGAAAGGCCTCATGAATTTTTAGCAACTTTGTGCATTCTCTTAAAAATAATATTTAATAATATTGCAATAATTTTAATGTCTAATATACAGGTAATTATCAAAATAATGGAAACACTTGTGAATAAAAGGGATATTTTTGAATGCGCTTCATAAGCCTTAAAATATAATAATAGCCACCAGTTTTTTATAAATAACAATGTACATATTCTGGTAGTATGTGTTAGCTTTATTGAAGTTCTGTAATTCTCGGATTTTTTTCAAAAGCGTAAAATGTCGGACCTCTCAGATTTTCAAAAAAGGCCAAATTGTTGGAATCCGTCTAGCTGGAGCAAATGTGACCGAAACATCCCAACGTTTATGCATTTCTAGAGGTACGGTGCCTAAAGTCATGACAGCATATACACAGCACGGCAAGACAAATTCGACAAAGCAAAGTAGTGGACGGAAAGAGAAGCGGAGTGAAAGAGACCGACGGGTATTGAACTGGATTATAATGTCTAAAAAGCGAACCACTGCAGCAAAAGTGACTGCAGAACTGAATACCCATCTGGATTTTCCAGTGTCAGTGATTACAGTTAGAAGGCACCTTCATAAACAGAACATTTATTGTAGAGCAGCAATTCCCAAGATACTTTTCACAGATGTTAAGGTTAAAAGTCGTCTAATGTGGTGTCATACTCACAAAACCTGGTCGATTGATAAATGGAAGAAAGTAATATGATCTGACGAATCGTGTTTCACACTTTTCCCTACAACAGGACGGATGAACGTTTGGAGGACGCCTGCACAAGCGTATGATCGTGATTGTCTGTTTCCAACTGTTAAGCATTGAGGGCAGTCATGTCGTGGTTTTCTGCTGAATCAGTCGTAATCTGAAAGAAAGAATCACTGGGGAGAAGTATAGAGAAATTTTAGCTGACCAGGTCCATCCTATGATACAAACTTTGTTACCTTGCAAGAGATGGGATTTTCCAGGATGATAATGCAGCGAGACTTGTCCAATCATGGTTTGATGAACACGAGGATGAAGTTAAACTAGAGGTTCATAAGGCCATTGACATATCTTCTCGGCTTCCGTTTTTTTTTTTTTTCCTGATTGTTGCTACTAGAGGTTTAATGCTCTGAATGGTTTGTTTGACCTTATGTTTAGAATTAGATAGGCTACTTTATATCAAATTGAATCATGTAAATTTTGAATCGTGTTTGGCATATAAAGGCAGCATGATTGTTATTCTCAAAAGGAAGGGGCAGAATAAGCATTTTCTCATGTAACATGTGAAAAATATAACACAACATGAAAATTATAAGTCTATATTCTTACTTTTCAAAGAATGTTTGAATACTCTGAAAACTGATATGAAACCATCAACAGATATAATAACAAAATTAATATTTTATTTTCATTAGGTTTTATAAAATGACATGTTTCTATAAACAGACATGAGAATTTTTCTGATTATTTTCTTTTTTCCTTAAGATTTTTCGTAGAAAATTAAAATTTAATATCCAGAAACATATTTTAATTTCAAGAAGTTAATTTTAAGCATATATTTCACATCTTTTTTTAAAATACTGAGTTTTTTTAATAATATGTAAACTGAAATAAAATATCTTAAAAAAAAAACATTTAATTTTATAAGAAAAATTCGTTTTATAAAAATTAATATTATGAAATGCTTATGGATCACTCTATGAATAAAAACTTTTAAAAGACTTTTCCTCATTTCAGACCAGATCAACTGAAATCACCCCTGTATTTTCTTTACTTTCTGAGCTTTTGTACGAGTCAGAATTTGAGTCCCAACTTTGGTTGTTGTTTGATTATAATAAGCAGTTAATTGCTGTAGGAGATGCTTATCCAAGTAAGGTATGTGAAAAATTTTATGTTGTCTTATTTTCTAGCTTAAAATTATTAATGATAAGGTGTAAAAATTTAAACTTCTACTCTTCAACATCGATTTTACTTAAAAATAGTAGAAACCAATTATTGATGCTGAAACTAGAAGAAATATTTTTCACCAAGTGTGGGCAAAATTTAAATATGTTTAACATTTTATTTGGTGTTTTTTTCTGTACATTATTCAAAGTATTTAATTTGTAGTTCGCGTTTACAGCCTTTTTATTTCTTTACCTCTGTCAAAAAAATGGAATGCAAAAATGGATTTTTTTTTAACCTCATCTGTTTCTGTGATTATTTTACATCTTTAGATTAGCCAGCCGACAGGGAAAAGTAGAAAGGATGAGGGAATTCCTCAAGATCGGGAAGGCAGGGAAATTTATCCTAAACTACTATTCAGTGGTCTTTTTTTCATTAGTAGAATGAAATATCCTTGTCAGTGAAAATAACTTACTGAAGTCAGAAACGGAGGTTTTTCGCGGTTCTGGGCAATTTCTGCGAGATTTCGTCTATGTAGAATCGTCGGCAACGTAAATGCCTACAATTTTGAAATATACTCATCTAGTTTGATGGATTTTGCTTCTACTTATTGTTTTGAAAAAAAACTTACTAAGTTCATTACTTGTCTTCTTGTATATACATTTTTATTAATACGTTATGTAAAAAAAACCTTCCACCGAGAATTTTTGCATAATTATGGTATTACTTTGATAATCGATGATAATTATATTATCGATCAATATAATTTGCCAATTCATCAATTTTAGATCGAATTACATTCGAGCCGCAGTTTAGCAATCGTGTTCTTGGTCAAAACAATTTAGTACCGTAAAATTGATTATATTAAATTTCGGTAGAGAAGAAACGGAAAAGAAATCAGTCTTCATAAATAATCTGTTGCATATATATTTCCCAAGAGTTTTCCTTTTTTTTTTTTTCCGGAATGTGATTAACGAAATAATTTCGTTCTATAGAAAATACAACGTAACTAAGCCCCAATTGACATTTCTGTTATGATTTTCAGCTTTAATGGGCCTCTTTTATTCAAAGGAAGAAAAGTGACTGCTTTATTTTATACTTTCTCGTGTACGGAGCATACAATGAAAAAGTGTTGTAAACGTCTAGAAATTTGAATTCGAAATTTTGTCAAATCTCCATGTTTAAAATCTCCCTGAGTCCGGAAAACACGTTTTTAGAATTATGTCTGTGTCTCTGTGAACGCGTTAACTCAAATACGCTTTGAGCTCTACAGATGAAATAGAATATTTAGTCTTGATACCATATTTGTAGATTTCTATCAGATTTTGAACAAAATCCATTCTCATTAGATATGTTTGGCTATCTGTCCAAATGCAAGTGGATATGGTATTCCAGTAAAACTAAAAAAGTTAAAGAATAAAATTTGCCACTTCTAAACAAATAACATTTTGCACATCTAATTTATTATCTACAGTTTATATTTATATCTAATTTTACACCAAATTCATCTAAGGGTTCACCATCTATCCATATGTACTTTCGTATACATGTAAATGTGATACCTCAAAAACACAATGACTTAGATAAATGAAATTAACTACTATTTTAGCATATAAAATGTAGATATTTATCAAATTTTGGATAAAATCCGACTAAGAGTTGACCATTTGCTGGACTGTATTCTCACATGCTTGTTAACGCGATGACACAAAAACGCAAATAAAATTTAATATATGATCTTGTAATTAAGATCATAGTTTTGGTCGAATTCTGATTTTAATCATTTAAAAAATCAGAGAAAAGTAGGGAACCGGCTCTGCAAATTGTAGAAAGATGCTTAAAATTTGGTTGCTTATTTAGCATTGAAAGGATAAATAAATACCAAATTTTAACCAAATCCATCAAGGAGTTGACTCTCGGTCTGTTTCGTGTGCATGCAAACATAACTGAAAAATTACTGACTTAAATCATCGAAATTTGGTGCAGCATTTTAAAATCTAAAATGTAGATCCGTATCAAATCTATCAAAATGTTCACCGTTTTGTTGGTCAGTATATTTTTATGTATGTAAACGATAACTCAAACATGTGTCTTAGATAAATGAAATTTGGTATATAATATTAATAAAACTGTAGGCATGTATCAAATTATGATTTAATTTGATCAAAAAATGTCATCCAAAAGACACTTTATTTCCTTCAATATACTATAAGACTCGGAACCCTTATGTGCAGGCTCTAAAACTATAATACTACGGGGGGGGGGAGTAGACCTTTTTAGGGGACTAGGTTTCGGTAGACCTATCCTGCTGGTTTCTGCTTCAATTGAAAGCGAAAGCATGATTTTGTGTGTATGATTAATATTCAATGATATTTAAATTTAATGTAAAATATTGCCCAGCATTGTAATCTAGAACTAATTTATTGTATTGTATTAATGATGCACTGATTGTTTCAGCTTTTGATGATTTAACCTTATAGGGTTGATATGCATTAAATAATATAAACAATTTCCATCGTAATTTTTGTGCAACCTTGTCTATCGTGGTTTACTTTATTGTTAAATAAAATGTAAATATCTCATCCTCCCATCTTTCACCTCATCCTTACTTTGATAAAATCAACTCCTGGCGCTTACGTAATAGTGCATTTAGTTTCTTTATCTAAGAATAAAGGGTATACGAAACCGATAAAAAAGTTACAAAATACATTCATTAAGTCTTTATTTAAAATTTTTATGTGAATAATATGTTTATGTAACAAAAAGAAAAACGTATTGATATATGAATATATCACTGAATTTTGTATATGAACTGAATTTCCACTTTTCTTTGTGTGATACAAATGGGTTAAATATTTTGCTAATGTGCAGGTGATTTTTTTTACTATGGTTGTTAGACTAAAAGTTAATGCAATTTTGCTGTCAATTAATAATTTATTTTGATACAATACCATGTCCTTTTAGTTTTAAAATGCATACTATTATTGAAATGATTTTCTTTAAACTGTTTTTTTATTTTATTTTTGTTTTGATTTGGGTATTGGTAAACAGTATAAATAAGGAAGATCCATGAGAAAGAAATTGATTACTTCATTCTTAAGCATTCTACCAATGTTCATGCAATTTTGCATTACATCTTTCATAAGAAAGTCTGTGACAGTCAATTTTGAGAAAAGCTATCTAGAATGAGCATACGTTTTCTAATGTATTTATGTTGATTAGTATGTTTGCAAAAATTGGCAACACATTTACAAAATTTATGCTTATCCTGAACCTAATAATTAGAAGTGGTTATTTGTTTTCTGAGCATTAAATATTTTTTATCCAGATTTGTTAGAATACTATTTCACATATTATTAAGAATATACTCTGCAATACATAAAAGAAAAAAAATGAAGCAAAATGTTTCTTAAGTTTTTAAATACTTCCTCAAGAAGCCAAGGAAATTATTTTGAAAACCTGGAAATAACTAGTAATGTATTCATAGTGTGAAATCTTCTGATATATGAATTAAATTAGTAAGATATTTTAAATGTATTAACATCTTGATTTTATATTTGACACATGTGTGGAGATTTCAAGCACTATATTTAGTATATTTAACTTCACAGTTTTACAGTAAAGCTTTTCTGAAGAACAAACTTATAAAAAAGAATCTAGCTTAAATTATTTTGTAAGGCTAATTTGGGTTTCATTTGTTATTAAAACTTTAAGACTGTATTAAGTCTTTACAAACACTAATATTTACCTATATCCTAAAAAAGCAGTTTTTAGCATTACCTTTTTTACTAACTTTTGTTTCCCTTGTGAATTTGATTTTGATTTCTTTTGGAAATTGTGACTGGTTTTATTAGTATGCAGCAAAAGTGGATAAAGGAGACTATACCTTGAAACTGCAAATACGTCATGAAGATTCTGCACTACTTGAGAAACTGTCTGAAGTGCCACTGCTGATTTCTATAAAATTGTCTAGTAACATATCTATTGACATCTATGATAAGCATTGTAATGCTCTGATTAATGGGAAAAAGATAAACGGTCAAACTGTAGCACCAGGATCCACTGTTCCTATTTTCTTAGCACCTATTCCAAGTGATAAGTGAGTACTTTAAATATATATATATATATAATATATATATATATATATATATATATATAATATCGATATTTTTATAATTTGTTTGCTTGATATGATTTAAATCAAATTTGGTATATTCGCTCTGCTAATTATGTGTGTAGCACTTAATCTTATTTATTATCTTTTGGTAAAATCCTTGCTTCCTTAGCATACATAAGTATACTTTAATGATCTAAATTACTCTTTTATAGAACATATCCATTATTTTTTTATCAGTCATCATTTAAATAGTGCCCAAAAAATCACATTTTTCAATATTGATGTTTCTGTCTACCAGTTATGATTTGAATGTTTGCTTAAAACACATCAACTAACTTGAGTGCAGGTTATTTCAGAAAACTAATTTTCTTTATCCTTCGAAAAAATACTATAAAATTTTAAATAAGAATGTAAATGTCTCCTTATTGAGACCAACATGCATAAAGGGATGAGAAGTTGCTCATGCTTTCTGGTGGCATAGCAATGTTGTGGAGGTCAACTTACTCCTTATTCAGTAATTGGACATACTTCCTATGGAAGGAGTTGTGGTGTGTCGGTGAATATAGCTCTTTCAATTCTGCTCCTAAACCATGGCTCCAGCATCTATTCCCGCTTCCTATTATCATTAAATAAATTAAAATATTTATATTTTCCTGAAGTTACCGAGATATAAAAAAAATTAATATGTTGATTAAGTTAAAAATGTGTTGAAATGTGAAACTAATTTTACTAGTTTATTGAGTGGGATGCCTGGCAATATGCAGTTCCTGAGACCTTAAAATGTTTTATATTCATTATTGTACACTGTCAATATTCAATATTCATATTGATTCCAATAAACCCCTGTTTGAACAAACTAAAAAGTGCTATTATTTCTTTGAAAATTAAACTATTTATCTGCACAAGAAGATTTTTTTTAATTTGACTGCCAAATTAGATAGTTTTAATCTGCTCTTGAATAAGCAATATTAGAACAGCCTATTTTTTCTTTTCTCTCGATTCAATAAACACTGGTTAAATTAATGTACATATATGTTCTTTCGATATTATTTATACTGTTTGTTTTTTTTTAACATAACAGATTACTGAAAATGTATTTAATTTTTCTTAGGCTTCCTAAAAGTTGTTCTCCTGGAAGTTATCTTTCTGGCAATATGACATTTTTCAAAGAAGATGCTGTAAAAAAAGCTGTAAGTATTTTTTGTTTATTTATTTTTTTTATTTTTTTGATAAATTTGAAACAGGATTTTGTAAAATATTTAATATTTTATCAACTCTGAATTCCATAAATAGTTAGCATTTTACTCATCAGTAAAGAAAATCTTTAAACTACTCCATGTATTTCACTTTTATTACTTTTAATATACTTAAAATGCTTTAATGCTAAGTATTGAGTTTGCTCAATTCTTTAAATATGCAAGATTTAAGGCTTCTAAAGAGAATAATTTGGTACTTTTTCATTTTTTAAAATTTGAAATCTATTCAATTAAAATATCCCCTCTGTGAATTCTTCTAAAATGTTCTAACTTGTATCATTTACAGAAATTTACATTACATTTTTTTTTTTCGTATTAAGTAATTTATCTGATCTTTAATTTGTATTTTTATCTGCATGAAAAATGAGTTTAAAATCATAATATTAAATCAATTAGTGATTTTGATATTGGATATGCAACTCTTTTAGTGAAAATATTAATTCTGCAACCCTATAAATTATCATTTGTAAATGAAATATTGCAAGTAAGAATTATAGTAAGACGAATGCTGATTTTAATATGCATTATAGCTTCCTATTGAGAAAAAGATTAGAAATCGAATTTTTCCCCCTTTCATTTAAGATGCATTAAGGTTTATTTTTGTTTCATTTGTGTACTGCATGACTTTTCTCATTCATTCCGTCGCTGCATTAGTGAAAAACCTTAGTTATGTTTGTATCTTGAATTAGAAGTGATCTAAACAACTCTTGACTTTTGCATCATAATAAGATACTTTACATCATAATAAAGATATGTCAACATAAATAATAAGATACTTTTGTAATTTTTTTATTTATTTATTATCTTCACAAAACTGGTATCGATGGAAATTACCCAAGTTAAAATTGATTAGCCGAGTTAATTTGTAAATCTAAATTTTTCAATAAGTCAATCCAGTATGTTTATATTTGGGTATCAAATTTCATTCTGAAATTCGCTGTTCTTCTTGAGTTATTATTTTGTTTTTTTAAAACTCCGACTGAAAAGTGCCAACCCACTAAGGATCATATATTAAGTAAATCTCAGGCTACAGAAATCAAAAAGTGCATTTCTTACATTTTTTTATTTCACTGAGATTCTAAAAACATAACCAAACATGACTCGAATTGATTTTTAGCATGAACATTCATTTTCAAATGCCACTTATGTATGATTTTTTTATTGAAAATTTAAGCCTTTCTTCAGGTTTAAAAATAATTTTGAATCTGACTGTATGGTTGATCCGGCCCTAAATATTTCATTACCACTCATAATTTGTGTGTGTGAGTGTTAATGAATTGAATTGGTTTCACTGTTTCTTAAGCGAAATTTTATTTCATTGGTAAAAACTAATTTGCATAATGCCATTTTAAGCAAATGAATTTATCAGCTCTTATGATGAAGTTTTACTTTCATGTCGAAGTGATTGTTAATCAGATAGGAAAATTCATTAAGAAATAAATTTAGAATTTTAAATTACAGAAATACAGATTGATTTACGGAAGAAAATACAATTGACGTCATCTAGTTAAAATAACTGCATCCGGTTAATATTTATGGTGAAAAAACAATTCATCATCCAAATTTTAAAAAATTTCTTTACTTTCCTAGAAATAAAATTTTATTTTCTCGTGTAGGACGAATATAAGACAAATCAATAATCGTCTAATAATTTGATTCCGTGAATTTACTAAAAATTCAAGATTAGACCGCCTTGAGGTTAAAAAAAAACAAGTATTTGAAATTTTGTCCGCCTGTCTGTGATAATGTAAATTGAAAAATGGAGCAAATTACAGCAATGAAATTTCGTATACGGTCTTTTCACCAAAATATAGCTTTGCAACAAGTTTTGATTAAGTCAAAATTAAGGGAAGCTGTTACATTGCCTGCCCTACCATGTACATAAAAACGTTAGCAAAAAAAAAAAAAAAAATCCATATGGATGAAATTTGGTATAAGGTTTTATCATAGCAATCTGTATCAAAATTTGAACCAGCTCTGTCAATTGGTTGACTGTCTGTTAATCTTTCGACTCTTGGGTGTTCAAACAAAATTGTTCAAAGATGCAAAAAGTTATACACATAAAATTTAGTGTATAGTTTCGGCACTAAATCTGTAGTCGTGTGTTGAATTTTCGATTCAATAAATTAATGTCTAAAAGACTTACTTTATAACTATAAAGTAACTAAAATATAAATTGTTTTTAATATTTTAAGTAAAAGTATTCATCTGCAATACGGATATGATACATATACAGCCTTAAGGGCAATCGTAGTAAAAAAAGCAATAAATAAAAGGATCTAGTGATCATTAATTTGTGCATAAAGTTTGTAATATTGAAGCTTTCCATTCCAATCCTATTGCAGACACCAAAAATTATAGGAAGAAGCATGAGGAGGCAAATAGCAGGATTGTATATAATATGAACTACAAAAATGTCATTGGATTTTTTTACATATGCTTTTGTGCTGCTGTTATATAACTTTAGTCCTTTTTAAATTTTGTCAATTTTCTTCATACAATAAGGTTATGTGATAAGAACAAGTGATTTTTTATCTATTTTAAATAAAAATGACATCGATGTCAATATTGCTAATCACGAATATCAAATTATTTTTTGTCTATTTGTGTTCGAATATTGTCTGTGTTTGAAAAAGTTTATATAAGTCTTCAATTTTGAATGTCCATCACTACAAACAAAAAGAGGTGAAAATTTTAATATATTTTTGTTAATTTAAATAGTCATATAAAAAGATCTAAGTGGTGAAAAACCGAATGAAATGAGTATAATTTCGTGATTATAATCAATTGTGATATTTCCAGGATACTTATCTAATTAAGTACATCATACCGGAACTACCAAAAAGGCCTAGTTCAAAGTCAGCTACGGATAAAGAAAAAACCTTAGAAGAAGAATTTGCTGAAGAGCTTAAACAGATGAAAATTAATTGGATTTATAAGTAATTGAATTTTATGATTTATCAATCTACTATAAATTTAAATTTTAAGTAATTTATTGTACTCCTATGCAGATGTACCTAAAGAGCTTTATTTTTTCATATTTAATTACTATTATCCAAAAATTTAGAAATTTGTTGGAAAGGATTAAAATACTTTTTCCATAACTGAAAATTTATGTTTTAGAAATTACTTCAGGTATAATATCCAGATCTTATGCAAATCGAATCTATTGGGAAATGTATTTTTTTCTATAGGAAGTTAGTTGATTTTTTCAGCCATGTTTTGTTAATATGCATATTAATAAATATTATTGTCATAAAATCAATATTGTCATCACTTCAGTTAATTTATTGAAATATTCTGCTAATTTAATTTTGAAGCCTTTTGAGTGTTCTTATAAGAAAAAGGATATGACATCAGAATGCTGCATAATGCAATGAAATATTAAATTGTTTACACAGTTTACGTTTACCACTGACACTGCAGTGAAATTCTTGGATATATATTTTTCATTTGCATAGATTTTTCATAAATATATTTTTTTCATTCATTTCCAATTGCACAAATGTAATAAAAATTCATTAAAAACCCTGTAAATTAATTGAAACTAATTTAAAAAATCATATAATAAAATGTCAAGGCAAGCAGTAAAATGGAAGTATATTATATGTATTTAAAAATTTTAATGGAATTTTTCATGTAAGTATCGCTATGAAAACAACTTCAATCGGGAAAAGATAAAGAAGCATCACTTAAGGAAATTATATGCTCTATTCATTTGTAAAAAGTATGAGCGCCAAATTTATTTTCATACTTCTGGAAATACGAAACTGACTATCAAAGATACTGAAATTGTAGCAATTTGTTGCTCAAAAATACTGAAGTATGTAACCTCAAGAACTGTAATCCAAGAGTTAGGATACTTTTCAAAAGTCATCTATCATAATTTGATTGATTTAGATAGTGTCACTAAGAATTGGAATTTAAGGTATGTTTGGTTGGGGTTGTATTTTATTCCTGAATGTATGGTCTTAATTGTGCTAATTTATTGAAGTATCCTGCTAATTTAGTGTAGAGTCTTTTTATAAGAAAAAGGAAGATGTGACATCAGAATGCAGCATAATGCAATGAAATATTAAATTGCATGTGCAGTTCACGTTTATCATTTACTCTATGTTCATGAAATGTTCTTTAAAAGGCCTTTTCATGATTGCAGTTGCTGCAGTGAATGTTGCTGGTGAAATATTAAATTTTTAAGGTTTGTGAAAACATACAGAATATAAACATTTGTAAAAATTTTGTGTTATTACTAATCAAATTTGTGTCCTAATTTCAAAATGTGCAAAGATGCTTAACATGTTTATATAAATGATTAGAAAAATATTTAATAGAACATAATTTTGGTTTGCTGCCCCATTCTTTGTTTTAAATTTTCACATATTTAAACTCCCTCTGATATATATTTTAGTCAAACAGTATGTTCTGAATGGAAAAAATGATTACAGGTTAACTGGTAAATCATCGAAAGATCTATATAATGAGATGATAATAAAGGAAACTGATAATATGAGTCCTATTCTTCTAGCACGCTTGGTGTCTTTAGATAAAGAATATGTGAGTATAATTATCTTATAGCATTTGGCTTCACTGCTGTTGAGTTGTATATTTGATAACAAATGTATTATTTTCCATTTAATTTTTGTAGGCAAACATTTCGCAATATGAGCAAAAGAAAAATCACTTGCTTGAAATGGTTGAATTAGCGGACAAAATTTTGTCAGGTTCAAACTGCAATGAAATATTAGCTGCTATGGGCTCTAAAACTGACAAGAAAGATCAACCGAACTTTAAAAAGTGAGTATGTATTAAAGATTGTTTTAATAAAATGATATTGATTGTTTTTATGTCATGGTAGAAAATATAGAACACCATGTTTGTATTATTTGTTCCTGACAAATTATAAATGATGAGAGGCCTGAAATACAGGGTGTTTATAATTAAGTTCCACTAACAGGCTCACTTTTATCTGGAAAACCAAATGACGTTTAAAGTGCATCTGCATAAATCATTTGCTTCTTCCTGCCGTTTAGGGCAGATTGGTCTATATGCTCGTAGGCCTGTCAGATGTGTTATACTTACTACGACTCACTGTCGCCTGCGGTTAGCCTGGAGTAGAGAGCATGCATTGTGGACACCGCAACAGTGGGCTTTTGTTATATTTTCCGACGAATCCAAGTTTATCTTGCAGTCTGATTCTCGCCAGACTTTCCTATGGAGAGCACCAGGTACCCGTTACCACCAAGATAACATCATTGCACGGCACCGTTACGGTGGTGCAGGATTGCTCGTTAGAGCAGGGATTACTCTGGGTTCTAGAACCGACCTGCATGTTGAAATTGGAACCATGGCAGGCCAAATCTATCGCGATTTTGTTTTGGAACAACAACGTTTGTATCGGGACGCCATGTCCACAGAATTCGTGTTTATGGATGACAACGCCCGTCCTCACCTTGCAAGCATCGTAAACGAATGCCTTCGATCAGAGGATATCACCCGTATGGACTGGCTAGCATTCTCACCGGACTTGAATCCAGCAGAGTATGTATGAGACATGCTAGACCGACGAATTGCAACCCGTCAACCACCTCCTACATGTCTACCTAAACTTCGGAGAGCATTTATTGATGAGTGGTGTTATATTTCCCGTTATCAGATAGATAATTTCATCCTCAGCATGCCTAGGCGTTGTACGGACTGTGTTGCATCATCTGGGAGACATACTATGTATTTACCATCACATCAACCATGTAATATTGGTTTTTGTAAATAGGTTTTGTAATTTGCTCCAGGGAGCAAAAAATCGCAATTTTTATTAATGATATCAATTATATAGCATCTTTTTTGCGCTTTCCGTTTTGTTTAATAAATAGGCTTTACAAATAACATTTACATTTGTTTTGCTTTTTCTTTCTTTTCCTGAACTTGCATTATCCTTAATTTATGGACATGAGTATATATATTCTAGAAATTCTTCTGCAAAATAAAACTGCTGAACTCCTTTTTATAGTATTTAAACAAATTCATATTCAGCCAATTTTAATGAATATTTTAATTCTGTTTGTCAACGATTTTCACTCATCTTAATTGTAAGGAAACTTGACTTTTCTGAATATATTAATTTGTTAACAATGTTTTCTTTTAAACAGATAATTATGTAGTGTTTAAATATCATTTTCTATTATTCTTTAAATGGATTGCTAAAATTGGATGATGTGATTTGTCTTTAAATTTTCATCTGTTTTGCAATAATTATTGCCTTTTCAAGAAGGTCTTACACATATAAATTTTAATTTTAAAAAGTTCTATTAATCTTTATTTTAATGATTTTCTCCGCTTCTTGTAACTTTTCATTTATTTGATAATTTTGAAAAATTGCAGTTTTTATTTGCTACTACTGTTTTCAGTTACTTCCAGTTTTAGTTAAACTAAACTATACAACTTTTTTAATAGATTTTCAATAATCCCAAAACGTACTTGATTCCTGCTGTTAGAAAGATTGATGTTAACATTAAATTTTTTTCATGACTATACCCATGATACTTCCCGTTTGTATTTAGAAATCTTATTGGTTATCATGTTCTGGTTATTTCATCATAGAGCCTAATGCAGGGACAGAAATTGTAGTTATTGCTTTTATGTTATCTAAATAATGTATGTGCTTAGATAGATATGGATTTAAAATGTTTATTGCAGAAAATATTTGTTCTTTTGTGCATCCTTATCTTTATTTTTATTAGAAGGTGATTCTAGGAGATGCAATGTGTTGAGCTAATATCGACCGCTAAAATTGCTGTGGTGAAGCTTTTAAGCCAGCTAACAGCTGCGGGACACGAGTAATTACTTTTGTCTTGTGGTCTTGTTACTGGGCAGCGAAACACAAGGTCCCGGGTTCTATTCTCGCTCATAACAATCCACCACATTTGGTGACCTCGGACGATAAACCTTCAACCTTCTTACAGCTGTTGTGGCGCCATCTACCCACAGCAAACCAAAGTCGTCAGACTCACTTGGCGCATCAACAACAGCAACCACTCATCCACACACGCTCGCCATAACGCTTGGCGCTACTGAAATGCTCGAATATGTACAGGCGCATTAAACTCGACAGCTAATAAATGCATCACCACTCACCAGCCATATCGTTTGTCTCACCTCCGACTCACTGGAGGAAGAGTACTGTGGTGAAACTTATAAGCCAGCTAACAGCTACGGGACACGAGTAATTACTTCTGTCTTGTGGTCTTGTTACTTGGCTGCGAACCACAAAGTCTCAAGTTCTATCCAACCCAATGCAACTTCCACAATGCCTTCAACTTTATGAACTAGCCAATTTTCAGAACACCTGTTATGAATCTAAAGATGTGGCGGTTTTAATTTTATAGGCTAAGCTGCTAATGTATGAAAAAGCAAGGCATTCCATGCTATATCTTTTGTGTTCACTCATCCATTACGATTTAATTATAAAAAGAAATATTTACTCTTTTAACATCTTTTCTATCTAACATTGCATGAATGGTTTCGGATCTTTTCGAAAGAGTGTATCTAATCAAAATTACTGTATTAAACTATTGCGTAAATTGTAGTTTTAATTTCTGTTGAAAAAACCAGCATGTATTTCTGAATGTATAATTAATGCTGTTCAATTATTCCTAAAAGAATCGTAACCGTGTTGATTTTACTGAACCTCACCGTTAAAACTGTGTGTGTTCCTCAGTTCAGATTTTATTTGTCGATCTTTAGATATTTTCTGAATTTTATTTCTCTTTATATTATTCAAGATTTCTGTTCATATTTTTATTCATTGCTCATCGCGATCCAGGTTTTATGAACTGTTTCAAGTTAGTTAATTTCAATACATTTATATTATGTTCGACAATAATAATACTAGAAGGATTTAAGATTAAATTTAGCGAATATTTTTATTATATGCTTTCAAAATTTATTCATTTTTTATAATAAACATTTTGTTTTAGATATGAAGGTCAAAAAAGTTGTATTATTGAAGCTATAGTTAGGAAAGGAAAAGCTATGTGTGATTTTCTGTCTCTAAATTCTGATACAACTAGTGATAAATCTGAGCAAGGAAGTGAAGGATCTAAGTCTGTGGAAAATGGAGATATATCCACTCAAACTGTATTTCCAGTGTTTTCAATCGTAAAACCTGGGAGTGATACAAACATAACTCTAGATGTCGTGAATGAAGTTTATTCTGAGCTTCTAAAGTGGACTGATCAAGCAGATACTAAGGTTTGTTTATATTTTTTTTTTTTTTTTTTTTATTGATAGCACTTGAGACAGTTTGTAAATGTAATATAAATTTTATTTGCAAACTATTGTATATAAATCTTTCTTGAATCCATTTATTTAATCTCTGAAAATTCCTTATTGCATTGCAATTAAAAAATTTATAATTTCAGCATCTTATTTCTTGAATTTATTTTCGTACACCAGCAGAAAATTGGATTCAAACCTTGTTCAAGATATTTTCTATACCCATTATCAAAATAGTCTTATTGCATAGTCCTTTTTTAAATTTTTATGTTTTGGATATTGTTAATTGCTTGAACATGAAATTAATTACATTTTTCATAATGCTTATCTAACATAATGAACTGAAAGTTTAATTTACTATAATTATTTAGATCTAATTACCGTAAATTAGTCTAATCTAATTATAAGAAATGTGTTGTAGTGGAATCTTCTGAGTCGTAATGTTGTAATATTTGTAAGAAGTTGTTAAGGCAATTTGTCATATAATCAAATGTCTTTTGTGACGATGACATTATACTGGCGTCTACATACCTTTTTGTTTATTACACAAATAGTTTATTTTTCATTAGCAGAATAAAGCAAGCCTGTTATTATTTATAAAACAGTGTAAAATTTTATTAGCTTAGTGTAAATCCATATTGTTCTATTTCACCCATATTGTTCTATTTCTCTTCCAGATTCTTTTGTTAATGTAGCTGGTAATATGCAAAAATATTGCGATATTTATTAAGAAAAATCAATGAACTTGATTTTCTCCCTTTATGAAGAACTATATCCGGGTATCATTGTCGGTCTGTAATTCATATAAAATTTTACTTTAAAAAAAAATTTTAGCTTTAAATTCTGATGTAACATGAGCATTCAATCATTTAATATTGTTGATTAACTGATGTATCTATTACATAATTAGTTGCTGAATGAATTTAAATTTTATTTCATCGTTACATCATTATAGATATTTGGTTTCACTGAGAAGCTGTGTTTAGCACATGGTCACTTTGGAAAAGTATTGAAACTTATATTGAAACAACAAGATGAAAAAAGAACTTTGGAAAATGAGAAAAAATGCATAGAGGTATGACATAACCAGTATATTTTTTATTTGGCTTTCATTCATTTCAGCTAAAAAATGTGAAATGTGTTTTCATTTTATAAAATGTCTTACAGTGATTACTTCATTAATTGTAATACTTTATTGAAATTTCCATTAAGAAGCGAATCAACTTTACTTAATATAATTTTCTGCATTTGTTTGTTTCAATTAATATTTAGTTTTTTTTTATTATTATTATTTAAAACGCTAACTGAAATGAATTTTAACATTAAGTACAGTAATTGTAATATCATTCTGTTTTTATAAAAGTAATTGCCACTTGATTTTGTCAACATGGCTTTGTTGTTTGTTTGAAAAAACTTAGAATAGTAAAATTTTGCTTTGGTTTAACTCTTTGTACACAGTTGGAGGATAGTATGCACCAATAGATGTGTATATATATTGTTAAGTAAGACAAACATCGTTAAAAATGGAAAAAAAACTCCACCCCTATGAACTTAGAGCAAGTTGGGGAGACTTAATTAAATAGTTCCTATTGACTTTGAAACAGTTGGATGTGGCCGTACATGCAAGAGCAGGAGACATTAGAAAATTATCCCTCCAGAATAATAAGTCGCTGTTTTGGAAGAATTAACTTTTAGTTTTTTGTTATATTTTTATGTCTATTTATTTTTGAAAATATTTTTGAGGCTGAGATTAATTTCAAAAATGTTATCTATTACAAGTTTTTATTAATTTCTTACATGACCTTTCAAAACAAAAGTATCATACTCTTCAGCTTAAATCATGGCAACAGCCAATCGGTGAAGTCTCAAATATTTAACATTAATATGGATTAAAATAGAAATAAAGTAGAAGTTGATGTAGCTGACCATCTCAGTGCAGTGGTTTGGGGAGGCCTTAATGTGGAATATATAGACTAATGTTGATATCTTATGCTCTTATGAATATTGGAGCCGTAATCACCTAAGATCTACTATATTTTAAGAAAACAAATTTCTCACTAGATGATAGAGGATTTTTTAGGTATTGCTATTGCATCTAACTTTTAACTTCAACTAAATTTACAAAAATATGCCTATGCATGAAAAATAATTATCTTGGCAACAAAGCTTACTCTTGGAAATCAGTGCCCTTGTAAGAAACACTTCAGAAAGTAGGCCTTAAATTTTTAAAAAATATATGGTCAGTGCACTCTTTTTGGTAGAACAAAAAACAATTATACCATTTTCATTTGTTTGGAGTATATAATTAATATAAAGCT
Source organism: Argiope aurantia (assembly GCA_026543865.1). NCBI lineage: Eukaryota > Metazoa > Arthropoda > Arachnida > Araneae > Araneidae > Argiope > Argiope aurantia. The sequence goes on from JAPMOR010065988.1 coordinate 1,733,277, forward strand.
CATATCACCACTGTGATACTTGTAAAACATGCAATGCCATGCAAATGAGAATTATTGATACGATTGAAACAAGAATATAGTTATCTTCAATTTCGCATCTTTTTCAATAAAAATTCTCAATTTTGATACCATACTAATTTCGCAAATTTTATATTTTATCTCTTGATTTTTTAGTAAACTGCTTGGTTTCGTATATTCGTTTATTCGATTTCTATTTTTGTAAGTTAAAAAATGCATCTAATCTTAGACAAGTATCCAAATCATATTACATATTTATCTTTATTTATACTGTTTTACTTCATATCCGCAAAAGTATCCTGTATCTTAAACGATTTTAAAAAATCATCGATTTCTTTAAATTTTCAATTAAAAATAAAAAAAATTAAAAGAATTAAATATATTTATAATGCAATTTTTTTTTCGTCTGATATACGAATTCTTATTTTGTTAAATATTACTTTTATAGCTTAGCTTATGTTTTAGTTTTTAATGTACTTTCAGCTTTACCAAAAACTTGGCTGGGATCACTGTGCTGCCTTTTTCCAAAGAAATATGCTTGTCCGATATCCACTGTCACACGCATTATTTTGAAAATCATGTGATTAAATCCATATTTATACAATATTATATTATATGTCAAAGTACTTGTGTTAATTGTATAACAGTCCATTTTTCTTTGTATTCTCAGTGACTCGTGTTTGTGTACACTCGGTTATATGTTTTTATTACATATATTTTAGTTTTTATTTATATTTTGTCAATCATGTTTATTGAAAAATTGATAATTTCCTACAGGGTTGCTATGCCACCAGAAAAAAAAAGGAAAATTTTAAAATTTTCAAAAAAAGGAATTTTAAGTTTCTTAACCCCCTCTCCTCTAAAAATGCCGATCTCTAAAGATTACAAGAGTAAAAAATCGTGGTCATAACTTCCAAAAGCGAAACAATACCAATCGCAATTGTGTAATGTAGAAAACTCGCCTCTTTTCCCTCTCCCTTTTTCTTCTGTATAGATCATTCCACTTTCGATTTACGATACAGTTTTTCTTTTCCCACTTGATTCCGGAATAGCAGCTAATTAGCGTCCACGAAACCTCTGCAACTGCGTAAAAAAATAGAATTCATTTCTTTGGCAGGAATAACAACATTCAATCTGCGGAAGCAACACGGTGTTCTTATTCTACCATACGTGAATTTATTACGTGGTTTGTTTATTATTTGAGAAACTGTGAGCTTATTCAAAATAGATTAGAGAGTTTATTTTTGAAACAAGGAGCTACTCAAAATCTATTTAATATGAATTGAACGGATAAAAACAATCCTGATTTTATTGAATGGATTCGAGAAGTTCCGCAAAATCCTTTTGTAGCGCACTGTTCTCTTTGTAAGAAGATAATAAGCTTATTAAGTAATATGGGAAAACAGGCACTTATTATTTACCCTAAAATATTAAAACATACAAGACTGCATGCCAGTTGAAAAAAGACATCATTGATGTTGGATTTGGTTTCTAACAGGAAAACAGGAGATAACACGTCAAATTTAATGCCCGAAATTAACCAATTTCGGACTTTTTAATTAAAAAACAATCATTTAAAGCTGAAGTTTTATGGGCATTAAAATTGTTGCGTCACAGTCTTCTTGTAATGCATTCTATGATGTATCAAAAATATATTCATTGATAGTGAAATAGCTAAAAAAAATGTACGTTAGGTCGTACATAAATCGTAGCTCCATTTTTTTTTTTTTTTTCAACTATCTGTTAAGAAATCTTCTAGCAATAAAGAAATTTGTAATATGCTTTGATGAAGCTTTGAACCGGATATGCCAAATAGATCTTATTATTAGATATCAGTGTGAATCAACTAATGAATTCTCCACAAGATATTGGAATTCAATATTTTTTGGCATAACTGTGCAAGAATTGCTTGAAAATTTTAAAGAATCTGTATCAAGTTCGGACATATAGTTACTTTTTCAAATGAGTATGGATGGGCCAAATGTAAATTTAAAATTTTTAAAACATGTCAAAGAAGAACTTTTGTATGAAAATGAACGTAAAATTTTAGATCTAGGTACTTGGCTACACATAATTCATAGGATGTTTCAGTATGGACATGAATCTACTGGATGGAAAGTGGATGTTACACTAAGAGAAATGTATAGAATATTTAAAGATAATCCAGCTAAACGTGCTGATTTCCTGGAAGCTACAGGTTCTTCTGAATTTCCATTGAAGTTTTGTTCTATCCGCTAGATAGAAAACATCAGTGTTTGCCGACCCCGCTTTTAGAGCACGTTTGCAATCTAAGGAGTGCAGCGGATGGTACGCACCAAGGCACCGCAATTGAGGGGTACCAACATCATCAAGAACTAAATAATGACTTGAACAATAATAGCGGGATGGAAGGAGAGGAAGACTATTTATCTGGAAATATAAGAAGTTTACAATTATATTTTAATCTAGTGCAAATGTGCAATAAATTATAAACATAAGATAAATCGATGTATGATTATTTGCCTCACCAGTTATGTTAAGTTGCATATAGTATTTTGAAAATTCATACTAATCATGCCCATGGCAAGGAAATATCCCTCTGGGTGTCAAAAAAGAAAATTAGCAGGAAAGAAATAAAGAAGAAAAGCTAAATTTCAGGAAATCACAAGTAGGTCTGTTTTCTTGGCTACGAAGCAATTCTGGCAATTAAATTGCTTCGATTTCAGAAGCTAGAATTCAAGCTTCAACTGGAGAAGAAACTTCCGCGCTAATTACACAATTTTACAAAGAAAATCTAGAACTTTAAAATTTGATGAACCATCTGTTTATACAAATATGATCGAATAAGAAAATGATAATAATAAATACGATCAAGTGAATATAAATTATCCAGATTTATAGTTAGTATTATGATTGATAAAGTTAGAATGTTTTGTGTTAAAATCAGACCTGTACAACACAAAGGAGTTTTTGCTAAGAATGCTGAAGGTAGATCATTTTCCACTACGTACTGCTTTTTTAAAAATGCCAAATGATGAAAGTGAGCTTCGCAGCTGGTTAATTTATTGAAAAACGCAAGACTCGGTATTTTGTTTTTGTTGTATACTATTTTCCAAAAAAAGAGAAAATGAACAATATACACCATTTATAGGTGGCTTTAATAATTGGTGAAAGCTGTCAAGATCATGAGCGTTCCATTTGTCCCTTTAATTCGCTTATTGCTTGGAACTAATTATTAAAACGACTAAATTGATATTCGACTATTGATTTAACAAATCAAGTTACTATAAATAAGGAAACGGAGCGACTTGAATTATTATTTCAAAGAATTGTAGATGCGTTCTATTTTTAGCATGTAATAATCTTCCACTTCGGAAAAACCCATGAAGTAATAGGAACGCCTAATAATGGAAATTTAAGTTTAATCGAATTATTAAGTGAATAGGACTCTGAGCTAATGGATCAAATAAACAGAATCAAAAATAGCCGAAATAGATTCAGTTGAAGTAGTATATACACAGTTTGAAAAAACTTGTAATGCCCTATAAGAATTTATTGATGCAATTAACTGTATTAGAGCGGAATCTGAAGCTAAAAGTCTATTGGATTCAGTATTAGAAATGCCATTTATTTTATGTTTAATAGTACATTTTGCAGTATTGTGCAAAATTAACACTTGTGGAGGTATGTAGATTATTATGATCTGTGCAGAAAGCAACAGGACGAATGTTGTTGGAAACATTTCTTTAATAATCACATTCACTCACGTAAAACAAAGACAAGACATTCGCGCGCGCGCTTCACAGTTCAGAATCGCATCTCCTTCTCATTACAATCGCAATGCATTATGGGATGACATATGGGATGGCCTAAACAAGCATCGCCATCTAGTATCCAAAAGAGAAAAGTGTAATGCAACTGCTTCACACTATTAATTATTTCGATTGAAAGCAATTGTTCTTGATTCGACTTTTAATTTAATCAATAAAATTAAATCTTAGATTCTGAATTTAAGAGCAAAATTTAACACATTTTTAGACGAAGCAAAAATGATAGCGCGGAATTTGAATATTTCAGAACATTTTCCTAGAAACAGAATTCGAACAAAAATTATTTTCCAAAGTACCAATAAATGAAGTTATAGAAAACCCGGTTATCTATAATTTCACTGAAGTTGATGCTGTTATTGTACAGATAGAAGATGGATTTGAAAGTATTTCAAATTAATCACTGATGTAAAAACTTGAATTAGAAAAATATTCCATAAACTTTAAGTTTTATAACAAAGATGTTGATGAAAACCTAATTCAGGAAATCGGTTTGCTACGGGATTTCATTTCGAACAAAAGAGGTGTAAATAACGTGCAAAACATACTGCAGTACCTACTAAATGAATTATTTCTAAATATATTAACAGTTTTAAAACTTTTCTTTACGTTGCCAATTGTTATTGAGCGCTGTTTCAGCAAATTAAAAGTAAAGAAGTGTCTTCGTTTAAGCATGTGTTCAGAACGCTTAAATGCAGTTGATATATAAAGCATCGAAAAACAATAAATTTTTCTGAAGTAATTAATAGCAAAAACAAAATCGTGCATTAAATAAACATACAATAGTAATATATGCTGGTGTTCAAAATTTTGTTTTTTACTTTACAAACAATCTGGGGCCCCAAATGGTTTCTTGCACCGGGGGCCTCTTTATAGAGAACTCCGGCTTTGTCTAAAAGTTTTTGGCAGCATGAAAAAATGCATAGAATTTAGTTAAAAAAAAATTTTTTTTTCTAGGTCTGTCACGAATGATATTATAAATACTTGTCAGGATAAATTGATTTTGGCTAAAATTAGCTTCTTTTCTTATATTGCTAATAATTTTCAGCCATTTCTTAAATTTCAGACATCTGAACCATTGGTACAATTCTTATATAAAGATCTTTTCATTCTTCTTAAACAATTAATGAAAAATATTGTTGAAAGAAGCACAAATAAAGAAGCAAAAACATTACAGCTTAATTTTGATAGAGCTTGAAGATCCTAAAAATTAAGGACTGAGAAAAAATACCGATATTGGAATAGTGACTACAAGTTACTTGATTACTAGTAAATCTACTGAAAATGAAAAAAAGAAAAGAAAAAAGGCTTTATAGCCGAGTGTTTTATATTTATGAAGAATACTTGAAAAACTATTTGAACGCATGTCCAAAAGTTTTGCTATTTTAAAAACTGCATCTTGTTTAAATTCACATTTAAAGTAGAACAACGCACTGTTATGTGAAAAACAAATGGTTCATTGGCTTGAACTTCTTTATTCTGAAGCACAAACTTCCCCTGCGTGTTCAGAACGTACAAAGATCCAATTTGAAATTCTCCTGAAAAGACTAAAATGTGAATACAAAGAAAAACTTGATTAATTTAACTAAAAAATTCATTTAGATTATATATGTTCTAATATTTTGAAGTTCGAAGAATTTACCGATTTTTGAGAGGTTATAAAAATTCTTGGGTTGTCAAATGGCAGTGTGGCTGTAGATTTAGTGCCAACAATCATATGCTTGTGGAAAATCGGGAAGAAGATTCTTTAATTGGCCTAAGAACGATCTTTGTCATAAACTTTTATGGAGGTGTTTTAAATGTTCCTTTTTCAAAAGATTTCCTTCAATATGCTAAATTATCCCGTGCACGGTATTGTAAAGCTTTAGAAAAGCAGAAAAAAAGTTCAGGGCAAAGAAAGAGTACAACAATCACAAAGCAGCATAACAAAAGAAAAAGGGCCGGGATAGCCTGGTTGGTAGGGCGTTGGATTCGCGTCCCTTGGATTACGAGTTCGAACCTCGCCGGCCGAAGACTCCTCGTGTGTGGGGGTGGCTGGCGCACGTATAAATCTGTCGTGGTCACAAAGCCCTCCATGTCGAGAGTAATACCACTGGGGGTACTGCATCAGGGGTGATCGTTCTGATTCAGGTTTAAATTTCGATCTGTGAATGAATTGCATGAATGAAGTCCGCCTCGTAAAAAGGGTTGTGACGTGTGTGTAGCTAAGTCGCACTCTTGTCCCTAGGTGGCGCTACTGAAAGACAAGAGCCTTGGCTTAAAATCACTGGCTTCTAAAGTCAGTGGGCTTGTCACTGACAAGTGCTATTAGAAACAACAGCAAAAGAAAAAAAATGAAACTGATGGCTGAAAAATCTTCAGAAATTGCCCTAATATATGAATTGGCAAATATTATAAATTTAAAAATTAATCTTGCTTTGTAATGTTTTTTGTTAAGTAATCAATCACTTGTATCGTGATAACAAAAATGTTTTGTGTTTTATTTCACCCGTGTCCATAATTATATGCGACTTAAAGAGCATGAGAAGTAATATATCTCCCTTAATATATGAATTTTTGTTTTGTTAAATTCTAGGTAATAAATAAAGATAATTTTATTTTTCTGTATGTAAATATAAACCTTCTTTTAATATGCTTTTTAGAGTAATCTTAAATTGTTGCTTCCTTTCCTTTTCCACTCATTATAACCATATTGCATTATAACTAGCACATGAATTCTATTCGCGCATTTCGTCGTATCTTTCATATATGTACAGGGAATACACAGGGTTTTTTTTTTTTTTTTTCCCAGATTTCTGTGGCAACCCTGATTTATATGAATAATGTAATAGTTAAATTTCTTTAAATTTTAGAACTTGACAGAATATTATCATATGGCATCTCATATAATGCAGAAAATACACATTAATTCATTAAGAAGGCAAGGATGTATGTTTTAAATATATATTTATATGTATTTAATATATATAAAAAATATTTATAAATGCCGCAAATGCACTGAAAATGTGAGAAATATTCTATTTATTACATGTAGAAATAATTTTTGTGAACCCATTTTTATGGAAAATATTCCAAATCTTTCATTCTGTGAAATGGGAGGAGTGAAGAAAACTACTTAAAATAGTAAGGTGCAAATTTAACAAGTGTCTGTATATATGCATACCCTTCAATAGCTAGGAAATTTTCGTAGTTGTTGCATTATATGTAATATCATGATATATTACATATAATCTAATATCAACAAATTACTGAAAAAAAGGATATTTCAAAAAAATTTTAATTAGTTAAAGTATTTCAATATTTTCAAAATTATTTAACAGACATTTATTATTGACTAAATATACAAGTGAAATATTTAATAACACACACACACACAACCACGATTTTGATCCACTAAATTAACACTATTTATTAGATATTAAAATTTTGTTTTGTTAAACAGCAAATACTTTTGCCTTTCTTAAGTCATTGTTGCACGGTTTCGCATCATTAAAAGTTCCCATTTTCATTTTTGTAATGAAGAGCGACTCCAGTGTTTTTGTATTAATGTTAGAATAAGATTTCATTTGTTTAACTGCTACTAAAGACTGAATAACCAATGTTGCAGGGTATGTACATGTCAGAATCTTATATTTACATTTTTGTATGTGTGGTTTTGACTTAAAAGTTTATTAATTAGTCTTTATATGCATACATTACATTTTACTTTTTTTCCCTCCTCTCTAATAAAATTTCGTAGTTTCAAAAATAAGCTCAACTGCAAGTGATATTGAAAAACAGAAAAATCTTGCATAATTCTGAATGAAGGAATGAAAAAATATATATTTAAAAAAAGAACACTTCATAATTTCCTTAAGACACCATCATATTATCTCTAAATAATTCTCACACACTCTTGCTGTTCAATTTAAAATTAATTTTTTGAAAAGCAAAGATAACTGTCGATGATGCTTTTGTAAAATCAACAATAGTATAATGATTATTTTTAGTTTTTAGAGCAATACAGCTGCTAAATTCTACGTCTGAGTAATTTAAGAAACTACCCCATTATTTTTATATTTTAAATATGATTTTAATATTAAGAATCAAACTGAATTTGGCGAAGCAAAGAAATTTTATAAAACGACTCATTTTAATAAGACTTTATTTATTTGGATTTATTATGCTTCACTGAATATGTTGTAATTTATCAGTGAAACATGCAGTGCATTTTTGCTGAGAGAGAATCTTGATTTCGATTACTCTTGTTGAAACATTTTTTCCCCCTCTAATATTGATTTCGGAAACCAGAAACAAGTGGTAATTTCCGCAATTTTTTTTCCCCCTTTGTGGAGCACTCAAAAATATTCTTTTATTAACCCTTTCTAGGGCCATGGGAAGTGTGCTTCCCATCAAATTTATCAATCCTTGTATGAAATTATGTAGTTTGGCATCAGTTCTGACAAATATTTTTAGAAAGACAGAAACTTAAATGCTTCAGTTCTTTATCTCACACAAAATGATGCGTCTTGATTTGTTACTTAATTATTAATTAACCAAATTAATTAATTTATCTAATAAGCTAAATGAATCCCTTTTCTTATTCTAATGTCAAGCCTAAAAATATTTTAACATATGACTAGAAAAAAATGGCTCTTTTAAAGGGTTAAAGATGATGGTTGCTATTATCTATATACATTTATATATTATTCAAATTTTTTTTAATCTTAATAAATCTTAATTAATAATGTTAATCTTAATTTTTATATCTTAAAAGCTTTTTCTGGATTGCGAAAAAAGGATTTTTAATTTAGCACTTTCCCATATTTAATTCCTAGCTAATATTTAAGTAAATGTAAGCTTTTCATATAAAGGTGTTTGATGATGATGATGATGATGATTTTAATTTGATGAAATTTGAAAGTGCTTTTTATCAATAAGATGTTTCAAATAATGTATTATATCAGACAAAATTTTTGTGTATGTATAATAACCATTCTTTTTTTTTAAAGCTATTATAATTTTCTTAATTTATTTTTATCAACTTTAGTTGTATGTTATTTGTTTTTAACTTGTATGTCTTTGTACAATCATATTTTACTACAAAATGTGTTTTGTAATCAAGTGTTATTCATGTGATAATGCAATTAAATAAAATCTATATAAAATATTTAGCATTGTGTTTTATTGCTTCTTTGATGTATTTATTCATTTCGGAAATAAAAGCTTAATATTTTGGAACAGTATTTAAAGGTGATTGAAGATTAGGGTTATGCTGATGATCGTGGTGGTTGTGATTTTTCCCGATGTAGTTGAACACAAAGTTTTTTTCCTTATGAAAGAGAGGTTTGGTGCAGCCATTTCATGCAACTGCTTTTGTTGTAGAGGTGGTTTTGAAATCACAATTCACCCCCCCCCTATGCACACACACACCAATGATTATGCTTCGTAGGAGTTTTCTTTCCTTTGGCAGCACTGAATTGTTACAGAAGATTGTAAAACAACCACTAACGCTGTTTCGTGTGTGTGGCCGTCAAAAGTCGAAGCATCTGTCTTGAACACGGCTTTCAATATTGCAAGTGTTAAACAATAATGGATTGCACTCTTCCATATGAAATGCCCTGTGGACTAGAAATTTCTTTTTATGCATCCATGTTCCCGAATAACTTGCTCGACAACGATATTTTCAGTATTGATGGAGATTGCAGGTCGTCCTGGATTGTTAGCTATTCAGTTTTCAAATTATTCGCAGCACTTCCATAATGCATGCTTGTCATGAGCAGCGATAATTTCGTAATAATCAGTACAATTCTCCCCCGCCCCCACCGCATGATGTGGAAGTGCGTCGGCGCCCTTTTACTTGCACATAACTCTCCCTTACAGTAAGAGATTAAAATTTAAAGGTATATTAAAAGTGATATTCAAGTTTCCGTTATCTTTACATTAATATAAAAATCCATTCAACAAAGAAACGAGATATAAAAGGATAATAAGGAATTATACTTGTGAAAATATTATGTAAACTTGGAAGAGGATAAACAGTAATAACAAATTTTAATACAATGTGTAATGTAAAAAATGCATTTTCTTCAGAAACTCAACTGATAGTCTCTACTTGAAGATTGTCTCAGGGGTATTCTTGCATACAATGTCCTTTAGTAATATCAAATTATTAATAATTGTTTTATTCCAAAATTATCTATTTAGGAATAAAATATTGGATTAATAAACTGAATTCATACAATAATAAATTATCAACATAAGTATGATTTTATATAAAACATTTGGATATGGAAATAATAAACATGAAATTCAAAATATTATTATACTAAACATCAATACTGAAATAAATGGTATAAAATGTAAAGTGTTTATGTAAGTTTGGAGAAAAACATTTGTCCCATTAAGTAGCTAACTAGTATTTTTATTGGGTGACACTCAATGACCTGGACATCAAGAAGGGGAATGTAATTCTTGTTCTCTTTCTATTCCTGTTTATGAATATCCGTTTCCAAAAAGGAGAACAGAACATCGGGAATAAAAATAGAAATTAGGTGGGAGGTTGACCTTGTACCCATGCCATGATAAAAGTACCATGTTTTAATATTTGTCATGATGGCACTTATCACATCATCATCATGAAGAAAAGGGAAAAAGAAAAAAAAAACCCTAATGAGCGGAGACAACGGATCAACTTAAGTGGGATTTTATGTGAAAAAAAATGGGAAATAAAAGGATTTTTTAAAATTATTATTATTATTCGTGACAAATTTTTCTGGGGGATAATAAGTTCTTAATCTTGACACAGGAACAATATTAGTGGCTTTGTTTGTTAATGCATTTGGTTTAGTTATTTCATAATTTACATCTGAAAGTTTAGTTACCATTTCATACGGACCCTCATACATTACAATGTCACCAGGTTTGCATGGGTATCGTATCGGTCTATGAGTATCGTATTTTATTTCTATCATGATATTTTATAGTACTGCCGTTTGCTAATTTTCTAGTTTCTTCTACTGGAGAACAGAATTGATTTTCAGTTAAGGAAGGACAGTAAGGTTTAAGTGCCAAATAACAAATATGCAGGAGGAAAATTTGTAATAGAATGTGGTATTAAATTATATTCATTGATTATTTGTTCTGAAAGTCTAATCCAAGGAACTTTAGTAGAGGAAGAATTGCCCTTATATTTTAATTTAGTTACTACAGACTATTAAATTTTTCACATTTCCGATTAGTTTGCGAGTGACTTGAAGAGGTTAAGAGATGTAATTTGAGGAAATGTTTGAATTTAGATGAGGTAAAAGCACCATTTCTGTCCGTTAATAATTTGGAAGGTACTTCAATTTGAAAAACTTTCTTTAATATATATTAATATAAGCTTCGAAAGTATCATTTTTGGAAGGAAAAGCCCACAACATAACTTGACATTTTATGAATTCTGAAACATTGTTTCAAAGGTTGAATATGATGGAGATTTCTTTAATTTTATTTTCTTTCGAATTATGGTAATTCTTGAGCATTTGAGTCACCACAATCGCAGGAAGACAAATTGTTTTGAAGCCCTTTTATGAAGAGTATCACTTGTAAATTCGAACATAGTGAAGAAGATGAATAATTATTGCAATGGAGATTTCATATTAATTGTATCGACTTCAGGGGGGAATGAGCTTGGTACAGGAAAGAAGTACACACACATAACATTATAGGCGAGAGGTGGCGAAAAACATAAAATCGGGTTGCGGGTAAAGTCAGATCAAATAGGCAACGGGGCTTGGGCAGCATATACGGCGACCTGGTTCCGGAACTGTCATCTCAATTTTAATTGAACAAGACATGGCATGGTGTCATGTCGGAACTATTGCGTTGCACATCTCAGTTTCTCGGGCGGTTGCAGATGCGAAGTTTTACTTTTGCCTGCTTCCCGTAGAAATTTTACTATTAATATTACCCTTTAATTAATTTATTTTTTAAAACAGATTACTGTCCTGCTGGCTCATCTATTGTAACATAATTTTGGCAGATTAGTGGCCGAAAGGAAGAGACTTATTGAATGAATGAAAATAATTAAATAAAAAAGTGGGATTCAGATCAGGAAATAAGAGAAAGTTTTAAAATAAAGGAACGTGGATTAATTTAAGATAATTCAAATCCTAATTTAGTATTTTTTTTTTAAATTAAGAGATATAATTACATATTTGTATGTGTATTCTGTCAAATTTCTTTTAAGTAAAAATTTTAAAAAGTATCTTTGTCCTAAATACTTTCTGAACCTATGTCATAATTATTGACCCAAATAATAAATTTTGTATCTCAATCCATTTGTAAATTTATTATAATTACAGTCAATCACAAGGTATTTGAAATGAAATACATGGAAAGAAGTTGGGCTTTTTTTTTTACAAAAAAGCCCAACAAGTGTTTTTTTTTTTTTTTTTTTCCTACAAACAACAACTTGGTTTTATTACAAAACTGAAGTGTGATCCACTGAGTATAACTAGTTTCGAAACAAAAGTATCACAAAAAAATTAGAGAGGCGTTTCCTAATAGGGTATTCTTTTTAGATACTTTTAATAATTGGTAAATTTGAGGAAGAAAGAGAACCATAAAAATATCTTCATTTCAAACTGAAACAATATTCCAAAATGATATAAGCAGGGTTTTTTTTTCCCCCTCCCCTTGCATGCGAAGGAAAAAGAAAATGGACTACGACTGAATAAAAAATGGTATTCGTCTTAAATTCATGCAAACTTCAAAAATGCGTAATAAAAGAAGTAATGCTTGGAAAAAATTTCGATTTGTGCGAATATGATCAAAGGGATATTGGATTTTTTTTCCCATGCATAAAAAAATAATTCTAAAAGTAACCTCAAAGAGGCACTCACTCACAAGTCATGCTGAGACGTTTTATGCAAATAAAAAAAACAGAAACCTATCGCAATAACATGACACTGTACATTTATTTTAAAGTAAAAGATGTTCACCATGACCACCATCACAAAGCTATTAGCCACTATTCCTATTATACCTGATTATATTATATCGGCATCAATATCATTGACGATCCGTCCAATTGCATCTTTCAGTTCCATCAAAGTGGTTGGGGAGCCTTGGTACACTAAAGACTTTCAACTATTCCCACAATCAAAAATCTGCCTAGGTTAAATCTGGTCATCGTGAAGGCCATTTAAACTTAAAGTTTCGACTTATCACTAGAGCTGGGCCATGTAAATGATGGTAATACCTACTTAAAGCGGCGATAATTCCAAAGAAACAAGAATTATTATTTCTGAAACGCTATTTGCATGATTTGGAATAAACACTTTTCATCAATGTAATTAACAATAAATTCCAGGTATGCACCAAATCTTTTTTCGTCGTTGTTGTAAATATAGCAACATTTTACAATATTTTTTCTCATAAATATACAGTGGTGGCCAAAACTGTGACATTTTTTGAAAGTTTCATGTTTTTCAACTTTGCGTGCTTGTAGAATATATTAATTTACACTCAAATACAAATGTTTATATATCAAATTGAAGGTAATTTAATGCAGAATGTAATAACAAAAACAGCATTACAATACCTGTATTACAAATAAAAAAGTTTTATAATTTAGTAAGATCATTTTAATCTCATTTTAGTAAGATCTATCTTACATTCGCATTTTTTTAAAGTGATACTTACACAATCAATACTTAGGATAACCCTTATGTTTTAAGACAGCTTCACAGCGTCTTTTCATCGAGTGAACGAGTGTTTGGAGTTCATCTTTCGTAATCACATGATGCCAAGAATCAATTATAGATTCAATAAGTTGTCTTTTATTGGATGGACGTTTGTTTCGTACAAGAATTTTCAAACGTCGCCACAAATTTTCAATTGGATTGAGATCAGGGCTGTTTCCTGGCCATGGTATACATCTATGCCTTTATTTTGAAACCATGCTTTGCATACTTTTGCTATGTGGCACGGAGCTGAATCCTGCTAAAAAATAAATGATGCTTTGTTGGAGAAGAAATACCTGATGGAAGGTATCGATTTTGGTTCCAGGACAATTTCGATGTATTTTTTGCTATTCAGGATGCCATCAATCACTTGAATTCGGCCCACACCATCTGCAGACATACATGCCCAAATCAGGGCATTTGTTGTTGTTTTTATAGTTGCTTCAATGCAATCAGGATGAAGCGCTTCACCTACGCTACTCTACGTCTCACGTATTTTCTACCATCACTACCAAAGAGCGATATTTTAGTCTCATCGCTCCAGATTACTTGCTTCCATTGGTTTTCTGACCATTTAATGTGTTCTTTTGCCCACTTAACTCGTTTTTCGAGTTGCTTTTGATTTAAATATGGTTTTTTCCTTGGAATTCTAGCTTGTAGTCCAAATCCTGATAACCTTCTTCATTTCATAAGATTTTGGTTTATTTGTTTATTGCAGTTAGTTTTACATTTATAATAAAATGATGCTTTTACTTTTTAAAAATAACAGAAGGATGCAGTTGTTGACAAGGCTGTCACTAACAGGTTTGTAGAGGTGCTAATAATTGCATCATTTATTAACACCCTTCATGGCGCCCAGCACTTCACTTTCTGAGCAGTACCAATAACTGATAACTTTAAAAACCATGGTACAAGATGAGTACAAACCTTATTGCTGAGTTTCTTTGAGATCTCTTAGCTGATCTAGGTCTGCGAAAAGATTGACAAGAAGCATGAATTTAGAAGTAAAGGCGGCTGCTAACCCTTTCAGAGTTAGCAACAGACTGAAGACTAGCTTTCAAATTCATGAGGATGAGATACTGGTTGAAAAGTAGAAAATAGTTACCAAATTATCAAAGCCTCTGGTATTTGGGGAAAAAAAATTATAAATTTCGCATGCGCTTTCTGCGACCATTTTGTAATATTTAGGTACGAATAGTAACCGTAGTAAGTTTAAAAGTTTTCCAAAATAATTGTGCGATAATCTTGAACCAATAACTCAAAATATAAATATAGGTTTTTTGTTTAAAATAGATTTGTCTGATGGATAATATGGTGTTAATAGCTGTTTCCTTCCCCAACCAAAAACTGATTTACTCATGTCAATAACTGGTTAGTGTTCCAGTTGGTAATTAGTTTCTACATGCCAACAATTAATGAAAAAACTTGATATCGATTTTGAACTCAAAAAATATAAATATTTATACTTATAATTTTTGAAAAAATAATAATTTGTAAAACAGACATGGACAAATATGAAGAACTTTAAAACATAATGATAAGTTAATTAATAAAAAAAGTTGTTAGGAAAATGTTTCAAATATTTCATTAAAGTATCAATAATTGGTGCCTTTACTCTACATTTACTTCAAAACTGGCTAGAAATGTGACAATTACTTAATTTATATTTGAAACAATATTTAACAAAATAAAAATGTTATAATGTTACCACTCATAAAAAATAAACCAAATATCAAAAAATAGCCAAAATTCCATTTGGCATCAAATTAAAGTAATTTCCGTATATTAAAAATAATTGCCAATAAATTATAAAGACTGTTTTTTTCATTATTCAGCATTGATATGTCATAATACATTATAAAATGACACTTGTCTAAGAATGTAGTTCCCTTCTCTACTGTTTTTTTAAATATATATATTGGGAAACAAAATAATACAAAAGACAAAGCAAAGTGAAGTAAAAACGTTAAAAATAAATCAAAATTAAATCCCTTTATGATACCCATATGACTACTATAAATAAATTTGAAGATTACTTAGTATTTTATATATTTCTTTTAATACAGCTCACTCTTTTACCTCAGGATGCATAAGACATATCAGAAACTTTTAATTTGCATAACTAAATACTTAAGAAATCAGTGAAATTTCTAAACAAATGTATATTATTTTAATTATAATATAAATTTTAAAATATAGTTCTTCCAGTGAAATAGTAATTGCAGATATAATACAAACACACATTTTAGAAAAAAGAATTAACCACTTTGCTTCAATAGTTTTTTATAGAAACTTCAAGAATTTTGAATAGCCACTAAAAATTTTATAGGACATTTATAATGCTGCATTACACTCAAGAACAGTTATGATAAATTTAAATTACAATATTACCCAGATTTATTTTCTTTATATAGTAAGAGTTTCTCCAAAAAAATTTCAGATACATTTGATAGCAATAAAATATAGTTCCAAGGATTAACTTTATTATTCTTTTATTACATTTCATTTTTGATATATATAATTACTTCTGTTAAAGAAAAGTCATTAGATGTCATATATATTTAGTCACGAATTTCCATTAACATTTATGCATGAAGCATTTTCACAGCTTGTGAATGCAAGATTTTTAGGTGTGAGATTTTATATACATAAATTATTTACATGGTTACCAAAAATTCTTAAGCTACAGATATAGTTAGTAAAGTATTCTGTAAGAAATAATAATATATATTTTTTTATTTTAAGATTAAAAATATTTTAAAAGTTAAATTCATTTATATGTTATTAATTAGCTGAAATATGCACTTGCCAACCAGTTAAATGACACACTTACCGTGACAACCATTAGTGGTTGTAATTGTGAAGTTCAGATGTATCTCTCAGCTAACAATAATTTCACCTTATAGACTTTTTTCAATACAATTTATTAATTTTAGTTCCCTTCCCCCTCTCATACATGTTACTATGAGCAAATAATAATTTTCTTTGTGGAATTATATACAGCATGTGATGTATTTTGAATGTGGATGAATGATTCAGATGACTGTAAGGAATTGTGAAATTTTTTGATATATTTAGCATTAATTTTAGAAGAAAATAAACATTTCATTAATTTGAAAGTAAAAATATTTATAGCAATTAATTAGCATTCTTTCAGCAATATTACATGTAAGAACTTTCAATGCATTTTCTTTATGTTTCAGCATCAAAATTAAGTTCAAACACAAATTAATTTTGTCTGCACTGAGTAGCTAATATTCATATTTAGTAAAATTATTCTTTCCATATATTTTTTATAAAAATGAATTAAAATTATCAATAATTAAAAATTATCAATAACTTTATACAACATTACCAGTAATTTTATTATTTTCATTATGCTTAACCCTTTACACTGAAATGACAAAACAGACTTGTGCATCAAATTAATGCATTTTCGATAACTGTACCTATATTCAAGTTAAAGAAGCAATTATTTTATAAAACAAATATCACTTAAACAGGTATATGTATCTTGCATATCTTTTTCCCTCTTTTATGAAAGGATATAATTAAAGTCCAAAATAAAATAAGAAATCCAATTAAGGATTCCAAAAAAATTTCAGTGTGAAGAGTTAAGCATCAACATTTATCTACTAATGCAATTTTCACGTCATTAACTTACCAACAGATATGTGTAGCAAACCTACACTAATTACTGCTTAAACCCTCTTATCAACGAGCTACAACTAAATGATTGGACATTTATGACTCTCATACAAAAATCCCAATGCCTCTGCATACTGCTCTAGAAATGAAATTGCAAACTTTCATGTAACTTGCAATTAATGTCTGAGAATCATTACTAGGTAATGATTCTCAATAATGGTATTTCTTTACACTTAGTTATCTTGATATAGATTCCTTTAAGGCACATCCAGGTTATCTTAAATTCAATAATTTTTTCTTTCTTCAATTTTTATAATTTCCAAGATATCAGTTTGAACAATGTACAGATTTTAATCTGATATTAAATTCAATTCATGTTCTTTCTCTGAATCCGACTTATGGTGGGCACTTTTTTGAAGATTGTACCAATAAGAGAAAAATCTTTAACTTTTTCAGCAAAATAAGGTATCGCTCTAATAAAAATCTTTACCTTCTCACGTAAATTGAGATTTTTCTCTCCATTTTCACTTAGGGGCAGTTTAACTTCGTGTAAATTATAAAATAGCATCGATAGTATTTGTAAGTTAGATGCAAGTTTGTTTCTGGTAATTTTACAACACTTAATAACAATTAAATAAATATATCAATAAATATTTTTTTAAAGAATCCATAATTAGATTTATAATGATACAATTTATAATGAACTGAAGCAAATTGAGGGAAGAAATTGAAATGGGACATCAGCACTAACAGGCTTCCTACCACTACCAAGATGAAGTACAGGATCTTAATCTCCAATTTGAACAAATGTCTTTAATTGTTCCTTGAAAGAAAGGGAGGGGGGTTGGGGTGTAGAAACTCAAATTGAAACATAAAAAAAATGTCCAATCTAATAGATGTACATCATGTATATATATATATATATATATATATATATATATATACACATATAATATGAATAATATGCAAGGGGAAAACATGAATATAAAAACAAATTTTGATATTTTTATCTACAGTTATTAAAAAAGCAAAGGAATGTATGTAGATATCCTCCATAGCTTAAGCTATAATTTTACAAACATATTTGAATATAAAAAATGCACTTGATATTGTTACCTATAATTATTACAGAAAGCAAAAGAATGTATGTAGACCTTTTCACAAATTTAACTACAATTTTATACCTAGAAGTTCAATTGCTCATTTTTTAAATCCAGTAAAACTATTACTATACAGTAATTATTCATGGGTTTGTGATAGTGCTTGATAAGATACATATGCAGTCATGGTTTTTTTTTTATCAAATTTATGAATTAAGCTTTAATTATTCCTATAAATTATCATATAGAATTTTTTTATTAGCTATAATATTTTAGTTTGTACAAAGCCAGAGTAAGAAACATCTGGAAAAAAAAATTTGATGTAAAAACAAACTTTACAATTTTAACACAACTGTAAGCAAAAGATTATTTAGAATGATAGTTAATTATAAAAAATGATATCTTCTAAAAAGGCATAATCTAAACAGACAACTTTTTACTGCATTAAAAGTAGCACTCAGAATTATCTAGCTGAAAAAACAGCTGTAGCTTTGTTTTATGCCCAATAAAGTTGATGATTTGACAGATACATATCTCACTTAAAAGTTGTACAAAAAATGTGTAGGAACTGATCTTACAATTCTCAACTGTGGTTAGATTACAAAAACATCAGTGAAGTACACAATAAATTAAATTATATAAGGTATAAAACAAATTTAAACATTCTAAGAATTTTTTTTAATACAAATTTCCATACTTTCGTAAGAGTAATTTCCATTTTCTTCCAATTGCATAATGAAGTGTTATACTAAACATAATGTAGTATTCATTTTCATGATTATGAAAACACTCCTTTTTGATGATTGTACTTCACTAAGGAGTGGTACTCAGAAAGATGAGCTGGTTCTACAAATAATCTGAGTTCACCCTACAGCTAAATGTAAACATCTTCTCCTTTTGCCTTTCCTCTCACCCTTTTTTTTAAAAAAATAAATGGCTCCTGAGGTATGTACAGTTTTTGAATCCAAAAATGAACACCAGTATTTATTGAATCTAAAGATTTAAATTAAGAATGCAGATCTAAATACCAGTAAAAGATGCTTTCAAATTTGATATATAAAAATTAATTTAAGAACAAGTAAAAAATTTTCATTGAGCTTCATTTACAAACCCTGACAACCATTATCAGTAATGACAACCATTATCAGTAATGACAACCATTATCAGTAAATATAATATTTAAAAAATATAACCTTAAATATAATATTATAAAAAGGAAATTTTATTAAACAATTAATGAATAAGTAGAAAAATTAATTGATCAAATAAAAATTACACTAACTTAAAAAAGTTGTCTTTATATAAATCAGGATCATTATTTCAATAATACATTTATTCTTAATTTCAGTAGCTGAAATTGGAACTATATATTAGATATGTTTACTCTTCATCTCAATATAAACATATATATTTTAAGCTCTATGAATGAAATATTTTTATAAATCAAATAATAGGTCATTCTGAAGTTTTTCCAGATTGACCCTTCTCAAGTGCAAGAAATGCATCATATATTAAAATAGTTCCAAGCACTTAGAAAAACCTCTTATAAGTAGGCAGTATATTCCAATAAGAAAGAATTTTAAATCTTTAAAGAAAAATATTTATTTCATAACATGAAAGTCAATACATTTAACAATGTCCTTAATTTTTATGCATAAAAATATAAAAAAGCAACAAAATATATAAATCATATCTTCCAAAATAAAGCCGACTATTCTTGACTAATAATATTAAAAAGGACGAAGAAATTTCTTTAATAAAATATCTGAAGCTTGGCCAGGTGTTATAATGCCTTCCTGGACCTGCCTTTCAATGTCTACTACTAAAGTTTTTATTTCAGGATGTTTTTTAAATGCACTGAGTAAATTATATTCAATATGTATCCACATCCACATACTATATTGTTTCTTCCTTTGTAACTCTAAGTCACCTGATTCATTCAAGATTGACTGGAACTGTTGCATATCTTCCCATAAACTAGATATGCCTTCTTTCGTTTGTGAAGAAACACAGACAACAAGTGGCCTCCATAGTTTAAATTTGCGTCGAACAAATTTTAATGCACTTGTATAATCAGCCTGAATGCGCCGTGCACTAGGAATCAGATCTCCATCAGCTTTATTAACAATAACCATATCTACTAATTCAACAATTCCCTTTTTAAGACCTTGAAGTTCATCTCCACCAGCAGGAGAGACAATCATACCAAAAAGATCTACCATGTAAGAAACATGAAATTCAGACTGTCCTACTCCAACAGTTTCAACAATAACAATATCATAACCAGCACATTCGCATAATGCAATTGCTTCATTTGTGCTCCTTGTTACACCTCCTAAGCATCCACTTGCAGGGGAAGGTCTCACATATGCACGTGGATCTCTGGACAATTCTGTCATTCTTGTTTTGTCTCCTAGCAATGACCCACCTGTTGTTGAAGAAGATGGGTCAACAGCCAAAACAGCAACTTTATGGCCTTTAGAAGTAAGCATTTTCCCAAATGATTCAATAAAAGTAGATTTACCAGCACCAGGAGGGCCAGTTAAACCTAAGCGAAAACTAAGCGCTTTTTGTCCAAGTTTTTCATATCGTCTTCTGGCCTCCTTTAAAACGAGACTTAATAAGACTTGCGCTGAGGCTTGTTTTACAGGATGCTGAGATTCAACAAGAGTTATGGCACAAGCTAGAGCACTACGCTCACCTTTTTTTAATCTTTCAAAAAGGGAAGAAACAGCTTTGTAATTTTGATCCAGTTTAGGAAGCTCGGAAATCTCATTTTTCACATGAGTATTACTCAGTGGAATGAAAGAATTGAAGAAATTATAAACGAAATGCTGTCTAGGAAAATATTTTCCTTTTCGGAAAGTTACAGTCTTCGTTAGTAACGAATATAGCCGCATTATTCAACTTTTAACAGTAAAAAAATGCGCCCAGTAAAATTAATGAACGATGAAAAATTAATAGCAACAATAAGGAAAACGAAATTTACTTCATTAATTTATAGCTGGTTAGACTTTTATTTAAGAAACCAAATCAAATACTTTCAAAGGCAAATGAAATTATAATTTCTTCAAAAAACAAGTGAAAGAAAATCTTACGCAAGATTACATGCTTTTGTATAGAAAGAACAGGTTTTGCCCATAAGAGCATCGATTGCTGCTGATGGCAAAAGTTTTCATTAAGATTGATGACCTACACACGTGAGATCACATTTGTTTTGATAACGATCAGGAATTATCTTCCTGTTGAAGGAGAGGGAAGAAAACGGTGAAATTTTAATCATTAGCATTAGTCAAAATAGTGCACTTTCATGTCAGTTTTAGCCCAAAGGTGGCGCTATCATCCTGAAATAATGTTTGCAAAACAAAGATTAGATAACGAATAGAGTCCCCATGAGTAGCTTTGCTACTCATCATTAAACCAGTACATTAACAAAATTTGAAGATATAGATCCCTTTAGATTAAAAAAAAAACGATAAGAAAAATAAATAAGGGAATATATAATAATTATGGAATGAAGGAACTTTTATCCGTATGATGGGAATATTTCTGTAAATCGATGGAATGGTTTCAGGATGAACTCAAACAAAAAGTTTGAACAAAAAGAAGAGAGAAAAAAAAAAAAAAAAACGCGTCAGAAGAAGAAAAATAATCGTGATGCGACAATGTTCACTTGGATGTTGATCAAGGATAGCGATGTTTCTTGATGTGATTTGTAAATAGGATCTGGTGGGCATTTAAATTATTTGAATGATTTGTAGTTGTAGTGAAGAATTTCCCCCAAAGGAGAGGGATGAAATCATCGACTGTTTCGACTCTGCTGACAGAATGGATCACGTCACTTTTAAGAAACTATGGGACGCTTGTCATTATTTTTGTTGACCAGCTAATCCTGATACTCAGAGTTAGCGCCTAGATCCCGATTCGAATAGTCGCAACCGGGTCCAGTCTATTCAACCTCGAATAACAGTCCGATCCATCACCTGAATGGTTTTATGGTATCCACACATTCCTTAGATACGTTTGGGAGGAGAATAATAATGAATAATGGTGGATTTTGACAATTTGAGGCCGCAAGTGCTAAATTATTCTGAAGCCCCCTTTTAGGTAAATTGCATTGATGATAAGAAAGGAATGTGAACTAAACTTATTTGCGCTTTTAAATTAATCTTCATGCTTATTTTATTTATGTGATATTTATAAAATAAATAAAATTTCTGCCTTTTATCTTTATTCTTTTTATTCTAATTTTTTTGATAACATAAAAGGATAATGCAGCAATAATTCTTTCTGTCTTTGTGTATCTTCTAAATAGAATGGAGATTACAGTATCCTAGCATTCAAATTTTGATTTAAAATTTAAAAATTCTTACCAAATCAAGATTCTTATTTTTTTTAATTTAATTTTTTAAGGGCAACTTATTCATTCAAAAGAATTTGGCTTGTAAATTATCAACTTTTTTACGAACTATAAAGAATTTCAATATAAACTGAGAGCTATTAAGGCAGAACATTCCTATTTATATTCTTTTCGAACTGGAGTAAATAGCGTCTACATTCTTTGTCCCAATTACTGCATACTTACTTTGTCCCAATTCTATACTTATAATTAATTAACGGACTAAATTATTTATTTAAAAATAATCGACTTACTTAAATATTTTTCTACAAAACAGTTTTTAAATAAGAAAAAAAAATGTTCAAACGATTTGAAATAGTAAATATTTTATTTTAATCAAAACAGTAAAAAGATGCCAATTTTTTTAACACAGTTTAAATACTCTTTAATTATAGAATAAGATAGTAAAAGAAAAGCCAATTTTATAAATAATAAATTACATTATTATAAATTTGAGGATTTTTTATCCGGAATGAAGCACATTGTCCTATTTTACATGGATTCTTATAGAAAAAAATTGTTTTGCTTAACTAGTTTAAGATTCAGGAAATAATCATACTCGTTAAGTGATTCTACTGTATTTAACTATCACAAATCTAGTAATTCGATGTAGGAATCTGAGCCGTCCGTTCAGAACAAGAAATTAATCGTTTAA
Source organism: Argiope aurantia (assembly GCA_026543865.1). NCBI lineage: Eukaryota > Metazoa > Arthropoda > Arachnida > Araneae > Araneidae > Argiope > Argiope aurantia. The sequence continues at coordinate 1,756,613 of JAPMOR010065988.1, forward strand.
TGGTGTATTTTGAAAATCATCCTCTCTTGTATGTTCGTCTTGACGTAGTTTTTTAAAATGCATTAAACATTTACAGGAAGGCGAAAAATCAGGGATCTTTGGAAATCCTTGAATCCTCCTGATGTGAGACGAATTTCTGAATTCTAATCTTTTAGATAATCACGTTGGAAAAAAAGCCACTTTTCTCAGTTTCCAAAGAATTCACTGAACACGCTTTGAAGCTAACAAGGCTATTTTATGGGCATTCGAAAATGTGTGTGCAGTTTTGCTCAATTCAACTTACACAAAGTGATTTCAATAGATGAAGAAAAATAACCGGTATGAAGTGGTTGATGCTAATTTCTGAAATACTATCTGTTCAAATCATTTTTTAAAAAAAACGTCAAACATAAATTGTGTTGATTATTTTAAGAATAAGTCAAAGACTACTTAAAAAAAATTTCAACCAATCTTTGGAAATTACAAATTAATCGAAAAATGAGTCTACATTGGAGGGGAAACCGAATAGTTTAGTTATATTAACGTCCTGTTTTAAAGCAACACTAAGACTATTTTAGGACGGACCTTTTTCTTTTCTATCTTAGTAATTTTGGGCTGCGTTTAGATGACGAGGACCCCTCTCCACCCCGCGCCTCGTCAGTGGTAGGACGTTTGGATTTAACGTACACCAGACTAGCTTTACACAATGGTTCTTCAGTGGAGTCGGGTCTTGAACCTGAAACCCTCCGGTTCGGAGGACTGGATCTTACCATCACGCCACTGCGGCCCCGGAAAAGCTAAATAACAATGGTACAAAAGCCTGTGAAAGTATTCAGACAAAAAATGACGAAGCAGTTCTGCATCTCAGAGCCCTGGGAAAGTTTAAATAAAGCCAAAATGGTTTGTGTTTTCAATATTGCAGAAATCGAGAGTTTGAAAATTACAAAGAGGGTAATGAGTTCAGTTAATAAATTTGATCTGGTGAGACTTGTAAAGAGTACTGCGAGTTTGAAAGTTATGTAAACTTTGGCTTTATTATCTTAAATTTGTTGAATAAAGTTCGTTATTTTAATAATTTGTTCTTTATTTTAGCAAAATGTGTGAATTTCAGATAAAAAACAACGTTTTTACTACTAATTCAGAAAATTTCAGCTGAAAACAACATACGCGGAATTCCACCACTCAGTGCATACCAGTCATAAAAAGAATACCAGACTACTTTTTCGAAAATTGATTTTTTTTAAAAAAGTAATCTGGTTGAGCAAAAAATAACTGCTCTCACTTCACACTTACTGTTTTGCATAACAGATATTGAAAACTGATCTGTGAAAAATCATTAAATTTATTGAAACAAAACTCTCTTAGGGGCGCGGAATTCTACCACTCACTTCTAATGAAGAGTTAATCACAAATTTGCTACTTTTTTTATATATTTGCCTATTCTTTAGTTAATTCTACTTCATCTGTCAGCTTTATACGAAATTTCCTTTTCTTTTGGGTAGTTCAACTATTTAGAAGTTAATGTTTATAATCCAACTTGGAAGCCAGGTTCTATTTTCAGCTATTGTCGTGCAAGTGAATATTAATCAGTCTTTGCTGTTTTGTATTTTGATAATAGTTTTGACTGCCTAAATGATGCTAGAAATTCTTATCCTGTTGAATTATAATATATTGGATGTTCTCCATGTCCATTTAGTTGAAAAGATAGAAACTCGAAAAGAAACTGTTAATAAATGGAACTAGCAGCTATTTCGGAAGTCACGGTATGAAAAGTATACTTTTATTTCCATAAAACGAACTTACTTTTGAATTCAAAGAAAGCATTTTAAAGCTTCATCTCTTTACATATAATGACGTGTTTGACATACGCATCGAACTACTTAATTTTTAGTTTTAAATATGCAATTTAGTGAATGTATTCAGTAATTAAAAATGTAAATATCACTTAAAATCGCTTCAATATCTCAAATGCTCCTTATATTATTCTAGGCAATAAAAATAAATGAATCAAATAGGATGTGTTATCTCATTTGGAAAATTCTTAGGTCAAGAAGTTAAATATTCCGAGAGGCGATGTCATTTTTCTATGTCCTTTTTGACAAATAAGGATAATTAAAAAAATAAGATAATAATTTTTTGATAATTAATAAAAATAAGTGAATACAACAAAAATTGGAGATTTAAGAATAGGAACATTCTAATTCCATTTATACTGTATTTTATTTTTTACATTTTGGTGACTTCCCACCCCTTATCTTAAAACGTATCCTAAGTATAGGGATCCATTGTTGCAAATCAGTATTTTTGAATACGAAATTTCGAAATTTTGATGCCAAGGTTGCCAGGTAGTAATGCTTTGGTTACTGCACTGGAAGATTTTTTGGTTCAAAACCCAATTACATCGAAGACCCTCCATGGAAGCAAATCGGATGTAAGTTAAATCATATATGTTGTACTTTATCTTGTAGAAAGCTGAAACTTGAGAATTACTGATTCAAATAGAAACATAACACGATATGTAAAATTGTTATAAGGCTAAAAATATTATGTGAACTGACAGTATTTTTCGCACTACTGTCTAGAGAAAATAATACACAAAATGTTTAAATAATTTTAAAAAACAATTAAAAAATTAAAATGTTGATATTAGATGATGATAAAAAATTAAATTGTGTATATTATATAATATGATTGAATTAAATGACAGTAAAAATCGAAAAAATAATGATGATTACATGTTGACAATCTTTTTTTCATCTCTGCATGTTACACAGCTGTCTGAAATTTTCTGAAACTAATGTGGCATGTATCTTAAATATTTAACGTTTATATTATAGAGAAGAACTGCAAATTTTATATCATATTTTAAACATTTCCCATAGCACAATCCATGATTTTAAAGACGCACTTTAGCTCCAATTAGTTAAAACAAGAGTTTACCACACTTTACTTTCTTTCTTCTCAGTTTATTAGACAGAAATTAAAAGGAATTTATTGTTAGCACATGTGTTTGTAATTGTGAAATTTCAGCAAAGAAACGATTTCAGTAGCTAACGATTGGGCTAAAAATTAAATGAAAAAAAAAACAATCGAAAAAAAAAATTGAACAAATTATTGAACGAATAAAGGATGCACGGTGGTAACAAGTCCAAACAGGTCTATTAAATTTATTCCAAAGAAAATTTATGGAGACTTTATTATCTTTTTTTTTAATTTATTTATTGAACCTCAAAAAGATATTCTATTCAATTCTATTCAACTTTTCCGGCCCCACATCACACCAAATCTATTTCAACTTTGACGCTCGAATTTGGGAAAAAAGCAGATGGATTTGCGTAGCATGGAGTCATCTAACCATCTTAATATCCGATTATGATTAACTTCATAAACAAATTTTAATTTTGTCAAATTGCTGTCTTTAAACGTCACATTGAACTGACCACCATTCATCTCCAGCAATTCTTCGCACAGACGAATAGTAGACCTTCATTCAAGCGCCTTTAACATAACGATAAAAATATACATATTTGTTTAAAACAATCAACTATGGATTATTCAAGTAGTTTTCGATGTTTCCATCTATATAACTTCCATTGTTTATTGAAAAGAGCCAACTTCATCGTCAGATTGCTCTTTCAGCTCCATTTTTTTTTTTTTTTTGTTCGCCTTCCTTGAGGTCAATTTTTTTTCTATATTCGACGTCAATCAGCATCAAATCATTATTAATACATTAAAAGTATTATGTATGTAGATCGCATTGTGGATTCATTTAAAATATCGTTTGTCACTCTGACATAAAACGATAAGCATTTTTAGTAGGACGGGACACTAATATGTTTCTACGCTTAATATGACTTCCTATCATTTAATAAATTGTTCAGAATACAAGTAAAATATAAGTTTTTACATTAAAATCTATTCATAACTACCCCATGATAAATATTGTTAGGGATAATTGAAAACTGTATCTCATTTCTCGGGAGAAGATTGACAAATGAAAATTTAATCTTATTTATAACCTTTATATTACAGATCCAAGAAATATATAATTTTATTGGTTTACTTCACAAATAGCTTATGCAAGTAATGAATAATAAAACTTTAAAAACTTTGGTTTTCATTTTTTTAAAATACAGTTCGAAAAAAAAAACTTATTTTCATACATTTGCAAATATATATATATCCAAATGTAAGAAAATAAATCAGCTTCTATTTAAGGGAATGACAAAAATATAGAAAAGTCACATTTTTATACAAACCTGTATCGAAAAAGGGAAATTAAGTTCCATAATTCTATCTATAAAATTTGCTAAGATATTTAAAGGCAAATTCACTAACTTAGCCCATTTTTTCATATTTCTAATCAGTATCTAAGCAAGATTTTCGTTGAAATTTTCAAGAATAATATACGGATTATTAAAAGGATAGAATCAGAAAGTAATAACGTGTTAACTTTAAAAAATGGTTAGATAAGACATTAATTACTTAAAATCTTGATAAAGATGAACACCTTTCACACCTATAAAACGTTGCATTCTTTTCTTTTAACAATATTTAAGCATATGTGATCCAACGGGGTCAATTCAAGGTCACGTGTCAGGTACCAAACAAACCGCTTCTGTTCAATTTTCAACCGTTCTGCGCATGTCGTGATGTCTGCCGATAACGTTGAGGAAACCATTATTTAGTAAATATTACGCTAGCCGATCAATTATTAAAAACTTCTGATTTTTTTTAAAGATATTATTTTCTCCAAATTTTCTTAGTTATATAATTTTATTTCTTATATTAAAATTTTAATAAGTATTTTCAATGGAATTATTGTTTTTGCATAATAAATTAGCACCGCTTTTTAATTCGTTTGGTGCCGCTTTATTCTTTCCTTTCCCATATCCTCCCCCCCCTTTTTTTTTAATCCGAAGGATACATTTTGACAAATGTCTATGGCAGTGTTTACATATGTTCTTTTTTTACAATTATTTAAATATTTACATATTTAAATAATTACATATGTTCGTTTTTACATATTATTTAAATATTATTGAATGTTGAATCTTATGAATATAGTTCCCCCGGTTAGTTCTTTTTAAAAATAATTATTAAGTTAATATTTTAAAGCTTACTAATAAAATTATTTTTTTTCTTATGTAATTACTTTTATAAATATTCAGACTTTGATGTTTTCAGTTTGCTCAGAGGACAGAACATGAAACTCAAATTAGTATATATTGAATAAATTCTGTTTACAATTTCAAATCATAAAATATAAAAGGTATGGATACCTTTTTTTAAATCTATGTAACTTATGAATAAATCATTTCATTTTAATTTGTAGAAATCATTAAGGGAAAACAAACAAAATCACGCTTTCATAATTTTTATTGACACATTACAAATATTACAT